>JAWNZC010000419.1:3790000-4180000 GCA_035771165.1 Paragorgia papillata
TTGTTATAACGGTTTTTCTTGTTTGTCTTGTACAACGATATAATATTGCCCATTGTAAAATCTTTCGGGACTGTTTCTAATGACGTAATAGCATTGAGTATTGTTGTAAGTAAAGTTATTAGTGCAATACCGCCGTATTTAATATGCTCGTATGTTAAACCATCCGGACCGGAGGACTTCCCATTTGGCAATTGAACAATAGTATTGTTAACTTCTTCGACCGTAAAGATATCGTCTAAAGCGTCGTAGTCTGTGAAGTAAGACTCGTTCTCATATCTCTTTACACAGCTTATGACATGATTCAGAAAACTTTCATCATACTCCGGATTTAATTTCGGGGTGTAGAGTTGTGAATAGTGCTCTTTCCAAACGTTTCGTAAGTCATCTGGTTCGTCTATTAATTTGCCATCAATCTTTAGCGATTTCGTTTGCATTCCTCTCTGCTTTCTTCTTTTTGACATTATTCTTTGGAAAGAGCTATTATCGACCTCAAAAGTTTTTCCAAGGCGCTCATATTCTCTTGATTCGTATTCGAACGCTTTTCGCCTTAGTTCTCTACGAAAATTTCTTTTTGCCCGTTTATAATCGCTGAAGAAGCGGTTTTCTGATCCACGAGGGCGACCCTGCATTATCCATAGTCTCCTATATCGGCGGCAGCTTTCATGAAGGGGCTTTAACCCCTCTTTCCAGAAAGGCTTCAAATTCTTTTTGAATTTTGTTTTCGGAATGGATCGTTCTGCTGATGATTTTACAATTAACGTTATTTTGGCTAAAAACTGTTCGATTTCATTTAGATTGGTTAGTGAAGTTTCACATACGTTATCATATTCCAGACCAACTGCAACATCATGCTGGTAGGCTTCTTTTACAGTGGCGATTGTGATATTTCTCCAGTTAATACGGGATGTTACACATGTAGGCGTACTTTTTAAGTCAGCTTGAAACATACAGAAAATTGGACGGTGAAATGATAGATTGCAGCTGTTATCATCCCCTACATAGCAGGATTTGATTAAATGCGCTTGGTCTTCTTTAATAAGTATATGGTCAACAGTGGTTTTAATATGTCCATTGCTGCTGTAAAAAGTTTCGACAGGACCAGAGCAGAGCTGTTGTGAATTAAGTGATATAAAGGCAAATCGTTGCATCAGTCCAACAAATAGTTTACCCCTTTCGTTAAGTTCTGAAAAACTTCTTGATCCACCATGCATACCTATGTGACAGTTAAGATCACCAAGTACTATGATTGTACCACGGTTATATAGCTGGTTTATAACATCTTCTAGTTCTTCAAGACACGTTTTATATGTATTCACTGAAGAGTTATTCGACGGCAAATATACGCCAATAATGAATAAGTTACATCCAGTAACAGTTTTAATTCGGATAGCCATAATTCTATCATTACCAATGTCAAACAATCGTTCGATGTTCCTATCCAGGACTTTTCTCCATAAAATGGCAACACCGCCTTTACCTCGCCGCCATGTGGAATTTAAGTTTAAATCCTTACTCGATCTGCCCCAGCCAGTAAACTCCTGATGGAAAGTTTGAAGAAAGTTTAGTGAATCTGGATATAGCCAGTGTTCCTGGATAACCATAACATCGGCAGACTTAAGACAATGTTCAACATACGGTATATTACTTAAAATCCCATTTATATTAATTGTTGCAAATCGTATATTTTTATTACTCATTTGCATTTTTTTCTGCGTTATCTTTGCTAAGTTTCTCTTTTGAGAGCCAAGGTTTGCATACCACAAATTTAGGCCAGAAGTTGTCTTTGGAAATGGTATTAATGTCACCAATACGCACATTCAGTTTGGCAGAAACTGTACCCTTTCGTCGACTGGAGAAGATTCTTAATAGTGTGGGATTTACTTCTCTTTTGGATAAGTAACTCAAAATCATTTCCCTAGTTACGTTTTCTGCAATGCCACTAAGAAAAAAGCGCTTTGTATTGACCCGCGCCCGCTTGACACCAATAAATCCATCACTTTCAGATGTCGGGACGTTCTCTTGTTCATCACAGATAACTACACTTTTCTGGGCATGTTGACTAACACCTCCCGTGCCTTTGCTGTTTTCGCTAGATTTTTTATTTGTTACAGCCTGGTGAGTGTTGTTTACGTTTTTCGTTGCCGACTTAACTGCATTAGAATATAGATCATTGCTTTCTCTGCTTTCAACCGCGACCGCCAGTTGTTTTTCTTGTTTATCACGGAGTGGGTTTTGATAATTACTGCTCACTGTGGCCTTCACTTTATTGTTATTGGTTATGTTTTCATCTTTACTCGTTTCGCCTAATATTTGAACTGATGATGTTTCCAAAAGGTTGTGTTGTGGCATAACAGGAATAAAATTACTGCACGTCGTTGTATTCACTGCATTAAGCGTAGTATCCATTTCATCTGATAATGGTGCTGGTGTTCCCACGGGATGGGAAGTCGATGCATTTGATGCCTTAATGCAAATATTATGCAAATCCTCATTTTGTTTCTTGAGAGAAGAAATTTCGCTGTCCTGAATTTTAATGACCCCAAAGAGTTCATCGATTTTGTTTTCAAGGCCTACAATTTTTCTCGACACTTTTTCTTTAAATGTTTGGAGCTCGGTCTGAATTGTTAAGAGCTGCCTTTTCATACCAGACCAACCGCTGGGTCTTTCATGTAGAAGTGGGCTTGAAAACGAAAGCCTCTTCTCGGCCTGATTTGTGACACAGTGTTCATCAACCGAGACCACAGGCGCCTTGAACATATTTCGCAATTCCGGCGTTACAAATTCTGTGTCCAGAAAGTTCAATAACTCGGCTATATCACCAGCCAAACGTTCTTCTAAACTGCAGTATAAACTGGTTCCTTTCGGCGTTCGCCTTGCGAAGAATTCACCTTTAGGAAACCCATCGATTACTCGGCATTTCTCAGCTAGCGTAAGCTTTAAATTTGTTAGAGTGTCAACCGACCCTTCGTCCAATAATTTACCAACCAAAACATCCCTAGGCTGACCCTTGAACTGAACAATAACGTCATCTAACTCTGCCATGATCAGCAATAAACAGACGAGCGTAAAACTTTCGAAATCGGCGGAGCTCTAAAAGCCGTGTCCGACCGCCATGACAGTTATGTTAATGAGTGAGTGGAGATCAACATAATGCTTTGTCCAAATATCGAGAACGCTGTTTGGATCTGTTATAATTTTTCCTTCCATTCGTAGTCCGTTTCTATGCTTCGCACGTTTATTCTTACGTAATTTGCTAATGGCTTTGTAGAAGCTACTACGATCGGTATCATAAGATTGTTCCAAGTGATCAAATTGTTTAGACTCGTGATCTGAAGCTAACCTTCTCATTTCTTTTCGGAATTCTCGTTTGGCATTCTTGTACTGTTTAAAATAAGGGTTGTTTTGATTCCTTGGTCTACCATTTTGGATCCAAATCTTACGAAGATCTCTGTTTCTTTGATGAAAAGTTTTCAATCCAAATTTCCAAAAGGGCTTAAGATAAGACATGAACTTAGTTTTTGGAATAGATGCTTTGCTTGCGGATTTTAGGATGTTTCCCACAGAATTTATAGCCTGTTCAATATCTTCGATACTTTTCAAATCAATATTGGTGAAGTTGGCTTCCAACTCTTTTTCAACGGTTTGTTGATAAGTCTCAAGAATTAATTCGTCCGATTGCAATGTTCTCCAGGCTAGAGCTGATATGGTTTGGGTGGCTTTCTCAGTGACAGTGGAAGAATGCGGAAAATTTAAAGAGCAAAAGACGGGTAAATGAAACGAGAGATTGTCGCTATGATCATCTATCACTCGGCACTCATGGACGAGGTGTGTATACTGTTTACTAAATAAAATATGATCTATGGTCGAGGAGACATTTCCATCGTCGGAATAATAGGTAGCTGATGGACCTAAAGAAGACGTTAGAGAGTTTAATGAGACTAGATTATGACGATCCATCATAGCAATCAGATCTTTTCCTCTGCTGTTAATTTTCTCAGGGATACAGTTAGGCCCGCTATGTTTTCCAATGTGGGCATTGAAATCACCAGCAATAATTACTGTTCCAAAATGTATGAACTGGTTAATAACATTTTCTAGTGTCTCTAAACAGTCACGATAAATTGACAAGTTTTTGTTACTCGATGGTAGGTACACACCTATGATAAAAAGCATCTGACCGTTTGTCATTTCTACACTTATAACAATAATCCTATCGTTTCCAATGTTTTCATGTTTCTTTATGATAAAATCTGTGTTTTTACGCCACAAAATGCCAACTCCGCCTTTTCCTCTTCTCCAAATCGAGTTAAGGTTTAGTTCAGAACTTGCTTTTCCGTATCCATCAAAATCGCGATTAATGCTTCCCAAAAAGCTTAAAGAATCGGGATACAACCAATGTTCTACCAGAATACAAACATCGGTATGACGTAGACACCGGTCGGCATAACAGACGTTGTGAATTAAACCGCCCGCATTCCAAGTGGTAAGTCTAAGTTTGTGTGCGAATTTACTGGCTTATGGTTTGGCGTCTTGCGCTAAATCACGACGAATTCTATCCTGTACACCTTTAGTTAGCCAGAGTTTGCAGGTAACAAAATTTGGCCAAAATCTTTCCTCACTAATCTTTGAATAATCAGTGGCTAAGATGTTGAGTTTCGCAGACAACGTGCCCTTCCGTTTGCTCTTAAAAAGTCTTAATTGAGTTGGAATGACTTCTTTCTTTGCCAAATAGGATATTATAAGTTCAGGAGTGACGTTTTCGTTAATGCCACCAAGAAAGAACCGTTTTACTTTCTTTCGTTGACGTTCAACGCCGATAAAGCCATCAGTGTCTCTATTATTATTTCTTGCATTGCCATTATCATTATCATTATCAGTTGAGTCGGTTACTTCAACTACATCTGAAATGATAGGGTTACCATCAGAAACTGGGGTTGCATTGATTGGTGAACGTAATACAACATTCCTGAAACTGGTGTAATAAGACTCTTTAGGATGAGGTGTACCGTTGCTTAGAGACGATCCTTCGTCTAATGATTGTTTATCTTTATTCGGTTGAGTAACGATAGCTTTTTGGCTTGTGTCTATGCCAGTTTGAGAAACATTGCAGTCCTGTTCACTGCTAATTACGCCAGAAACAGCCTTAGCGTCATCTTCACCGCCGTTGTTAATCGGTTTACCAATGTGTAGATTATCACTTACATTTTCGCGAGACTTATGTGAAGAACTCCGCTGTTCTTCCTCTAATTTGGAGATGCGAAGTTCATAATTTAAATTTTCTTCACGCAATTTGCATATATTTTCTTGATGCTTTCGAATTATTTTCTCCTTTTGAGAAAGTTTCTCTAGCAAATTTGCGATATCCGAGTCGACCTTTTCTTTGAAGATGAAGAAGTTTGCCTCTAATGCGGCTAAACCACCGGTACAGCGCCCAGCAGGTAAATAATCACCAACAACTTGAGTAGAAGTTGTATTATTATAGACATTATTATTATCGACTTGCCTGACATTGTTTACATTATGTAGTGAATTATCGATAAACTGCTCTAGTTCCTCCAAGGTTGAATCTTCCCCAACCAAACCAGTCTCATTACTTTTAAACATGTTATTAATGTCAGTAGTAACACAGCCAGCATCGAGGAAATTGTAGAGTTCACAAATATAATTTGCTAGTCGATCATCTAAGGAAGAGAAAGCACTTTGTCCTTTTCTTGGTCTGCGCCTCACAAATGGCTCACCTTTAGGGAAGTTATCATACTTTTGGCAATCTGCTACAAGCTTCATTTTCAACTTGGTTAGTATGTTGACATTACCATGTCTCACTAGGTGGCATATAATATCCTTTCTTGGTAGGTTTTCGACGCCTTTCAGAACTGCTTCGAATTCAAGCAGTTGGTCAGTCATAATGAATAAAATGACTGAACTACAACCGATGTAACACCAAAGAAAGTCCTGGCAGTTCAAATTTTTAGTATATATAGCAACTAGAGATCAACTGGAAGATACGGTCAACAAAATAGATCAATAATTACAGAGCTCACATACGCGTGTCCGACCGCCATGACAGTTATGTTTTATAGCCGATAGATAGATAGATAGATAGATAGATAGATAGATAGATAGATAGATAGATAGATAGATAGATAGATAGATAGATAGATAGATAGAATAGATAGATAGATAGATAGATAGATAGATAGATAGATAGATAGATAGATAGATAGATAGATAGATAGATAGATAGATAGATAGATAGATAGATAGATAGATAGATAGATAGATAGATAGATAGATAGATAGATAGATAGATAGATAGATAGATAGATAGATAGATAGATAGATAGATAGATAGATAGATAGATAGATAGATAGATAGATAGATAGATAGATAGATAGATAGATAGATAGATAGATAGATAGATAGATAGATAGATAGATAGATAGATAGATAGATAGATAGATAGATAGATAGATAGATAGATAGATAGATAGATAGATAGATAGATAGATAGATAGATAGATAGATAGATAGATAGATAGATAGATAGATAGATAGATAGATAGATAGATAGATAGATAGATAGATAGATAGATAGATAGATAGATAGATAGATAGATAGATAGATAGATAGATAGATAGATAGATAGATAGATAGATAGATAGATAGATAGATAGATAGATAGATAGATAGATAGATAGATAGATAGATAGATAGATAGATAGATAGATAGATAGATAGATAGATAGATAGATAGATAGATAGATAGATAGATAGATAGATAGATAGATAGATAGATAGATAGATAGATAGATAGATAGATAGATAGATAGATAGATAGATAGATAGATAGATAGATAGATAGATAGATAGATAGATAGATAGATAGATAGATAGATAGATAGATAGATAGATAGATAGATAGATAGATAGATAGATAGATAGATAGATAGATAGATAGATAGATAGATAGATAGATAGATAGATAGATAGATAGATAGATAGATAGATAGATAGATAGATAGATAGATAGATAGATAGATAGATAGATAGATAGATAGATAGATAGATAGATAGATAGATAGATAGATAGATAGATAGATAGATAGATAGATAGATAGATAGATAGATAGATAGATAGATAGATAGATAGATAGATAGATAGATAGATAGATAGATAGATAGATAGATAGATAGATAGATAGATAGATAGATAGATAGATAGATAGATAGATAGATAGATAGATAGATAGATAGATAGATAGATAGATAGATAGATAGATAGATAGATAGATAGATAGATAGATAGATAGATAGATAGATAGATAGATAGATAGATAGATAGATAGATAGATAGATAGATAGATAGATAGGATTTATTGCCCCCAATGCTCGAGAGATATACGTTAATCAATTAGATTATATTAATTAGTAAGATTACGAAACAAAAACTTATATCCTATTAATTACATTGATGTTTACAAATTATGAAGTTTCTTCAGTTAATTCTGAATCAGGCCAGCAGACTCATGTACACCTTCGTGTACACCTGCCAAACGGCCTTTGCAACTCTTAAAATAAAAGTACACCTTGTCTGATCATCAATCAATATACCCGGAAAATAACCGCTTAATAAACAATCATACATGTCATCATCATTTAGGGTGAACAGAGCACATACATTTCTTGCTTCAAAGTTATCATTTAAGAATTCCCATAAATTGTTCCTTTCCTCACTCGTCACCGGACAGTCCATAATAAAATGTTGGCCAATATCCCCAGTTGAATTTGCACAGAGCTTACACTGATAATGGTTTGGTGTTTCCTCCATTGCTTGTACCAAGCCACTAGGGACATTTCCACAAAGCAAGGAAACCAAATTTGTTATTGCAATACGTTCAAACGGATATTCTCTGGCAACAGTCCAATGAAACAACGGCTCTAGTTTCTGATGTGTTCTACTCAGATGCCCAAGATTAGGCTTGGTAAACATTCTCAGCCTCCAGGAATGATGTTCCAACTCACGCACTTTTCCTGCAACCAGGTTACGCCAAACACGCTTATTTGGAAAGGTGCCTTGAACCAAATATAGTTCAAGATAAGCGTCAAGATGGTATTTAATCAGAAGATCTGTAACATCAGGAACAAATCCCTTTTGACCCATACATTCTCCACTAAGATAGGAGCACAATCTTTTAACAAAAACCTTCTTGTGCAGCGATAATGGGCAAGAGCGACACAAGTTTCCAAAAAACAACAGCTTGGCTTTGTCAATACACGCTATCGAGGTCCACAGTCCCAAAGAACCAAGGGCTCCTTCAGAATGACACGTTAGTGGCAGGCCCTGAAATCGTTTAGCTGCAAACGTTATTGCTGCATTCAGAAGATCCCTCTCCGATAAACACAGATTAGACCATAGTTCACATCCATACAGCATTGCAGGTAAGCCAAAAATCCTCCATAGATTTGCCGAACATACTGGGTTTTATACCACCAGCGCGAGCACCAGCAGCCATAAGAGCACCAACAACCGCTCTCCCTTTCCGAGCAGCAGATTTGGATCGATTCGAACCAGAAAAATTACCTGAAAGCAGAATACCAACATGTTCCCAAGCAGGGCTTTGTTCCACTGTGATACCATTCAGATACCATGTTCTTGTTCCATTTTTAGCATTAAATTGCTGAGTAGACTCACCAAACGTTACAATCCTACTCTTGCTTGGGTTAAATTCAAACCGCCACTTACTACTATATCTTTCAGCTACATCCAGTAAACATTGCAATCCCTTGACCCTGACTGACATCAGGGTAATATCGTCAGCGATTAAAATACTGCTGTATTTAATATCATTAAGTGATACACCATATCCTGTAGACATTAGGACGTCGGGTAGATCATTATTATAACAAAGGTACAGCCAGGGTGAGAGAACACCACCTTGTCTCACTCCCTGCTTTACCCGAAACAGCGACGATGACAAGCCACCCAAGCATACAGAACATTTCATCCTTTCATACCAAATTCTTAGTAACCGCCACGACTTTCCCTTCATTCCAAAGTTGTAAAGCTTATAGAACAGTCCATTCCACCAAACAGTATCAAAAGCCTTTGTCGAGTCCAGAAAACAACAATACACTTTGCTTCCCCTCTCAACATTGTACATTACTGATTCCTGGAGACAAAGACTTGACATAACACAGCTTTTGCTGTTCTGGTATGCATATTGAAATTGATTAGGCATGCCACATTCTTCAAACCGTGGAAGCCAACGGTTAAGAAACAAACGTTCAAATATTTTCCCCATCACATTCAACAATGTAATGCCTCGATAACTTCCTCTATCCATTCTGTTTTTCTTGCCACTTTTGAGAATTGATATCACACGTCCCTCCGTCCAACTCTCAGCAACACATTCAGATTTCCTAATAATGTTAAAAATTTTAACAAGGAAGTCGATTAGGGCGTAACCTCCATACTTCAGATGTTCATAAGTAATACTGTCTGTTCCCCCAACTTTTCCATTGGGTAGAGTAGTTATCACATTAGAAACGTCATCATAACAAAAAGGCGTCTCTAGTGGATCGTCTTCACACTCTATGGAGTGAGCAGAATATTCATCCACTTTCTGTTCAACATAAGCTTTAAATTCATTGTCAAACACAGGGTTAAATCGCGGTGTGTAAAGTTCAGCATAATGTTTCCTCCAAATGTCAAGAACGTTTCGTTGCTCCGTAATACGCACACCATTTTCCATTAAAACTCCTCCTGGTACAGTTGCAGTTCGTGATGTTTTTGATATTTTCCGGTAAAAAGAACTTCTATTAACATCATGTTGATTTTCCAACTTTTCATAGTTCTTTACTTCTTCTATGTAGATCGCTCTTCTTTGTGCTTTGCGAAATTCACGTTTGGCATCTTTATAATTGGAAAAAGATTCAAATTGCATTCCTCTGGGTTTGCCTTGCTCAATCCACACTTTTCTGCAGTACGACACGTGGCGACGAAGAAATGTTAACTCCGTAGTCCAATAGCTTTTAACATATGACCGTGGTTCTTTCTTTGCAACACAAGAATATGCAGCAGAGTGTAGTGCCTCGGTAGTTTTGGAAATAATGACGTTCAAATTATCAGTCCAGTCATCGTCGCAATGTATCTGTTCATCAATGATGGTATTCAAGCTAGCAGCGACTGTTTCTTCGTAGTGAATACGACGCATGGAGTCATTTTCCAACTCTCTCCATAGAAAAGTAGACTTTCTTTGTACCACGTCCTCAGTTACCATATTAATTTCAAGGTCACACGACACAGGAAGGTGAAAAGAAAGATTTGTTGAACAGTCCTCTAAGACTCTGCAACCTGACACCAAAGGCAGAAATTGATTTTCAACAAAAATATGATCAACTGTCATCTTGACTGCACCACTGCAAGCATAAAACGTTTCAATAGGTCCTGAAGAAAAGTCTTGTGAGTTAATCGAAACAAAGTCAAATTTCTCCAATACATTCCACAACTTATGACCTCTACTATTAACTTTACTGAAACTTCTTGAGCCTCCCAAACTCCCAATGTGGGCGTTGAAATCACCAACCAGAAGAATAGAACCTTTATGCTGTAACACTTGTAAGATATTTTCTAGACAATCAACATACGTCTGGTAAGTATCCGCCGCCTCCAACGACGAAGGAAAGTACACATTGATAATAAAAACGTCTCGAATACTAGGCATATGTAAATGCAGTACAATAATCCTATCGTTACCCAAATCCACCATTTTAGTTATACTATTGCCAATTTCTTTCTTCCAAAGAAATGCCACCCCACCTTTGCCAAGACGCGAAATTGCTTCCATGTTTAATTCAGAACTGGCTCTTCCCCATGATCGACAGTCTACATTGACCGAATCCAGAAATGATAGCGAGTCGGGAAATAACCAATGCTCTTGTATGCATAAAATATCACACGATGAAAGACATGTTCTAAGAAAACTAATATTATATTTCACACCACTCACATTCCACGTTGTCACCTTTAACTTTTTAATTTGCCTATTTTCTGGATTACCCATTAGTCGGAAGGTCATTTACAGCATTATCCACCTTTTTTCGGCCATAGCGAGTTTCCTTTTCAAAGCGTTCCTTGGAAATCCACGGTCTACATCTCACATATTTTGGCCAAAAATCATCTTCTTCTACACGTTTGCTGTCCACCACATGTACATTAAGTTTGGCTGATAATGTCCCTTTTCGCTTACTGTTAAACAGATTAAGTAACGTAGGTTTTACACCTTTTCTGTCCAAAAATCTAAGAACCGTGTCTTTATTAACATTTTCTGCAATTCCACTCACAAAAAAACCGTTTAGTTTGAACACGGGTTCTCTTTACTCCAATAAACCCATTCTCATCTTCAGCACTTATTGTCCTTTGCTCCGAATTTCCAGCAGCAAAGTTGCTTGTATTATTTGTCAAATCAATGACTTTATCAGAATTTAAATTTTTTATATTTGCATTAGAAGCTGAGGAAATATTACTCGATGAGCATAAAATAGCATCACTGTAAGATTTATTTAACCCTGTTCTATTGTTAGTGGTAGACAGAGTTTCCAATGATGGAGTCTCTATAGTCGGATGTATACTATCCTCTTGACGTTCCACTGTGTCAAACGTAGTGGCACTAACCTAGTCACCAATTTCACTAGAATATTCAGAACAACGAGGTTGTTGTTGTTGTTGTTGTTGTTGTTGTTCTTTACTGCTTCGGAATAGCTAATCTCCTGTTGTTGTTGCTGCAATATCAATGCAGCATTTTCTTCGTACCTCTTATGTGTATCCCACAAGCGTTTGTTTACTTCGTTCAGCAGAGCAAATTCCTTACTCTGATTTATACACAAATCTTTCACTTGTTTATTCTCTTGTTTTAACAAATTTATCTCCTTCTCCTGAGATTCTATTATCTTTGTAAGATAAGCCACTTTGCTTTTGAGATTCGACATATCTCCCTCCATTTTCTCCCTACAAAGCAAAAAGTCACTCTGCAGCGATGAGATTTGTGTTTTGATTCCAGACCAACCACTCTCCCGAAATAAAGGAGAATTACTAGACACTCTTTCACTAAGCCGTGATTCAGAAACGGCTGATCGATTACCACTTTGATAGATAGATAGATAGATAGATAGATAGATAGATAGATAGATAGATAGATAGATGGATGGATGGATGGATGGATGGATGGATGGATGGATGGATGGACGGACGGACGGACGGACGGACGGACGGACGGACGGACGGACGGACGGACGGACGGACGGACGGACGGACAGACAGACAGACAGACAGACAGACAGACAGACAGACACACACACACACACACACACACACACACAGACAGACAGACAGACAGACAGACAGACAGACAGACAGACAGACAGACAGACAGACAGACAGACAGACAGACAGACAGACAGACAGACAGACAGACAGACAGACAGACAGACAGACAGATAGATAGACAGATAGATAGATAGATAGATAGATAGATAGATAGATAGATAGATAGTCTTTATTTTAACACGCTAACAACGTCAGCAAAGGCTGATTTCCACGAAGGGCGTGTATAAGGAAACTAGAAATTAAATTTACATACAGTACAGAAAACTAAATAACTTTTAAACTAACTAACAAATGGTAATGTCAATATTAAGTGAAGATAGATATTGTTACATACTTTTATGAGTAGCAATTTTTCTCACGAATAATGAGAGCGATTTGCTCTCCCTAATTTCTGTAGGTAATGAATTCCATATGGATGCCCCATCAAACATGAAACTCTTTTTCATATTATTTGTACGTGGCTGTGGCAAGCAAAGAGTTGTAGCTATGTCTCGCAAATTATGATTTGTGACTTCCTTTTTATAAGTGAAAAGATTTGAGAGGGATTTCGGCCCCAGCTCATTGAAAAAAAGTGGTGAACTGCCGATGTTTTTAGTAACGAAATACTGACGTTTCGAGCGGAACCCGTCATCAGAGTTAAATATGAGGAAATAAAGTAAAACAGCGCTTATATATGCCAAATCTATTCTATGTTCCGCAAGAAGAGAAAAACGTTCGACGGTGGGCATTTCACAACGTTGTGTACCCTTATATCTCAAGATTTTGTTAACGGCTGAAAAAACAATTCGGTCACTTTGGTCTCTATTCTTTAATCGTCAATATTCAAAGACTCGGGACAAACAGTTGCACTTAGTTAACACTTAGTTAAACTAAACCATTGAGTGATTATATATCATTTACGAAGTTTATACGTCAATATATGAAAATGATCTGTTGTAGTACAGTTCATCGTCAGTATTTAGTATAGGCAGATCTAACAGCCTTTGTTGAAATAATCAGGAGGAGGAGGAGGCATCAGGAGTACTTCTGTGTTATCTTGAGCAATTTGGGTGTTTTGTAAGATCGACAACCGTTGCACCAGTTTGTTGGTTGAGCACTATGCCTTGTTGAGCTCGTCCACGTGATGCTGACGTACTACCGCAACAGCAACAGACGACAATGGTGATTGGGATGACGACAACAACAAGGACGGATAATCCGTTTCACTGCATCGATATTTCATTGGCTGATGAACACAGTGAACTCTATATAACTCTTCTTCCGGATAACAAGAATCCTGTGATGGCGTGAACGGATTATCCCAGAGCCTCTCGTTTCCCGTCCGCTGGGTAAGGGGAACGTAGGCTCTGGGAACGAGATTGGGATTATCCGGCCCCCACACTGTTAGAGAGCCGCGCAATTTTTCGAGAATTTGCCTGATTCGGCGAAAACTGCATGAAAATTCGATTGTAGCCGCCATTTTATTCGCGACTGCCCTGGAAATGACTTATTTTCCCGCGCGAGCCCGCGCAATTTTCACGAGATGCCCGCGAGAGTCATCGTATTAATGCAAAGTATTCGAGCTATTTTAATATATCTCGACAGACGCGCACATATTTCTAAAATAAACAGATTAACACTGAGGGCTTCGTATTTCTTGGACGTGACTGACTTCGTATTCACGTTCATTGCTCACTGGAATCATTTATTATTTCACCATGACAAATGAATCTATATAAGTGCACTTCCTTTGCTTTACTTAATCTTTTGACAAAAACCGAAATCAACGTACAAGTTCAACGTCTCGTCTAGCTAAACATTAAAGTGAAAACGAAAGCAAACAAAGCTGACGTTTATTGTCATATTTGCATGTGCTTGGAAAGTTAGAGCGAACTGTGATTTGGGGCATGTATAGATCCGTTCTGTCTTACCAAAAAGCTATTTTTTGTAAAAGTCTTCAGTCGTGAACAAGCTAGACGTATAACTAACTTAACTTTGCCCTTATGTACTTGATAATTGCGAATTTCGGCCTGAAATCATCCACGTCAATTCAAAACTCAAATAGTGAAATAAAAGTAGTGTGTTGCGTAGCCAGTGTAACCCAGTGTTGAAACAGCAATCGAAATATAGTTACTTACCCCGCTCTATGTATAAATTGCAATTAAAACTCATTCCAGCTAACCGGGCTAGCTATAACTGCCTAACTTAACCGCCGAGAGAAAGGAAAAGCGTTCCACGTATCACGAAGCCTTTCACTCTCATTGTTTATCTGGCCAAACAGCTTTGCTCGTGATGGGAAGACATATTGGAAGGCTTAAGCCCACGCGAAACACGTTTCTTACAACTACCGGTCAAAGCCCGACCCTGGCTTCATCTAACAATTTAAATATTTCTGTAAAGTCGAGCGAATTTATACATAAGTATACCATTTTAATATTAACGGAGAATGAGAAGTCAACTTTTTAAACATTAATTTTAATCATCGATATATGTCAACATTGCTCATATTGAGTATGAAATAACAGCAATAACTGAAAGAAAACGAAAGTACTTGTACACATGTTACCAACTAGCTTACTTATAAAGAAAACTATAAGCTATACGTTAAGATTAAGTTTATATGTCAATATAAAAGTGTTCTGGAATACATGCAGTTCATCGTCAGTATTTGTAGGCTGGAGGCGGAACTTGAGTTTGAAATTGTGCTGGTGGGATGTTTTGGCCTTGATTCGCATAAGCAGGAGGCGGATAAGGAGAACTCTGGAATTGTCCTGGGTTATTTTGAACAGTTTGGGTGTTCTGTAGAGCGACAACTGTTGCGCTAGTTGTTGGTTGAGTTAGGATTACGCCTCGTTGAGCTCGTCCACGCGATGCTGACGCCACGCCGCAACAGCAACAGGCGATAATGGCGATGGGGATGACGACAGCAACAAGCACGCTTACAACAATAACACCAATAATCCAGGAGGCTAAAGCTTTGGTTACGTCGTCCAAACAATCTGATGTTGTACAATAGTTGGATGAACTACAGCATTCACCTGTTCCACCACAATCGCTGTTTGAGTCACAAGACTGACCAACGCAGCTATAACGACAGACACTACTTTCCCAAGCATACTCTTGCTTACAGCAGTACTTGTTAGAATCACAACCCGAGTTGGAATAACACTCATCATAAGCTTCTACTTGAAGTTTCTTTTCGCTCAACAATAAAGCAAGAGACAGGAGAACAGCAAGGCATATGTTGAACGTAAACATTGTTGACTATACTTCCCTCTGTATGCGACAATACCGCGCTATGACTCGTGATGTGATAAAACACTGTATTTATCTTGCGATTATCTCGCCCCCCACCCCGGGGGGGGAGTACTCGTATATAAGGGTACGGGTATGTGCCGCCCTATAGGGTATATATATAGGGGAGGGAACTCTGGTAGATTGGGCAAACTCTGGGAGTGGGCAAACTCGGGTGGAGTCGGAAAACTCAGATGTAGTGGGCAATGGGGGCCCCCATTGGGGGGATGTTACGTTGGCCACAAACTGCACAAAGTTGCCTGCAGACTATGCTAAAGGTTTTCGTCCCATTTGAGGCAGAACTTCACTTGCGACAGTAACTTCTAGTAATGGTTGTATAGTCACAGATAAATAAGAAACTCACTGAAAATAATTCACCTGGACAGCGCTATCATGGGCTCTCTGTCCCTTCTGTTGTTTTATTTTTACCTTCTTCTAACTCAGATTAAATTTGAGTAAGCGCATTCTTCCAAATCGAGGAAGCCTTTTGCAACACCATTACGGCACAAGGTTACTATTTAATACTTAAAGTACATTACTTGATGCTCGATTCAATTGCTTGATGCCCGATTCAATTGCTTGATACCCGATTCAATTGCTTGATACCCGATTCAATTGCTTGATGCCCGATTCAATTGCTTGATACCCGATTCAATTGCTTGATACCCGATTCAATTGCTTGATGCCCGATTCAATTGCTTGATGCCCGATTCAATTGCTTGATACCCGATTCAATTGCTTGATGCCCGATTCAATTGCTTGATGCCCGATTCAATTGCTTAATACCCGATTCAATTGTTTGATGCCCGATTCAATTGTGTGATGCCCGATTGAATTGTTTGATGCCCGATTCAAGTGTTTGATGCCCGATTCAATTGTTTGATGCCCGATTCAATTGTTTGATGCCCGATTCAATTGTACATGATTGATTCCCGATTCAATTGTGTGATGCCCGATTCAATTGTTTGATGCCCGATTGCATAATACTGATCTCCGATTGGATTGCTTGAAACCCGATTCAATTGCTTGATGCCCGATTGCATAATATTGATGTCCGATTGGATTGCTTGAAACCCGATTCAATTACTTGATGTCCGATTTAATTGACTTGTTACCCAAACAACCCATTGACTTGTTATGACGCAAACTTGAAAAACGTCGTTGGACAAATTCAAGTTCACAGGTTTAAAATCATAATGAATATTAGTTCGTAAGAAAACGCACTAATGACTTACTCTTTATAACGTTTTTAGAATATTATTCCTTTCCTTTGCACACAAATATCATTTTTGTCTCGCGCAAAACTATTAATTACACGGTAATTTAAAACCTGATGTTGTGCCTTTAATAATAAGATCATATTATTATCCATTTCAGCTCACTTTTCAACGCCTGCCTCGTACCCAGGCGCGATGAAAAACAGGAGCGCGCAAGGAGCGATGGGATAGGAGCGCTTTCTTCCCATCAGACCCTTCGCGGGACACCCTCCTCCCCCCAAAAGTTTCAACGTTGCAGTTTCAACGCGCGGTTCATTCTCGTCCCCAGAGCCTCTCCCGTGCTGGCGCGCGGAAAAGGCTCTGGGGGAATCCAAACCGGAACACCAAGATTCTTTGGGGTTCTTTCTAAAGCGCATGCGTTTAAGTTCGCGGTTTCGGAGTTGGTCACGAGATCATCGATAGTTGAGAATTTTCCTTTCGTTTTCGATTCTGGCGGTTTGGCTGTGACTGTCTCATATTAACTCGTTTGACTTTGGAACAGTTCTGACTGTGGTTGATTCCGTTCGAAGAAGGTCCTTGTCGAGTGTGACTCATCGCCGCGTTTACTCGGCGGGGAAAAAGACATTAAAATTAACGAGTTCGCTTCAGAATTCAGATCGAAGAGTCGCGTCGGAATTTATTCGTATTTACGGCCTCTTTTAGTGAAGGTAGTTCTCTTTAATTTGTTGCACCGTTCGTTTATATTTGACTTGTATATTTCAATGAGATTTTTATTAAATATGTACCATACACCGAGCCATACACGAACAGCCTGCAGTGTGTTGTCTATCGTCTGTCGGTTTCAAATTGCTGTCTGTCTTCTGTCTTTGAATTTATTATTAAAGAGAAACGGGTTGATTGCTTTCAAAAACGTTCGATTAAATTGTTCGGATTAGAACTATAGTTAGAAATCTGCTTCGTTGTCAGCTTTCGTGTTTCAAATACTGTTTATTTATTAACATTCACTAAGCTCCGTTAATTAGGCCTTTGAATTTGAACAACGAATCAGATCGCGATGTATATGGATTTCCCCAGAGCCCAAAATTTCCGAAGGCATGCCTTCCCTTTTCATGAAAGGGCTCTGGGGACGAGAATGCGCGCGGTTCGGAAGTTCGTTGCCAAGTATCATATTACGTTTCTAAATTCAGAAGTTCATTACGAAGTTCGATTTGATGTTCAAATGTTCGATTCGAAGTTCACAGTTACGGAAAAGCTTCGGTCGACCAGACTTTCTTTTGATATGATTTATGTCGGAAAATATGTTGTTAATCATCATTCTGCAATTCCAAATTACCAACAGAATGGCGCAAAGTTGAACTTCGAATCGAACATTCGAACTTCAAATCGAACTTCGTAACTACTTCTGAATTTATAAACGTAATTTGATACTTGGCAACGAACTTGCAAACCACGCGTTGAATAGTGGTGAGCTGATGCCTGTCGTATGATCAAATTGCATTTTTGTTCACACCTCACATGATAATAGAATAGAATAGAATAAAACTTTATTTTACGAGGGAAAAGACGTATTAACCGTAAATGTTATCTAACATACGGCCCTCGCAATATTACAATATTTACAAATACAACAGACAGAATTAATACACTATATATGGAAATAATGTCAAGTGATAAACTAGTCAAGTAGAAACACATTTACAATTCAATAAAAAATTACAATTGACGCAAAAAAGGTCTTCCAGATGGTTAATACAGGTAAGTTTATGAAGAAAGTAATTACGGAGTTTGCGTTTAGTAGTAGTTAATCTTAAAGTGCCTCTATGGCCTGTGGGATCTTTACATATTTAAATAACTTAGGTTAAAAGAAAATGTTTCCCGAAATTTTTTCTCAAAAATATTAAATCCCCGCCCATTAACAGCGCTTCAAAGTTGGTACCTCTATAACTGTGACCGTGCAATAGGGACATGGTGCGAGTTTACTCTGTGACGTCACGGTCGGAACCGAACTTCTGACTATTTAGTGTGTTTTTGGTATTGCGTCTCTTAAACCTTTATTTAAGCAATGAAAACTTTAGATATATTCATCAATATGTTCCAAGATGGTTCGTCTGACTCAGACTCGGTGGAGGAAATTTTGGTGTTCCGACTGTGACGCAAATGTGACGTAAATCTATCAATTAGAGCCCAGGCCCAAGAAAACGGTCTAACTTTCAAAATGGCGCGATTTGGGCTGATTTGGCCAACTTCGGAGCACTGTTAATGGGCGAGCATTTAATATTTTTGAGAAAAAATTTCGGGAAACATTGTCTTTTAACCTAAGTTATTTAAATATGTAAAGATCCCACAGACCATAGAGGCACTTTAACGTGAAAGCATCAGAAGTACATGCAGGTGACAATGACATGATATGCCCCTCGAACATGCATTAGCACTTCGTATTCACGTTCATTCCTCATTGTCACTGGAATCATTTAATATTCCACCGACCATGACGAATGAATCTATACGTGCACTTTCTTTGCTTTATTTAATCTTTTGGCAAAAACCGAGATCAACGTCTTGCTATACACGATAAACTGAAAGCGAAAGTAAACAAAGCGGACGTTTAAGAACACTGAGTGATCTGCAACAAGATAAAGCCCCTTTTTACTGCAATTTTTCTCACTTAGACACATGCGATTGAATCGATGACTTGCCAAAGTATTGAACTTCAAATAGCTCTGAATAAATGGTCCAATTACAGACAATACATTCGTAAGTCAATCCATTCTATCGCATGTGCCAGAAGGAGAAAAAGTCGCAGCAAAAATAGCCTGTGTAAACGAGCCTAATAGTCGTGTAGGTTCGTTCTGTGCGAGCCAGCCCGGGTAGTTTGCGGGCTGGCTAGCCCGTTTGCTTGCTGGCTACTCTTTGCCGCGATCTCACATCTTGTGTTTATATGAGAGCCGAGCGAGATCTCGATTTGTGAGACCGAGATCTTAGTTACCCGTTTTTGTTTTTTTTCCATGTGGGCTGGCACTAAAACTTATACGCGACAAGATTTGTTTTTCTCAGCTTTTTGCGACATATAAACAATTACTGTAATATAGCCAAGAGAAAGGAAAAGTGTTACACATATCACGAAATAAGACACTTAAGAAAGCTGTAAACACTCCACAGTTGTTTTTAACCTTTTCATTCGCATTGTAATGTTGTGGGATAACTTTATCTTTTCACTCGAACGCCAGACGGTCTAGTATACTCGTCAAGGGAAGACGTGTCGGCGGAAAGCCACGTGAAATATCTGATCCCGCCAATATACTACTAGTCAAAGACCTACACTATGGCTTTACCGAACAATTTAGATATTTCTGTGAAGTCGAGCGAATTTGTACATAAATACCCTTAATAAAATAACCTAAAGTTTAAACATTATTAATTTTATAAGACCCCGTTTACACTAGAGCAAAAGTTTTCGGATTCGTGACGAATCCGGAACGTTTTAGTGCCGGATTCGTTTTGCCGTTTACACACAAAAGAATGAATCCGGAATAAAAACTTTCCGGTTTGATCACGTATCCGGAGATTTCGAATCCGGAAAAAAATGTAGAAACTTCGTATCCGAATAGTTTTGAATCCGAGATAATATACGTATAGTGTAAACGGTTATGCCGATGAATTCGGATGCTCTTCCGCTCGTAGTCATGTGAGGTTGCGGTGGAACCAACATGGTCAACATATTAACTGAGTTAAAGGAATTCCGAGTTTAGTGTAAAGGGACGAATCTGCGAATACTGTTGTAGTGTAAACGCCTAACGAATCCGAATACTCGGTACGAAGTGAATCCGGAAACATTTACGAATCCGGAAACTTTTGCTCTAGTATTAATCATCGATGTATGTCACTATTGCTCATATAGAATATGAAATAACAGCAATATCTGAAAGAAAACGAAAGTACTTGTACACATGTTACCAACTAGCTTAATTATAAAGAAAACTATCACTTGGTCGAGTGACGACTAGGCCTCCTTCACTTCGTGGTCCACGCGATGCTGACGCCACGTCGCAACAGCAACAGACGATAATGGCGATGGGGATGAGAACAGCAACAAACACGCTTAAAACACTGAATAACACCAATAACCCAGGCGGCTAACGCTTTGGCCACGTCGTCCAAACAACCAGATTGTTCAAACAGCATTCACCTGGTCCACCACAACTGATCGCTATTCGAACTACAAGACTGGCCAACGCAACCGCCATAACCACAGACATGTAAAAGGTAGGAATACCTTTGTTTACAGCAGTACTCGTTGAAACCACAATCCAAGTTGGAAGAGCATTCATAGGGAGAAGCAGTTGTTTTATAACAACCCGATCTTGTACAAATGTTGCCCGAACAGCATTCACCTGATGGTCCACCACAATCGCTGTTCGAGTAACAAGACCGCCCAACGCAGCCGCCATAACGACAGACATTACTTTGCCAGTAATTCCCTTGCTTACAGCAGTACGTATACTTGTAACCGGCACAATCAGAGTTGGAAAGGCACTCAGTACAACCATTTGTACAAACGTTGTTCAAACAACATTCTCCTGTTCCACCACAATCGCTGTCAGTCAAGCTGCCATAATGACAGACACTATACTTTGCCCGGAATACCTTCTGCAGCAGTAGTAGTTGTAACTTGGGGCATGATATAGATCCGTTTTCTCTCACCAAAAGCCTATTTTTTGTACAAGTCTTGACTCATGAGCAAGACGTAATCTATATCCGATAACTATAACGTAACTTTGCCCTTATTTACTTGATAATTGCGAATTTCGGCCTGAAATCATCCTCCTCGGCCACCTTCGGGGAATGGCTTTGTGGCCGCTTAATAGAGGATTGCCGCCAGCAATGGGCCTTGGGTGTGGTCAAATGTCCTTTTATTCGATTCTAAAACACTGATAACAGTAACAGTAACAAGTAGACTTTAAAAAAAACAACAAGTAGTTAACAAAACAGTTTTCAAAACCCGAGAAAATAACATTAAAATAGTTATCAATGTGCATCTGTCGATGCGGTGCACTGAGTTTCAAAGCGCAAAGCAAGTCATTTGTCTTTGAAATTGATAGAGCTAGCTCCTCATATCCATGATACTGTGCGAAATTCCGCAGTCTCAGCACGCCAAATCCCGTCACAAGGAGGGATTTGACGCAAAGTAAAGAGTAGTGTTTCTCTGCACCGGACATGCAAATATTTTTATTACCGACAATGTTTTTGAATTTGATTACAGTCTTTATTCAAACAACATATAAATACCAGATTTGGTATATAAGATACATACATATAACATATAAACTAGACTACGTGCTCAACTATAAACTTTCAAAACTTGTTAAAACATTAAAACAGTATTTAGCTACCAAAGTCATAATTGTTTTGTCTTGCACATAGCAATGACATGCATGAAAAGGTCTTGATAGCTAAATTTAGAAAATGAGTTATTTATTTTACAGAGACTTTCCATAAAATTAACTCTAAAATCGGCGAACTTTGTGTTTCTGCATGACATTAAAAGGTGTTGTTCGTTCCCAATCTCATTTAGATCACAATGTTTGCATAATCTTTCACTGTATGAAACATTTCCGTATCGACCAGTTTCAACAGGTAGTTTATGAGCTGAAATTCTTAATTTTGTAACCGCTTGACGATGTTTGAAGTTGCGAATTGAAGAAAGATATTTTTCAAAGCCAAAATTTATTTTCAGTTTTTTAAAGACTCTTAATTTGCCATTATTTCCACCTTGTTGAATCTGCTCTTTCCAGTATTCAGTATAAACCTCATGTAATTTATTCCTCAAGTAATGGAAAAAATTTCCTTGTTCTTCGGGTGGTATTACAAAATTTTTAAAATTATTAACTTCTATATTACATAGTTGTAGAAAATATTTTGTAAATAATATTGGTTGTAAATTAGAGTCCATACAGACTCTCGCTGCTTCACCAGCGAGGGTATCTGTAAAAGTTGAGCTTTTGATGCGAAACCAATATTTTGTTATAAGTGTAGCTATTTGTATAATTAGGGGTGCCCTTCCTAGTTCACCATAGACAGCTAAATTTGTAGATTTTGAGTGAACACCCAAGATTCTTTTGCAGAATTTTAGATGTAGTCTTTCTATATCATTTGTTAATTTAAAATTTTTAGTTTTAAACATCGCAAAAGAGTTTATTTTACCCAGTAAGTATGGACCCCAAACTTCGCAGCAATACAGCAAAACGGGAACTACCATTGAAGAGAAAAGTTTTAAAAGCAATTTTATTGGTACATTCTCCACGTTTGAAAAACTTTTGAATAAACAATGATAGGCACGTATTGCTTTACCATAAAGTATTTTTTGTGTTCGTTTAAAATTACCGAAAAGGTGAAAAGTAATACCAAGGTAGCAATATTCATCAACTTGCTCTAGAGCAATTTTCCCGAACGACCAAATTGATGGGAAGTGTGCACGTCTTTGGGTTGGTGTTCCAAACAATAAAACTTTTGATTTTTTTAAATTAATGTTCAACTTCCATTTCTTGGTGTAAAATTCAAGATTTGTGAGACAGTTTTGTAAGCCAGACTTGGACTCGGATAGTAAAACTAAGTCGTCTGCGTAAAGTAGACAATTTAAATCAGTTTCATCAAGTTTTACTGGGGCACACGAGTTGTTAAATAAATTAGGTATATCATTGATAAACACGTTGAATAAGGTGGGACTTAGATTGCATCCTTGTTTTACCCCAATATGGGACTTAAAGAAAGGAGTACTTCCCTTATCCAATTTTACCGAGCAATCAACTGAGGAATACATACTTAGCATTAGACGTATGAAATTCTTACTACAACCATATTGAATAAGTTTGAAGAAAAGTCCTTCTCTCCATGTAAACTTGAGGCATGACAAGTGACATGTGTTAAATGAAATACATGTACTTATATACTGACAGCAACTAAGTGTTCTATGGTCTCTTATTTAGCTCAAGTTTTACTTTCGGTTCTCTTGGGGTAAAAATTGTGCCTAAAATAAATTAAGCTGGCCGTTTAATACAGGTAAAAAACAATACGAAATACCAATTGGGACCGCTCGTAGGTGGCCGTGGCCGCTTAGTAGAGGTGGCCGTTTAATAGTGGGGTAATCTATAGTAAATTACATGGAATATTTTAGGGGTTTTGACAAGTGGCCGGTTAATAGAGCCGGGTGACCGCTTAGACGCTTAATAGAGGTTCGACTGTAGTGAAATAAAAGTAAGGCAGTGTAGAAACAACAATCGAAATATAGTAAGGTTAGATAAACTGCCGAAACAGAGAACGTAGGAGTCTAACGTTTCGAGCGAAGGCCCTTCGTCAGAGAGAAAACGTGGGATACGTTTTCTCTGTCGAAGGGCCTTCGCTCGAAACGTAATAGACTACTATACGTTCTCTGTTTCGGCAGTATATCTCAATTCAATTCAATTCAATTCAATTCAATTCAATTCAATTCAATTCAATTCAATTCAAAACTCATCCTGGCTTACCCCGCTCTATGTATAAATCGCAATTAAAACTCATCCCGGCTAACCGGGCTAGCTAACTTAACCGCCGAGAGAAAGGAAAAGCGTTACACGTATCACGAAGCCTTTCACTCTCATTGAGGGGAAGACATTTTGGAAAGGCTTAAGCCCACGCGAAACATTGGACCCTGTCTTACAACTACCGGGCAAAGCCCAACACTGGCTTTATCTAACAATTTAGATATTTCTGTCGAGCGAATTTATACATAAATACCATTTCAATATCAACGGAGAATGAGAAGTCGACTTTTTAAACATTAATTTTAATCATCGATATATGTCAACATTGCTCATATTGAATATGAAATAACAGCAATAACTGAAAGAAAACGAAAGTACTTGTACACATGTTACCACTGACTAGCTTACTTATAAAGAAAACTATAAGCTATATGTTAAGATTAAGTTTATACGTCAATATAAAAGTGTTCTGGAATACATGCAGTTCATTGTCAGTATTTGTAGGCTGGAAGCGGAACTTAAGTTTGAAATTGTGCTGGTGGGACGTTTTGGCCTTGATTCGGATAAGCAGGAGGCGGCGGATAAGGAGAACTCTGGAATTGTCCTGGGTTATTTTGAACAGTTTGGGTGTTCTGTAGAGCGACAACTGTTGCGCTAGTTGTTGGTTGAGTGACGACTATACGCCTTCTTGAGCTACGCCGCAACAGCAACGGGCGATAATGGCGATGGGGATGACGACAGCAACAGGAACGCTTACAACAATAACAACAATAACCCAAGAGGCTAAAGCTTTGGCCACGTCGTCGTAACAACCAGATTTTGTGCAAACGTTGCTCAAACAGCATTCACCTATTCCACCACAATCGCTATTCAAACTACAAGACCTGCCAACGCAGCCGCCATCACGACAGATATTATTTTGCCAGGAATATAGTTGCTTACAGCAGTACTCGTTCAAACCACAATCCAAGTTGGAAGAGCATTCATCACAACTTGATTTTGTACAAACGTTGTTTGAACAGCATTCACCTGTTCCACCACAATCGCTGTTCGAACTGCAAGACTGGCCAACGCAGCCGCCATAACGACATACACTACTTTGCCAGGAATACCTTTGCTTACAGCAGTAGTAGTTATAATTACAACCATAGTTGGAATAACACGCGTCTGCTTCTACTTGGAGTTTCTTTTCGCTCAACAATAAAGCAACAGACAGGAGAACAGCAAGGCATATGTTGAACGTAAACATTGTTGACTATAGTAACACTGGACCAATGAGGGTGGGCCCTTACTGGACCTCTGAGGATAACAGTTTAGATATAACTGATAGAGTTATCCAGTATAAATAAGGTTAGTTTAGTTTAGTTTAGTTTAGTACTTCCCTGTATGCGACAACACCGCGCTATGACTCGTGATGTGATAAAACACTGTATTTATCAGGCCCTTTGGGGAGGCGGGATGAAAGAAGGGCCTGCCGGCGTCCATTGTGTTTTTTTCCAAACGCCCACTTACAAACAAAACCGCGCAACCAATCAAAATAGACTATATGTGCATTTAAATAATATGGGCCGGCGTAAAACTGACTTTAAAACTGACTTGTTTAACTGAATAAAATCTCGCTGATAAATTAAGCTGGCCGTTTAATACAGGTAAAAAACAATACGAAATACCAATTGGGGCCGCTCGTAGGTGGCCGTGGCCGCTTAGTATAGAGGTGGCCGTTTAATAGAGGGGTAATCTGTAGTAAATTACAGGTTAATGATTAAAGCTGTTCTTTATTGAACGCAGCAATGTCAAGCAAATAAACACACACACAGCAGTTTTGTGGGAGAAGGGGTTTGGGGGGAAGCACTTCTATAGTGTAAAATTATGGTCAAGCATCATCCCACAGACTCATTCTTACATGGCCTTAGATTGTTGTCCAGGGGTTATAATCCCCATTAGGACTCTGCTAATGCGCACACGCGCATATACTGCCAAATAGGTAGCTAGCCTCTAAGACATCAACCTGACCAACCGTACACACAGTTGGACAGTCCTTACGATGCGACTGATCTATAATTACAATAAATAGCCTGAGTCTTTGGGCTTGAACGTGACAATCAGGAGCGCTTCATCCCCAAACCCAAACTTGTATTTCTTTTCAAAACAACACAAATATATCAGGATTACATTGATTAATTGAACTAACATTAACAAGCCAGTTCGTTGACATAAGATCGTCTCTGGATTTCCAAATTATCCAATGTCTATGAGCGATGTCAAACCCAACATAACAAGAAACTAAGTATAAACTAGTAGCCACTCGAAATATGAGCGGATGTTCGCACGTATATGTCATCATTTAATATCTAATGTCTAATATATATATATATATATATATATATATATACGCTCACTACCCTTGTGGAAGTTTGAGCACTCTGGGCCCATGCGCACTTCACGCTATCTGAATGTACTTCACCGATGCTGTCCCACATGCGGTTGTCACCGATGATCGCATGTGTATAAGTAGTTGATGAAATTCATTCAGATTGTTCCAAGCTACACTGATGAGCTGTAGTACAGCGAAACACCGTGTCTGTAGATTGAACTATGTACGCTCCTTCACTTCGGTGTTGTTGAGCACTCTGTGAAGTTGCCGTGGGTACCTATTAGCGATAATGCAACGCTCACTACCCTTGTGGAAGTTTGAGCACTCTGGGCCCATGCGCACTTCACGCTATCTGAATGTACTTCACCGATGCTGTCCCACATGCGGTTGTCACCGATGATCGCATGTGTATAAGTAGTTGATGAAATTCATTCAGATTGTTCCAAGCTACACTGATGAGCTGTAGTACAGCGAAACACCGTGTCTGTAGATTGAACTATATATACATAATCTATATGTATGCTTATTTGAAGCCATATACGCCGCGGCCTGTGAAAGCATGTATTAAAGTGCTATTCTGAAGCGGTGGGTGGGCGGGAAATATTTTCTTTTAGAGCTTTACGCGTTTTGATTGTGCGTTCTATATCTTTGTATAGAGCTCATGTAAAAGAGTCTTTAAAAAACTGAAAATAAATTTTGGCTTTGAAAAATATCTTTCTTCAATTCGCAACTTCAAACATCGTCAAGCGGTTACAAAATTAAGAATTTCAGCTCATAAACTACCTGTTGAAACTGGTCGATACGGAAATGTTTCATACAGTGAAAGATTATGCAAACATTGTGATCTAAATGAGATTGGGAACGAACAACACCTTTTAATGTCGTGCAGAAACACAAAGTTCGCCGATCTTAGAGTTAATTTTATGGAAAGTCTCTGTAAAATAAATAACTCATTTTCTAAATTTAGCTATCAAGACCTTTTCATGTATGTCATTGCTATGTGCAAGACAAAACAATTATGACTTTGGTAGCTAAATACTGTTTTAATGTTTTAACAAGTTTTGAAAGTTTATAGTTGAGCACGTAGTCTAGTTTATATGTTATATGTATGTATCTTATATACCAAATCTGGTATTTATGTTGTTTGAATAAAGTTTGTACCAAGTGAAAGGGTTTAGCGCGCGTTTTGCTTATATGTGACTCTTTTGAAATGTTATTGGTTACTTTTTTGCGCCGGAAAAATTAGAGTTTTAATTCGCTAGAAAGTACTAGTCATTTGTTATTCACGTGCACTGGCAAGCTGGATGAGCAAAAGCAAATGGACTTTAGAGCCGATCTGGCGTATATCTGACATGTTGATAGCTTAAACCACCTGAAAAACATCTGTTTTGCCAAAACCCAAGACACGCCTTGATAAGAACGTTTCCTCATTAACTTTATTTTATTAATGGCTTAATAAAATAGCTGAATATTTTAGGGGTTTTGACAAGTGGCCGCTTAATAGAGGGCCGCTTAATAGAGGTTCGACTGTAGTGAAATAAAAGTAGGGTGCTGCGTAGGCAGTGTAGAAACAACAATCGAAATATAGTAAGGTTAGATAAACTGCCGAAACAGAGAACGTAGGTGTCTAACGTTTCGAGCGAAGGCCCTTCATCAGAGAGAAAACGTGGGATACGTTTTCACTATGACGAAGGGCCTTCGCTCGAAACGTAATAGATTACTATATACGTTCCCTGTTTCGGCAGTATATTTCAATTCAATTCAATTCAATTCAATTCAATTCAATTCAATTCAATTCAATTCAATTAAAAACTCATCCCGGCTTACCCCGCTCTATGTATAAATCGCAATTAAAACTCATCCCGGCTAACCGGGCTAGCTAAGAAACAATTTAGCTGAGAGAAAGGAAAAGCATTACACGTAGCACGAAGGCTTTCACTCTCATTGTTTATCTGGCCAAACGGCTTTGCTCGTGAGTGGAAGACATTTTGGAAAGGCTTAAGCCCACGCGAAACATTGGACCCTGTCTTACAACTACCGGTCAAAGCCCGCGACACTGGCTTCATCTAACAATTTAGATATTTCTGTCGAGCGAATTTATACATAAATACCATTTCAATATCAACGGAGAATGAGAAGTTAACTTTTTAAACATTAATTTTAATCATCGATATATGTCAACATTGCTCATATTGAATATGAAATAACAGCAATAACTGAAAGGAAAAAAAAGTACTTGTACACATGTTACCAACTAGCTTACTTAGAAAGAAAACTATAAGCTATATGTTAAGATTGAGTTTATACGTCAATATAAAATTAAGTGTTCTGGAACACATGCAGTTCATCGGCAGTATTCGTAGGCTGGAGGCGGAACTTGAGTTTGAAATTGTGCTGGTGGGACGTTTTGGCCTTGATTCGGAAAAGGAGGAGGCGGCGGATAAGGAGAACTCTGGAATTGTCCTGGGTTATTTTGAACAGTTTGGGTGTTCTGTAGAGCGATAGCTGTTGCGTCAGTTGTTGGTTGAGTCACGACTACTCCTCCTTGAGCTCGTCCACACGGTGCTGACACCACGCCGCGACAGCGACGGGCGATAATGGCAATGAGGATGACGACAGCAACAAGAACGCTTACACTAATAACACCATTAACCAAGGCGGGTGAAGCTTTGGCCACGTCGTCCAAACAACCAGATTTTGTGCAAACCTTGTTCAAACAGCATTCACCTGGTCTACTACAACCGCCGTTCGAGGAACAAGACCCGCTAACCACTGGCCTAAAGCAGCTGCCATATTTACAGACGCCACGTTTCTTGGCATATACCTTACAGCAGTAGATTTTGGAAACACAACGCGAGCTGGAATAACACGAACCAGCTTCTACTTGTTTTTTCTTTTCGCTCAACAAGAGAGCAACGGACAGGAGAACAGCAAGGCATATGTTGAACGTAAACATTGTTGACTAAGCTTCCCTCTAGTAGTCTGTACACGACAACACCACGCTATGACTCGTGAGTCGTGATGCGATATAGCCTGCGTAGCTGGCGGTATTAGGGAGTTCGGGCGCGGGCGGTAGGCGGGCAACGCGAAATACCGCCTGCCCGAAAACCATATGTTTTTGAGTGGTCTCCGTCCGCTGGGTGACGGAGCATTCTGATTGGTCAGAATATTGATTTTTGATTTCAGGAGTTATCATATTACAGACATGAGCGGACAAATATTAAGCGAATGTATTGAGAAAGTATTGATCGTCACGTCGTTTTGAAGACTAGAGTGAACAACGAATTGCAATTGGATATATATTGCCATGGCTAGAAATCCAGGACACTCAGCGGCAGTGGCCTGTGGGCTCATATTTAGATGGTAATATTAATTTGAAAATTCTGATGGCTAAATATCGATCATTTCGGCTATAAACAGAAGTCTATAGCAATAAATTAAAGTAGAGTTATTCGCTAAAATGTCTTATTGACCCATTTCTTACCCAAATATCAAATTACAAAAGGTTTAATCGTCTAGACAGGCCTGTACACTCATACTCACAAAAATTGCCGCATAAATTTCGGTTATTATTTCTGAATCCACAGTCACATTTAATAATAATAACAGCGCTTAAGACCCTGGCAACCTAGCAACAGCTCCATAAGAAATGGCGGACAAGAACCTGAAATTATCGAGGAATGCATTGCTTCTTCACGCCGAGTTCAGTATTTATCTCGGTGCTTGATGGTTTAAATTACAACGACTCGGCTGCAATAAATCGTACATTTTAAGGTCTTTGGGAACCTATTAAACAACGAAAAAGTGGAACGAACAACTCCGCAAAACAAAGTAACGTTCATCCCGAGCCAATTCAGACGTTCGCATCGTGGACAAACAACACAGAAGCAGCCAAAATTGGAGCTCCAAAATAAGTGATATAGCAGATTAATAGACTTTAAACAGCGAATAAGAGGTATGTTTGTGAGGGGCTCGGGAACCTATTTAGGACGCTCCAAACTTAATAGAAATTGTAGTGCTGAACGATTGTTCAATTTGATGAAGTTTTGGACGTTCGCATGTCGGAATTTACAATAGTAAATAACCGAAAATGATTGTTCTTTATATTTCCTTAAGAAATCTATTGAAGGACGCCATATTGAATTAATTAAAAAGGGATTCAGTGCGCATGCTTTGCCGCCATGTTGTCCTAGATTTCTGGCCATGGCTTTGTAGAGATGTAATAAAGTATGATATTGTAACGCGTATTGTTTGTAATCGTACGCACTGTCGTAAGACTGACGACGACAGATTCGTTAGACGGTTGTTGGAGAGTTTGACCGAGTTGCAAGTTGTTAAGCTAGCTTAGTCCTGTTATGAACGAATAATAAAGTCTTTATTAAGTGTTCGTCGTTGTCTGGTTTATTGTTTTTCCTCGGACGCTACATTGGTGGCAGTGGTGGTCAAACAAAAAAGTTTGAACAGAACCTATTCGGAAATATTTAACGGAAAGTGTTTACGACAAACCTGTGACTGTACTCCATCGTTGCAAGTACCGTCAGCATTGGAATTTAAAGAAGAAGACAGAAAATAGTAAGGCATCGTGGATATGGGAGCAGCAGCATCCGTACGGCTTCCCAACATTTATTCTCAAGAAGATGACTTGTTATGACTGAGTTATGGTTAAAACGATTTGAAATATACGCCAGCATCAATTGATTCAATTGCATTCAATTGCTTGATGCGCGATTCAATTGCTTGATGCCCATACTGGAAAGTTCGTTTTCCATACGCCATAGATTTTACGCCAGCAATTTTGTGTCCAAAATACTGCGCCACCGTGGCGCGCTCAAGAGGTGTAATATGCCGTTAGCTCAACCACAATACCTCCTAAAACACCTTACTGACAAGCTAAAAATTAGTAAATACGCCACGCTAACTGAAATAGTGAAATTTGTTGACTTTACGCCACGCCAAAGCAAGTACGCTAAATTTATCAAAGAAATACGCCAAATTTTGGCGTAAGCTCGGTTGCGCCACGCCAAAGATATTTGGCGTAACATACAAACTTTCCAGTATGGCTTGATGCCCGATTCAATTGCTTGATGTCCGATTGGATTGCTTGAAACCCGATTCAATTGCTTGATGTCCGATTTAATTGACTTGTTACAAACAACCCATTGACTTGTTATGACGCAAACTTGAAAAACGTCCTTGGACAAATTCAAGTTCACAGGTTTAAAATCATGATGAATATTAGTTCGTAAGAAAACGCACTAATGACTTACTCTTTATAACGTTTTTAGAATATTATTCCTTTCCTTTGCACACAAATATAATTTTTGTCTCGCGCAAAACTATTAATTACACGGTAATTTAAAACCTGATGTTGTGCCCTTAATAATAAGATCATATTATTGTCCATTTCAGCTCACTTTTCAACGCCAGCCTCGTACCCAGGCGCGATTAAAAACCGGAGCGCGCAAGGAGCGATGGGATAGGAGCGCTTTCTTCCCATCAGCCCCTTCGCGCGACACCCTCCTCCCCCAAAAAGACGCCTGGGTACGAGGCAGTTTCAACGCGCGGTTCGGAAGTTCGTTGCCAAGTATCATATTACGTTCTAAATTCAGAAGTTGATTACGAAGTTCGATTTGATGTTCAAATGTTCGATTCGAAGTTCACAGTTACGGAAATGCTTCGGTCGACCAGACTTTCTTTTGATATGATTTATGTCGGAAAAGATGTTGTTAATCATTCTGCAATTCCAAGTTACCAACAGAATGGCGCAAAGTTGAACTTCGAATTGAACATTCGAACTTCAAATCGAACTTCGTAACTAACTTCTGAATTTATAAACGTAATTTGATACTTGGTAACGAACTTGCGAACCACGCGTTGAATAGTGGCGTGAGCTGATGCCTGTCGTATGATCAAATTGCATTTTTGTTCACACCTCACATGATAATAGAATAGAACTAGAACTAGAAATTACTATCGCAAGTGAAGTGCTGCCTCAAGTGGGACGAAAATCCTGATTAGTTTCCGGTTTTACGAAATTCCCAATATAAGCCCTGGGTATATATTAATTGCAACAGACAGAGGGTATTTACACAGTTATTTGTAATTTTTTAATTATAAGATTTAGAATTAAACATTACTGACTTATCTCTTGATATTATAATTGGCAAGGGTTTTGACAGGGTAAACACTATAGTATACAACTAGAAGTTACTATCGCAAGGAAAGTGCTGCCTGAAGGACCAAATGGAGTCCTAATATGCTACTGAAAAATTCTGGATATACTCTGATTTTATACTTATAGTATAGTACAGTAGGTCAACACCAGGGCCTGGCAGCCACGAACAGGAGTGGTGCAGTGCAGAGTCATGTTGCTTCAAGGTTGCTAGTAGCAGTAACTTTCACTTGCTAGGGTTAGAAGACCCACTTACTACATTTTTCTCTAATGACCTTCAGGCAGGAAAGATTAAACATTGAGAATTAAGATTTTCTGGTGCCGGCTATAGTAATAATTATACATATTTTTAATTTATCAAATCAACAAACAGCCATGTACATATGCAGATAGATCAATGGGACAAAACAAATAGAAAATATATTTTTCTTTAAAAATAACAGGAACAATAACATGATTAATAGTTTGCAAGATGATAGTGTTCTGAATGTTAGACTACACAGTCAGCAGTTCCACATCTATCAATTTGTATGTTTGTGTATCATTATGGTAATAGTGATAAAATATATTTTTCTTTAAAAATAACAGGAACAATAACATGATTAATAGTTTACAAGATGATAGTGTTCTGAATGTTAGACTACACAGTCAGCAGTTCCACATCTAGCAATTTGTATGTTTGGACAGTTGGTAAAGTTGTTCAACGACAACAATTCTTCACGTGGGATGAGACCATTGTTGTAGGCATTCAGGTACATATATTTGTCTCAATGGATAAAGAAACAACAGTTGGTAAGTTGTTCAACGACAACAATTCTTCACGTGGGATGAGACCATTGTTGTAGGCATTCAGGTACATCTTGTCTCCTTCAACTAAGACATGGTCGATGATTGTCGAGTCCCATTTATCGACTGAAATAGCTTGTGCTGTCAACAGCGCTGATAAACTCAGCACTGCTTTCCTCGAGAATCGCCACTGAAACGTTCATGGCCTAGACATATTTATGAATTGTTCTTACCGTGAATTTCCTGACAAAGAAGACAAACCTGAACTTCTTTGAAAATATCTTCGAAAACGTGAAACGTGTCAGGCTATCAGCCGAACATGCGCACTAAGCCACTTTAGGGAATCTAGAGATTGCGCAATTGCCAACACATCCATCCATCCATCCATCCGCATCCAAAAATCCAAAGAGATCGAGATATTGTCGACCATACATAGCTCGGCCAAAAGACTGGGCACGAGTGAACGCAATGGCACGTCAAGATTAGTGTTGCTGCCCCCTGATAGGCTCAGATTCCAGCCGTTGGGTCTCGGTGCGCCCGCGATCCCTCGCCCAACCAACGGCTGGGCGCATCGGCTTGATCATTGTTGAAATCGACCAATCATATGTCAGCCCCCCAAATTTTTGGGGGCATAAATTTCACTCGTAAATGACGAAACGTAAATAATTATATGCTTCGATAAGTACGATTAGCGAAACTTCGATATAATTTTATCACAAAATGTTGACGTTTGTTGGCAGTCGATAACTCTGGCTTTCCTTGGAAAGAAAATAGCATTCCACAAAGAGGACACAAACTCGGTTATTGAATTCTGAATGCTGTTAGTAGTTTAATACACCAATCTGATTTAAACCGCAAGATTCATGCAAGCCATGATATATATTCATGCAGGGGAGGTTAGATTAGATTACTTTACGTTTGGAATCGCATTAGAATAAGTGTAAAATCTTCCATATTCAACAGTTCACACACAAGTGATTGATTATCATACTATCACAGTCGAATCCGTGAATAAAATATGAATAAAATATTAACGACTAAAATTGTTAGATATAACGAGTTTAGCGTAACACACGGCTAGTTTTATGACAAAATTTAGCTGCTTCTCAAAGAAAATTTGTAGCGAGCCGCTGATGGGAAAGAAACAATGTTGATGATCTCATTTGAAATCTGAATTGACCGTGGAACCACTTGAATATGATTGGCCAACGGCCCACTGCATGATATAAATAGAAGAGTGCAGCAAAACATTCTCGTCAGGAAATGTCAAAACTTCATGAATTGTGATAAAATCACGCGTTGAACGCGTTCAACTGATAAATTATACATGCTTTACAAATTGAAGAGAAATGCTATAACTTAATCTTTTCCACTCGTCGAAGGCAAACGAGTCTGTGATCAGAATATCAAGATCGTCGTACTCGCTCTATTGACGTAATCTTCACCCAATACTTGTCTTGCTACAACTAGCAGGCGTAAAATATTTTCGATCATCAGTTTTATTGACAAAATGTGTGCACTGTACATCCCACTGGCAGTTTTTAATCAATAAAGAAGAGAGATGGTCCTTAGTGTTATTTGCATAATTGTAAATTATTTAAATATTAACCCATTACGTCACGGACAAGGAATAAAGCCGATGCGCCCAGCCGTTGGTTGGGCGAGGGATCGCGGGCGCACCGAGACCCAACGGCTGGAATCTGAGCCTACCCCCTGACGGGGCAGCAAAATTAATAAATCACCATGGCTCTTGCTGTGACAAAACTATCAATGCAGTTCCAAGTGTCTCATGTTATAACAAATCTAAAGTTGAAAAATTATACAGCAATATACCATCAAGTCCATCAGATTATTTTGCAGAATTGGTATTACTAAAATGTGGGCTAGCATTTTAGAGTTGCCCATTGTTTATAATCTCTGAGTTTTATAGTTGTTGGTAAAAATGCACTACTATAGTCATTGATGACAATCCATTACTTTCAAGATGTCTCCGCATAATTATTGTGTAGCAATCCACTAGTCAAGTAGAAACACATTTACAATTCAATAAAAAATTACAATTGACGCAAAAAAGGTCTTCCAGATGGTTATTACAGGTAAGTTTATGAAGCCGTAATTACGGAGTTTGCGTTTAGTAGTAGTTCTCGAACATGCATTAGCACTTCGTATTCACGTTCATTCCTCATTGTCACTGGAATCATCAGTTTAATATTCCACCGACCATGACGAATGAATCTATACGTGCACTTTCTTTGCTTTATTTAATCTTTTGGCAAAAACCGAGATCAACGTCTTGCTACACAATAAACTGAAAGCGAAAATAAACAAAGCGGACGTTTAAGAACACTGAGTGATCTGCAACAAGATAAAGCCCGTTTTTACTGCATTTTTTCTCACTTAGACACATGCGATTGAATCGATGACTTGCCAAAGTATTGAACTTCAAATAGCTCTGAATAAATGGTCCAATACAGACAATACATTCGTAAGTCAATACATTCTATCGCATGTGCCAGAAGGAGAAAAAGTCGCAGCAAAAATAGCCTGTGTAAACGAGCCTAATATAGTCGTGTAGGTTCGTTCTGTGCGAGCCAGCCCTGGTAGTTTGCGGGCTGGCTAGCCCGTTTGCTAGCTGGCTACTCTTTGCCGCGATCTCACATCTTGTAGTTTATATGAGAGCCGAGCGAGATCTCGATTTGTGAGACCGAGATCTCAGTTACCCGGGTTGGGCTTTTTCCCATGTGGGCTGGCACTAAACTTATACGCGACAAGATTTGTTTTTATCAGCTTTTTGCGACATATCAGTAGCAATTCACAAGTTCTGCTTGTTCATGTACAGTTCATATTTAAAACAGTGAAACTGATAAATTGCGCAATTAGCATAACAAGCAATCCAGCCCAGCTGGGCGAGCTAGCCCTTCTTCATGTAAACACAATAAACTGATCATCTCGGCAAAGCGGGCTAGCTCGCCTCCATATAAACACCCCCTTATTACCAAAAAGCCATTTTTTGTACAACTCTTTGGGCAAGACGTAAATTTATATGATAACTCAGTCTAGACATCTTGGTGTTTAGCTAGAAGCTGTCTTCTATATATTCGGTCGTCGATATGCTATAGGCAATGTTGAATAAGAAACAATTAATATAGCCAAGAGAAAGGAAAAAGTGTTACACGTATCACGAAACAAGACACTTAAGAAAGCTATAAACACTCCACAGTTGTTTTTAACCTTTTCATTCGCATTGTAATGTTGTAGGATAACTTTATCTTTTCACTCGAACGCCAGACGGTCTAGTACTCGTCAAAGGAAGACGTGTCGGCGGAAAGCCACATGGAATATCGGATCCCGTCTTATATAACTACTGGTCAAAGACCTATGTACAATGGCTTTAACGAACAATTTAGATATATACAATTTAGATATATAGATATATAAGTCGAGCGAATTTGTACATTAATACCCTAAATAAAATAACCTAAAGTTTAAACATTAACTATAATCATCGATATATGTCAACATTGCTCATATTGCATATGAAATAACAGCAATAACTGAAAGAAAACGAAAGTACTTGTTATTTTGTTGGAAATTTTTAGTTCCACTTAGTATTAAAGATTGCTTTAATGTTACCAACTAACTTAATTATAAAGAAAACTATAAGCTATATGTTAAGATTGAGTTTATATACGTCAATGTAAAAGTGTTCTGGAATACATGCAGTTCATTGTCAGTATAATTTGTAGGCTGGAGGAGGAAATTGAGTTTGAAATTGTGCTGGTGGGAAGTTTTGGCCTTGATTCGGATAAGCAGGAGGCGGCGGATAAGGAGAACTCTGGAATTGTCCTGGGTTGTTTTGAACAGTTTGGCTGTTCTGTAGAGCGACAACTGTTGCGCTAGTTGTTGGTTGAATCACGACTACGCCTCGTTGAGCTCGTCCACGCGATGCTGACGCCACGCCGCAACAGCAACAGGCGATAATGGCGATGGGGATGACGACAGCAACAAGCACGCTTACAACAATAACACCAATAATCCAGGAAGCTAAAGCTTTGGTTACGTCGTCCAAACAATCTGATGTTGTACAATAATTGGATGAACTACAGCATTCACCTGTTCCACCACAATCGCTGTTTGAGCTACAAGGCTGGCCAACGCAGCTATAACGACAGACACTACTTTCCCAAGCATACTCTTGCTTACAGCAGTACTTGTTAGAATCACAACCCGAGTTGGAATAACACTCATCATAAGCTTCTACTTGAAGTTTCTTTTCGCTCAACAATAAAGCAACAGACAGGAGAACAGCAAGGCATATGTTGAACGTAAACATTGTTGACTCTTCCCTCTGTATGCGACAATACCGCGCTATGACTCGTGATGTGATAAAACCAACACTGTTTTTATCTTGGGATTATCTCGCCCCCGGGGGGGGGGGGTACTCGTGTATAACGGTACGGGTATGTGCCGCCCTATAGGGTATATATATAGGGGAGGGAACTCTGGTAGATTGGGCAAACTCTGGGAGTGGGCAAACTCGGGTGGAGTGGGAAAACTCAGATGTAGTGGGCAATGGGGGGATGTTACGTTGGCCACAAACTGCACAAAGTTGCCTGCAGACTATGCTAAAGGTTTTCGTCCCATTTGAGGCAGCACTTCACTTGCGACAGTAACTTCTAGTAATGGTTGTATAGTCACAGAGAAATAAGAAACTCACTGAAAATAATTCACCTGGACAGCGTGATCATGGGCTCTCTGTCCCTTCTGTTGTTTTATTTTTACCTTCTTCTAACTCAGATTAAATTTGAGTAAGCGCATTCTAAAATCGAGGAAGCCTTTTGCAACACCATTACGGCACAAGGTTACTATTTAATACTTAAAGTACAATTACTTGATGCTCGATTCAATTGCTTGATGCCCGATTATTCAATTGCTTGATACCCGATTCAATTGCTTGATACCCGATTCAATTGCTTGATGCCCGATTATTCAATTGCTTGATACCCGATTCAATTGCTTGATGCCCGATTCAATTGCTTGATACCCGATTCAATTGCTTGATACCCGATTCAATTGCTTGATGCCCGATTCAATTGCTTGATGCCCGATTCACTTGCTTGATACCCGATTCAATCGTGTGATGCCCGATTCAATTGTTTGATGCCCGATTCAATTGTGTGATGCCCGATTCAATTGTTTGATGCCCGATTCAATTGTTTGATGCCCGATTCAATTGTTTGATGCGGGCCGATTCAATTGTTTGATGCGGGCCGATTCAATTGTGTGATGCCCGATTCAATTGTTTGATGCCCGATTGCATAATACTCATGTCCGATTGGATTGCTTGAAACCCGATTCAATTGTTTGATGCCCGATTGCATAATATAGATGTCCGATTGGATTGCTTGAAACCCGATTCAATTGCTCATGATGTCCGATTTAATTGACTTGTTATCCAAACAACCCATTGACTTGTTATGACGCAAACTTGAAAAACGTCGTTGGACAAATTCAAGTTCACAGGTTTAAAATCATGATGAATATTAGTCCGTAAGAAAACACACTAATGAGTTACTCTTTATAACGTTTTAAGAATATTATTCCTTTGCTTTGCACACAAATATAATTTTTGTCTCGCGCAAAACTATTAATTACACGGTAATTTAAAACCTGATCTTGTGCCTTTAATAATAAGATCATATTATTGTCCATTTCAGCTCACTTTTCAACGCCTGCCTCGTACCCAGGCGCGATTAAAAACCGGAGCGCGCAAGGAGCGATGGGATAGGAGCGCTTTCTTCCCATCACCCGCTAGCCTGGTACCCTGGCCCAATTTCAAAAGAAATATGGGCCAGGTAACCACTAATCTCATTCTCGCGTCATCAGGGCTAAATCCACTTATGACGATTGCAGTTTTACTCATAGCCACTAAAAACGCGTGAAAATTTAACCAATAGGAAAGCAGAAGTCTTTAGTGGTTACCTGGCCCATATTCTTTGATTGGGCCAGGGTACCTGGCTAATCACCCGCTTGCGCGACACCCAGCCTGGTTCCCAGGCCTCTCTTTTTAACGTCGAGCGGCAGACCGAATTGTGAGAGGCCTGGAATAAAATGTTTTGCTTGGCCCCAAATCTGGCCCCAAAACTGGCCCCAACTTATACAGGCAGCAAACGGCCGTTTGGCGGAAACCAAGGCAGATAACACTCACGTCGGTCTACACAATTCTTTATAACATCATATAGCAAGGTTGGTCTACTGCCGAAACGTTAAAAAGCATATTTCGATTTGTATAAATGTGTTTCAACACAATCACTTCCTACGCCGAACAGTACTTTATAAAGCCTCGTATGTAACAACCTTTTAACGTAATGTAAAACAAAGAAACCTACTCGTTTGCTGTCTGCTAGTCAAGAAGAAGTTTGTTTAAGTGCCCTCGTTCATAAAGATTAAAGAATCCGAGCTCCAGCAGGATTCATGATAGATAAAGATGAACCCATTTTCCGCTAGTCCTCTCGCTCGATGCCTATTCTGTGACGTCACCAAAATACGTTCGAGAGAAAAGAGGACTAGGAACTAGTCTGCGCGACACCCTCCTCCCCCCAAAAAGACGCCTGGGTACGAGGCAGTTTCAACGCGCGTTTCGGAAATTCGTTGCCAAGTATCATATTACGTTTTTAAATTCAGAAGTTGATTGCGAAGTTCGATTTGATGTTCATCAAATGTTCGATTCGAAGATAGATAGATAGATAGATAGAAGAACTTTATTTAACCACGCTAACCTCGTCAACCGAAGCTGATTTCCACAGGGGGCGTGTAAAAAGAAATTACATAAGTATAATATTTAAAGTTATTTACAAAATATGAAGTATAGTGTCAAAATAGTACAATGTTTAAAATTATCTACAAAATATGAGGTATAGTGTCAAAATAGGAAATATATAATTAATGAGTAATCTATTTACAAGGTTAATATTTTCATGATTGAAAAATGTGAGTAGCAATTTTCTTTTGAAAACTTTGAAAGGGATTTGCTCTCCCTAAGCTCATTTGGAATAGAGTTCCATAGTTACGGAAAAGCTTCGGTCGACCAGACTTTCTTTTGATATGATTTATGTCGGAAAAGATGTTGTTAAGCTTTCTGCAATTCCAAGTTACCAACACAATGGCGCAAAGTTGAACTTCGAATTGAACATTCGAACTTCAAATCGAACTTCGCAACTACTTCTGAATTTATAAACGTAATTTGATACTTGGCAACGAACTTGCGAACCACGCGTTGAATAGTGGTGAGCTGATGCCTGTCGTATGATCAAATTGCATTTTTGTTCACACCTCACATGATAATAGAATAGAACTAGAACTAGAAATTACTATCGCAAGTGAAGTGCTGCCTCAAGTGGGACGAAAATCCTGATTAGTTTCCGGTTTTACGAAATTCCCAATATAAGCCCTGGGGAGTGTAGACAAAAGTCGGGGGTCGAGGGTCGAGGGTGGATGTCGAGGGTCGAGGGTGGATGTCGAGGGTCGAAAAATGTCGAGAAAATGGAAAAATATCGGGGAAATACAGAATATTTATAAAATCACGAAATGCGTCATTCGATCATTTTCAGAGAGCTGTTTGAACGAAACTGTACACGTGAGGAAGGCGAAGCGCGCAAGCACCCAAGAAGGAGATAGTCTAATCGGCGCGCCTCGCGAGTCGCGAGTAAATGGCGCGAGTCGCGAGTAAATGGCGCGAGTCGCGACTAAATGGCGCGAGTAAACTTTTGTCGCGGGCTTTTGTTCCGGCTTTAATTTTGCCTGGATCTTTTTCTCCGGTTTTGCTACCGGGGGACAAAGAACCTAAAAATATAGATGCAATAATAGATTAACTCAAATTTCCTCAGCGTGTATTCAGTTGTTTGTGCGTAATACGCACAGATAATGGACAGCGATGTATCTTCTAAACGCTATATAAATCGTCTGTCGTTTCTTTATATCGCGCTCCGTCCAACTTAGCCGACTTCTATCGATTTTCATATCGACGATTATTGTGCCCGAATATTAGTCCATATTTGATAAATATCTTAGCTTGCTGTCAATGTATGTCATCACTACCATATTTTCCAACGGAAAAGATATTACCGCCACCTCCAGCTAGGCACAAAAAGGCCAGACCAGACCAAAGGCCAGACCAGATCAAAGCTCATACTAATTTTCGCGCTATATAGCATCAAATTGACAAAACAGCATTCACATACCATTTATTAGGTAACGTATATATAGTATACAAATATAAAATAAATAACAAGTCATTTTTCCGCGCCGTGCGTCTTTGCGTCATTCCTCACTAAATGCACTTAGAGAACTTGGTAAGTTGGACGGAGCGCGATATAAAGAAACTACAGACGATTTATACAGCGTTTAGAAGATACATCGCTGAGGTTCATTCTGCTTGTTCATGTACAGTTCATATTTAAAACAGTGAAACTGATAAATTGCGCAATTAGCATAACAAGCAATCCAGCCCAGCTGGGCGAGCTAGCCCTTCTTCATGTAAACACAATAAACTGATCATCTCGGCAAAGCGGGCTAGCTCGCCTCCATATAAACACCCCCTTATTACCAAAAAGCCATTTTTTGTACAACTCTTTGGGCAAGACGTAAATTTATATGATAACTCAGTCTAGACATCTTGGTGTTTAGCTAGAAGCTGTCTTCTATATATTCGGTCGTCGATATGCTATAGGCAATGTTGAATAAGAAACAATTAATATAGCCAAGAGAAAGGAAAAAGTGTTACACGTATCACGAAACAAGACACTTAAGAAAGCTATAAACACTCCACAGTTGTTTTTAACCTTTTCATTCGCATTGTAATGTTGTAGGATAACTTTATCTTTTCACTCGAACGCCAGACGGTCTAGTACTCGTCAAAGGAAGACGTGTCGGGCGGAAAGCCACATGAAATATCGGATCCCGTCTTATATAACTACTGGTCAAAGACCTATATATACAATGGCTTTAACGAACAATTTAGATATTTCTGTAAAGTCGAGCGAATTTGTACATAAATACCCTTAATAAAATAACCTAAAGTTTAAACATTAACTATAATCATCGATATATGTCAACATTGCTCATATTGCATATGAAATAACAGCAATAACTGAAAGAAAACGAAAGTACTTGTACACATGTTACCAACTAGCTTACTTATAAAGAAAACTATAAGCTATATGTTAAGATTGAGTTTATACGTCAATGTAAAAGTGTTCTGTAATACATGCAGTTCATCTTCAGTATAATTTGTAGGCTGGAGGAGGAACTTGACTTTGAAATTGTGCTGGTGGGAAGTTTTGACCTTGATTCGGATAAGCAGGAGGCGGCGGATAAGGAGAACTCTGGAATTGTCCTGGGTTATTTTGAACAGTTTGGCTGTTCTGTAGAGCGACAACTGTTGCGCTAGTTGTTGGTTGAGTCACGACTACGCCTCGGTAAGCTGGTCCACGCGATGCTGACGCCACACCGCAACAGTAACAGGTGATAATGGCGATGGGGATGACGACAGCAACAAGAACGCTTACAACAATAACACCAATAACCCAGGAGGCTAAAGCGTTGGCCACGTCGTCGTAACAACCCGAGTCTTTACACACGTTGTTCAAACAGCATTCACCTATTCCACCACAATCGCCATTTGAACTACAAGACTGGCCAACGCAGCCGCCAGAACCACAGACATGTTTTTGGTAGAAATACCTTTGTTTACAGCAGTACTCGTTCAAACCACAATCCAAGTTGGAAGAGCATTCATCGGGAGAAGCAGTTGTTTTATAACAACCCGAGTCTTTACACACGTTGTTCAAACAGCATTCACCTATTCCACCACAATCGCTGTTTGAGCTACAAGGCTGGCCAACACAGCCGCCAGAACCACAGACATTGGTTTGCCAGGAATACTCTTGCTTACAGCAGTACTCGTTCGAACCACAATCAAAGCTGGAAGAGCACTCTGGACAACTAGATGTTGCACAAAGGTTTGTCGAACTACAGCATTTTTCGAATAGTCCACCACAATCGCTGTTCGAACTGCAAGACTGGCCAACGCAGTCGCCAGAACGACAGACACTACTTTGCCAGGAATACCTTTGCTTACAGCAATAGTTGTTGTAACCGCTACAACCCGAGTTGGAAGAACACTCGTCAGCTTCTACTTGAAGTTTCTTTTCGCTCAACAATAAAGCAACAGACAGGAGAACAGCAAGGCATATGTTGAACGTAAACATTGTGGACTATACTTCCCTCTGTATGTAACCTGAGTATCAGTGACAAATCATTGATTCTTCCCCTCCGCCCCCTATTCATGTGACGCACCATAGCCAATAAAAATCACTTCCTGTTTTGTATTGCGTGTGTCTATAAAAAGCTTCACCGAACAAATTAACGAAATCGAACCTCAAAAAATTCATTGCTTGTGCATAAACATCTTCAAACACACGTTTATTCAGTTTTCAAGTAATCTTTCGAAGTGGCAATGCCGAAGTAAAATCTAAAACTGTATACTGCAATGAACCAGCAATTTGCAATTAGAGAAATTATTTATACGATCGGGTTCGGGAACCACCAAGCATTTTAATATTTGATTACAACAATTCTCAAATATATTCCCAGATATTTTAATTAAGTGGACAATGGCAATTCCGATTTTCTGAATAGCCACAACATTTTAAATGTTTTCACCAAATGTTTTGATGTTTCACCCCATTTAAATAACTGCTTTAGCTTGGCGACGAGATAATAATTTGTCTCACGCGTTTCAGTTCAGATTCAGACATCAGTCAAGCAAAGGCTGCAAAGCGGCCTTGATATGTTTGTATTCAGACTTTATACTTACAGTACTTGCGTATAAGTTCCAGTAGACTATAAATTACGGACACTGCGTTCGCTTTTGCGATCAGAATGAACTTTCAAGCGCAGCTGTTTCTTCCCGTAGTCAGACGACAAGACAGCAGCAGTGTTTTGTTTTGACAGCTAGTCTGGCATTCAATACACATTGCACAGTTCTTGCTCTTCCTTCACGCACAGTATTACGGGCAAAACGCGGAGGTTCCTTCTTCAGCTTCTTTAATCGTTCTTGTCCATGAAAATGGCAAAAACGGTAAATTTGAGAAAACACAAACTTTCTAGTCGGAGTCTGGGCGGCTTCTCGGCACTTCCCACGAAGAAAATTTCGATTTTCGAATCAGTTAATTACTTAATTTCAGTTGATGTATTTCCGGTTTTTGTCTCTCAACCAATCAGGGTTTCGTCCAGATTCTGGACGAAAAACACAGGTCTCAAACTCGTACCCAGCGCCTGCGATCCTTTTGGCTACTACCAAGAATCAGAGGCTCTGGGAAACTCCGATGAAACTCGTCATCTGATTGGTTAGTTTAAAAACAGTAAAATTTCAAATCGTGTGCACGTTGCTAACTTGTTTAATCGATTTCTCGACGTTCTGTAACACATAATTATACACGACAGACCCAAAATATAATTGAACACATGAAATAATTCAAAACAGCAAAAATCCCGACAATTTACAAGTTAAAACTATTATTATTGTCGCTTCGTCGCCAAACAAACATCCATCGTCTGACTCGTCTCGTAATTCTTCGCAGTTTTGTCTCAGAACTTTAAAATTGTATTAGAGAATACAATGTCGATGTAGTTTAGCCAAAATTCCTGGCAAAAAGTACAATTTCATACCTGAGCGGCTGAGCCGATTACTGCCGAGTGCTGACGGCGACGCGGACATTTAAAACACACTCGTCAAATCGTCTTTGTTGACGATTTTGAGAAAAGCGAAGAAAGGCAATTTGTATCAATTGTATTGTCGAGAGCTTTGTGAAACATGTTGGGCCTTTTTTATCGGTAAACAAATATTTTTCCTGGTCTTCGCACAAGCGAACGATCGTCGATGATTGTTACAAATTATAGGGAACTGGGAACCAGAGGACTGGGAACAAAAACCCAATTTTGGGGTCTTTTTCATCGGAGTTTCCCAGAGCCTCCGTTCCTGGGTAATGACCAAAAGGATCGCAGGCTCTGGGTACGAGATTGCACAGGTCTATGAAATAGATTTGTGTCAGGCCCTCCTTTTTCTCTCCGTTCTCCTCCCCAGTCCCCAGAAGAAAAAGAAGGGCCTGATACTCAGGCTACTCTGTATGCGACAACACCGCGCTATGACTCGTGATGTGATAAAACACTTTATCTTGCGATGATCTCACCCCCGGGGGGGCGGGGAGGGGGGATGCTCGTATATAAGGGTACGGGTATGTGCCGCCCTATAGGCTATATAGGGTATGGTTTTCGAGCTGCGGGATCTGGGATAGGGTATACAAATTGTCCATTTTGGTCTGGAATAGGGTGCATATTTTGGTCTGAGATAGGGTATGGATACCGATGTGACACCAGTGCTGGGATAGGGCATTGATTTTTTTTAAATTTAGGTCTGGGATAGGGCATAAAAAATCGCCCTTTTAGGTTGGCATAGGGCCAGGATCGCCGCCACTCACCCCTACTCAAAAATTGCCAGAGTACCCCCCTGGAGATCTCGTACCCAGTTACAGTCGGTTTCAGGTTTCAGGAAATGTTTTGAACATAGGCATTTGATTGGCTACTCGCAACTAAGTAGCCAATCAAATGCGAAGTTCAAAACAAACTTGCGAAATTCGGAACGAACTTGAAACACAAATAGATCGCTTAAATAGGCCGAGGAGAATATCAGGTCGCTTACGAACATAAACCAAAAAATACATTCCTGCAAATATGTAAATTACACTGTTCTTGACATCACACAGCGCACTATTCTTGACATCGTCTCTCTTGGGTTACCTATGCGTTACTCGTGCTCAGTCTTTTTGCCGAGCTATGTATGGCTGAGTATATCAATTTTCGGATTTGGAGATATTGGTTCTGAACCAGCCTGGTTCCCAGGCCTCTCTTTTTCACATCGAGCGGTAGACCGAATTGTGAGAGGCCTGGAATAAAATGTTTTGCCTGGCCCCAAATCTGGCCCCAAAACTGGCCCTAAATTATACAGGCACCAAACGGCCGTTTGGCGGAAAACCAAGGCAGATAACACTCACGTCGGTCTGCACAATTCTTTATAACATCATATAGCAAGGTTGGTCTACTGCCGAAACGTTAAAATAGCATATTTCGATTTGTATAAATGTGTTTCAACACAATCACTTCCCACGCCGAACACTACTTTATAAAGCTCGTATGTAACAACCTTTTAACGTAATTAAAACAAAGAAACCTACTCATTTGCTGTCTGCTCTCAAGAAGAAGTTTGTTTAAGTGCCCTCGTTCATAAAAATTAAAGAATCCGAGCTCCAGCAGGATTCATGTGATGATAGATAAAGATGAACATTTTCCGCTAGTCCTCTCGCTCGATGCCTATTCTGTGACGTCACCAAAATACGTTCGAGAGAAAAGAGGACTAGGAACTAGTCTGCTGACCATGCAACAGTGGGTATGACAGCAGTAAAGAGCCTGGGTACGAGGCTTTTAATATTCTTATATTTTCACACTAGCTTTTTCATTGAAAGAAATTCACGGTAAACGGTAAGATAAATTGATCATGTCTTTTATACTTGCTTGTGCAAGTATTCATCAAGGCCATGAACGTTTTAGTGGTCAGTCTCGAGGTAAACAGTGCTCTTTTATGAGTATCAGCGCTGTTTAATAACAGCACAAACTATTCAAGTGAACGATTGGAATTCATCTACTATCGACCGAGTCTTAGTGAAAGGAGACAATATGTACTTGAATGCTTTTCACAATGGTCTTATGACTCTTATCCCACGTGAAGAATTGTTGTCGCTGAACAACCTACCAACTATTTTTTGTTGCAACTCGTCCATTGACACATGTCGGTCAGTGATCGACACAAATCAGCCCATTGAGGCAACAAATTTATATACTGGTCTACCCATTGTGGTGGAGCCCATTGAGGCACCAAATAAAAACCAAATTTGGTTTATAAACAATGGAAAAGACTGTCAAGGTCTGATATTGAATAAAACATATATATTTAATTAACAATATTGAATTAAACCCAGGTCCTGTGCAAAACAAAAACAATCAAGCATTCATAACACTACCATCATATGCACGAGTAGAACAAAGGTTACGACTATTTCACTTCGGGCCACTTGATGTTGGTGGTGCAGGTGATTGCTTTTTTCGAGCTGTGTCTCATCAGTTATACTGGTGACCCTGGTTGTCACTTAGATATTAGAGTTGCTGGTATTTGCATATATGAGAGAGATTTATTGAAAGTAATACAGAGTATTCTTGGTTACAATATCTTAATAACATGTCTATGCAAAGGACAACTTCCTACGACTGAGAAAATATTATCTATAAAACAAACGATAAGGTTCGAAACACCATTCGCCTGCAATACACACAGCTTTTTGTACCGGCCTGTAGCTCTCGGGATACGATTATTTATATGACTGAAGTTCCTATGGCCAGGCAAAGTTAAAGTCTGAAATACTCCGGCTCCTTCTTTTCAGTTCTTCCACTCGATATGTGAAAATATATATAGAGATAGGAAAAAGTCAGACAGGACGTACCGAAGTGGCACGGCGGCTATACGGCATATCATTATCTTGTCATTTGTGGAACAAGATGACTAGTAATTTCAGAACTACGCATCGTTGAAATATATTGCAATGTGTACGTATGTTGTTATATGTTGAATGAGCTTTCATTTGATGTAGAGTTCAAGATTCTGCGTTTTATAAAACTTGTTATACTGTCCAAAATGTGCGAACCACTGTTCCAAATAATATTTCATTAGCGTATTAGTCTGGCGAGGAAGTAAAACCGTTTTCTTTGTTTACATTGCGTGTCTGGTTTGTGATTGGTCGCTTTTGACAACCCGTTAGAAGGGGCGGCACTCAAATTTGATAGCTATGCGTGCAGGCTCTATATTTCACCTCCCGCCCTACCCAAGAGTCGGCTCGCAGGCTACGGTGGAACCAACATGGTCAACATATTATCAAGTGAAGCTATAAAGAACTCCACAGTGCTTTTCCGATTGGCTATTACGCTGACAAACCCCGCAACGCGACGTTTGTGCGAAGAAACAATACCGTTTGGCCTTAGTAACATTACAGTTTCCGCTTAGCAACATGTTAGTTTCCCGCGTGAAACGTGTGTTGTCAAATTACGCGTGTCCACGCTCAAACCGGAACCGTAGTAACTGAATTAATTAAAGGAATTCCAAGACCCAAGTTTAGTGTAAAGGGCCGAATCTGCGAATACTGTTGTAGTGTAAACGCCTAACGAATCCGAATACTCGGTACGAGGTACGAAGTGAATCTGGAAACATTTACGAATCCGGAAACGTTTGCTCTGGTGTAACGTAGTCTAATAATTAATCATCGATGTATGTCAACATTGTTCATATAGCAATAACGTACTGAAAGAAAACGAAAGTACTTGTACTAGCTTACTTATAAAGAAAACTATAAGTTAAGATTGAGTCTATATATGTCAATATAAAAATGATGCAGTTCATCGTCAGTATTTTTAGGCTGGAGGCGGAACTTGAGTTTCAAATTGGAACATTTTGGCCTTTATTCAAATAAGCACGAGGCGGATAAGAAGAACTCTGGAATTGTGCTGGGTTATTTTCAACAGTTTCGGTGTTCTGTAGAGTGACAAACGGTGGATCACTTGGTCGAGTGACGACTAGGCCTCGTTCACTTCGTGGTCCACGCGATGCTGACGCCACGTCGCAACAGCAACAGACGATAATGGCGATGGGGATGAGAATAGCAACAAACACGCTTACAACAATAACACCAATAACCCAGGCGGCTAAAGCCAAACAACCAGATTTTGTACAAACGTTGTTCAAACAGCATTCACCTGGTCCACCACAATCGCTGTTCGAGTAACAAGATCGCCCAACGCAGCCGCCATTACCACAGACAAAACTTTGCCAGGAATTCCCTTGCTTACAGCAGTACGAATTCGTGTAACCGGCACAATCAGAGTTGGAAAGGCACTCAGCACAATTAGCTTTTGTACAATAGTTGGTCAAACTACAGCATTCACCTGGCCCACGACAATCGCTGTTCGAACTACAAGACTGGCCGACGCAACTATAACGACAGACACCACTTTGCCTGGAATACCTTATACAGCAGTAGTAGTTGGAACGACAATTCGAGTTGGAATAACACGCGTTAGCTTCTACTTGAAGTTTCTTTTCGCTCAACAATAAAGCAACAGACAGGAGAACAGCAAGGCATATGTTGAACGTAAACATTGTTGACTAAGCTTCCCTCTAGTAGTCTGTACGCGACAATTGCAACACCACGCTATGACTCGTGATGTGATAAAACACCTGCCTCGTACCCAGGCGCTTATGACAGAACGCGCGGTGAGGCAGAAAATGTTTTTAACACTTTGAGGTCTGGACCTCTCCCTGGGCTGAATAAAATCGTCTGGCGTTAGCCAGAATAAACCTTAAAGACTCGTCCTCAGGCTTCAAAGTGTTAATATGGCGGAACGGTGTTTTTTATTATTGTATACACATGACAATTGTAAAGGAAACTCTCTGAAATTAATGTAACGAACGATAAAATATGCAGTGAAATTGGAGAATCGATGCTATGTATGATATTTACCTAATTTACATACCGAGTACTGAATCAGACATTTGATTTGACGGCAATGGCAAACATCAAGTTGTTGACTTATATTTTGAGACGATAAGGCATAAAACGTATCACAAACAGACAAATCTATAAAATATTAAAGCTTCATATATACTGTACTCAAATTTACAAACATACAAATATTTGGCAGTCTGTAGACCTCGAACGGTTGAAACATCTCGATCTGCAGATGAACCCGGGCTGAGTCCGGCGGTCTCCAGACTTCAGCCGTATTTAAACGAAAATATATACGTTACTTTGGCTCAAATTACCTTCAATAGTTATTTTCCGAAGGAACTGATCAATTCTATCCATGGTTTCTGCAAAAAACCGTATTTGAAAAGGCTAAATATCGCCCGATTGGGTCCAGGGGCGGGAGATTTCCCGGTGGGCCCCGTGTGGACCCCAACAATTTGTAACTGCATGGTGGGCCCAAATAATTTGTAGATGCCTAGCTGGCTGGCCCCAATAATTTTTAAGCACTGCAGCATTTAACACTTGAAGTGAAATTTAGGTTATGAAATATTGCAGTTCTGTAGGGTTTCGAGCTAAGACCCTTTATCAGAGAAACGTACAGTTCGATTCGTCTTAGTAAAACGTTTAGTCTTTCGATATTTTTTCCAATCCAACGTTGACTATGCAGCACATTTATTTTATAAATTTAAAAGTATATATATACACACAGTATATTGAAAATAACAAGAGTGCATGCAACTACACATTAGATAAAAATATTGTGTCGTTGTTTTTCTGTTTTTTAAACTTTTAAAATTTTGCTAAAAGGTGTTGTTAGAACGCAGGAAATGTCACACCCCAAAATTTCCGGGGAACTTTGAGAATGGGCAGCTCTAAATCCTTACTCGGCATGATGACCTCTGAAAGTGGGCCTTAGAATGTCATCTCCCGGCCCCTATTTCAGAACTATTTCCGACTATATTCACTGAGCCTGGGGTGAATAATTGTTTTAGTACAAATACACATTTTCGTACTTTTTGGAACAGCATTTTCTTTGAAATTGTTAATTTTCCCATCTGTCGCATTGACAAATTGGCTGGTGGCCATTTTGAATAAACGCTGTAGGTGATTATTGCAAGAATTAGTCCGAAGTAGCTCGACCAATCAACACGCGCGATTCTCTATAATCACCTGTCTATTTATTGCTGCCGACCGAAGGGAGGCAGCTCACTATTCTTGACGTTGCCTCGTGCCCAGTCCTTTTTCCGAGCTATGTATAGCCGACCAGATCTTAGCCTGCATAGCAGGCGTTTCAGTAGGGGGTGGGGGCGAAAAAATGGGAGAGGGCGAGGCTGGAGGGGAGGAAACGCCTGCCGCCATGCTATTCAAAAAAAAACTCCACCTCCTTTTCTCAATTATGACATGAACCAATCACGTACGAGAAATATCATATTAAAAATGTTTACTTCCTGTCAACTGATTTCATGTTGCAACTTGCGACTTGCGAGTAATAATAGAATACTTGTATAGAATATAGATAGCCGAAACTCTTTACAGAATTATTCAGAGAATATCGTAATGTTTGCTGACATCTGTGTGATCACGGTTCTAGAACGGGTTTGCGACAACAAAACTCGTTGAACATAATGCAGCCGAGGGAAATATATACAACCACACGGAATATGACGGAATTTAATAACACGGTAAGCAAGGAACCACATTTAAGAGCACTCCTATAACACTTTACGTAATTTTGATTGAGTCACAACATATTACCAATCGAAACTATTAGATAAAAATCTATAAAATCGTTCTTGATTCGAAATTCATGTCTGTAAACCGCGTTCGCTGCCAAGGTTCGCGGCTAGACTTTGGCGACGGCAAACCACAACACGGCTTTATATACATAAAATTATAAGCGAGGATTTTCCCACACCGACAAAACAACACCAAGCTACTAAGGTTAATTATAATTAATATAAAGCACTAAGATATGTATTCAATTTGATGTAGTGTGCGTTTGACCCATAAATATAGTTTGACCATGCACGGTTTGATCCTGGCTATACAACGTCTTGAAGTAAACGAAGTTTTTTGCATTTAAAAATGCAACAATAGTGCTACGTGAAACATATTTACCTTGCGAATGGAGTATTTCTGTTTTAAAACAGACTACCAAGCGACAAGCGCGACTAAAATTAGGAATAAAACTTTATAGAGGAGCGTTCATTATCTTCGGAGTTGGCAGACAACAAGCTAATAAATCTAAAATGTCACTCTACAGCTCACCGGAAGAGAATTTGTCAACATTAGCCAATGAGATCGCTGCGTTCGTGGACGAACGCATTTTTTTTTTCTGAATAGCATGGCTGCAGGCGTTTCCTCAGCTCGCCTCACCCCTCGCACTACCGAAACGCCTGCAATGCAGGCTAACCAGATCTCGATTTGTTAAATTTTGCGTTTGTTTGTTTGTTTGTTTGTTTAATATTTGTCTGTCGGCATTACGTCATCCATATATGAGCTGATGGGACTCAGTGCGCATGTTCCGCTACCACGTTGCCTTCGATATTCAGAGCTTCTCGAAGTTCTTCCTCGACAGAAAATTCACGGTAAGAACAAATACATCATGTCTTTACTTTCTCGTGGAAGTATTCATCAAGGCCATGAAGGTTTCAGTGGCCTGTCTCGAGGAAAGCAGTGCTCTTTCATGAGTTTATCGGCGCTGTTAACAGCACAAACTATTCCAGTTATCGAGTGGAACTCGACAACCATCGACAATGTCTTAGTACAAGGAGACAACATGTACTTGAATGCTTTTAACAATGATCTCATTCCTCGTGAGGGATTTCTGTCGCTGAACAACTTACCAACTGTTGTTCCTACCAACATCTGACTTGGATTTGAGGAAATAATCTACAGTGGTTTCTACAATGGTCAATGGATTCGTGCACAAAGCTGTATGTGGATACACTAATAATAATATAATATTTATTTATATAGCGCCTATATGTAATGAACTGTACATGGCACTGTCTTCAAGAAATTATTTACCTCAGCTTTGTGAAAATTCAGTGGACAATGGAATTGTTCACTTTGTGAAAATTCAGTGGACAATGGAGATTATTTATGTGCCATGGATAACCATATTTGGTATGCAGAGTAAATACAATATTACAAGATCTTTGGGAAAATAAAATACAGTGGTTGCAGTTGTGTATTCCCAAACGACAATTACAGTATATGTGGAGTTGTGGACATGTGCAATGACTTAATATACATCACAAAGATCTCCTTCAAAGTATTATATTCTCAACAAGTTAGAAAGTTAGACAATATAAACAATGGAGCAACAAATACTGTAAACCCCTGTTACATACCATTTCTGGTATTTATTTAGTCAGTGCCTATTTGTTTGGTGCTTGCTTTGCCATAACATAACAGACACTCCGGATTCCACTGACAGCTTTGTCACAGTAAGAAGCATGATTTATAGTGACAGTGATTTATCATAAATTTGTTTACCAAACATCAACACATAGTCATATTGTTTCTAGTATACTGTGTATGCAGTCAAAAGCCTTGCCAATTATATTCAGATACATTAAGTGATAGTTATTTGTAATTTAAGTCTGTTGTATTTAAATATAATTAAAATAATTGAAAAAATGTGTACATACTACTACAGTATGTCTGTTACAATTTATATAATCAATCCCAGGGTTCATTTTTGAAATTTTATAAAAAATTAGGCTTCCCATGGCTCTTGAGGCAGCACTTCCCTTGCGATAGTAACTTCTAGTACTAAAAAGTATTATATACAGTCGAACCTCTATTAAGCGGCCACCTTCGGGGAATGGCTTTGTGGCCGCTTAATAGAGTGACGCCAACAATGGGCCTTGGGTGTGATCAAATGTCCTTTTATTCAATTCTAAAACCGAAAAATTAAAAATGAAATACATGTACTAAGTGTTCTATGGTCTCTTATTTAGCTCAAGTTTTAGTTTCGATTCTCTTGCGGTAAAAATTGTGCCTAAGATAAATTAAGCTGGCCGTTTAATACAGGTAAAAAACAATACGAAATACCAATTGGGACCGCTCGTAGGTGGCCGTGGCCGCTTAATAGAGGTGACCGTTTAATAGAGGGGTAATCTATAGTAAATTACAGGGAATATTTTAGGGGTTTTGACAAGTGGCCGCTTAATAGAGGACCGCTTAATAGAGGTTCGACTGTAGTACTATATCTTGATTAGTTGACTATACGCGAACACATTGCTCAAAATAAACACATTATTTAGCACTTAAAGTGCACATGAAACGAAAATTAAGTTTGTCTTATTTGAAAGAACACTTCAAATGATAGAGTAACATCTTTTGCAGTTTTTCGTTTCCTTGCTTCGGTTTTGAGATTTTTTAGTTTGTTTGATATGCAAATTAAATATTTTGACGTCACACGTGCATGAGTTATCGAAAAAGTTATATATCTTTGATATTATCAAATATAATAATCACTTGATGATCTGCATGTTTAGTGTTCTGGCCGAAACACATCCACATGCTTCCTTCAAATTAATTTCGTTTGATAATCCCCGAGCCGAGGTTGCTAATCTCGACATGCGTGTAGTCCACTTTACACGCGTTTAGAAAAAGCCAGGGAGACGAAATCTGGGAAATAGTTTATGTACTATTTAAAACATGAGCAGGAGTGTTTTATATCTGATAAAACACGAGGCGAAGCCGAGTGTTTTAGATCTGATAAAACACGTTCTGCGAGTGTTTTTAATGGCTTAAAAAACGATCACCATTTGATTTCGTTGACGTAGTAATTTTGAAAAATAACGTTGTCTGAGGCGAGAAAATTAAAGCTAAAGTTTATGTAAATCAGGAGAAAATTTTATCACATATAAAACCACGATACGGTTATGATTTTTCTTTGTGTTTTCCTCATGAATTATTAATGAGTTTTTTAAATATATATCTCAAACTCATTAATAATTCATGAAGAAAACACAAAGGAAATCAGTACCGTGTCGGTGGTTCGGATATCGGAGGAAGAAATTACATAAATTAAGCAAACTTTCATCTTAATTTTCTCTTAAAATACTGATTTGTTTGAGATGCTATATCATACACTCGGAGGAGTGTTTCATCAGGATATCCAAACACCTCGAAGTTTGTTCAAAAACCTCGGCTTCGCCTCGGTTTTCAACAAACGTCTCGGTGTTTGGATATCCTGATGAAACACTCCTTCTCGTGTATGATATATTACTTAAAAAACTCATTAATAATTCATGAGGAAAACACAAAGAAAAATCATAACCGTATTGTGGTTTTATATGTGATAAAATTTTCTCCTGATTTACATAAACTTTAGCTTTGATTTTCTCGCCTTAGACAACGTTATTTTTCAAAATTACTACGTCAACGAACTTACCAAATGGTGATCGTTTTTTAAGCCATTCAAAACACTCGCAGAACGTGTTTTATCAGATCTAAAACACTCGGCTTCGCCTCGTGTTTTATATCTGATAAAACACTCCTGCTCATGTTTTAAATAGTACATATATATTTGTATATATATATATATATATATATATATATATATATATATATATATATATATATATATATATATATATATATATATATATATATATATATGTTTGGTACGGTGTCACGTGGTAAGAATAGTTGGACACTGGTCACTAGCGACGAAGAAAACTATAAACTCTCAAACAAATGGTATTTTGCTTTCGTTTATTTAAAGAAACGAAATGGAGCACGAAGAAAAGAAGGATACAAACAACCCGTTTAGTATATCTTGAAGAGAAACCAGAGAACTTGAAGAAACCAAACGCCGTATGGTAAGCAAAAACTCGATCTGAATTGCAGTATTTGTAGTCACTCCGTGGTCAAATCATTTTAAAGTTACGGTAGGATTCTTGTTGTTTTCAAGTTTTCGCTTAACCTAAACAATATACAGCTTCACGTTTTCGTGCTTTCCTTTTGCTCGTCCAAACCATAAATCAGCTTAACTAAAGCTAACGTTACTTAAAACACTACCTTTATAATCTTATATGTGGACGTGATGTTTTTCATTGGCATTGCATGCACCTTTAACCCCCTACTATTAAACACTCATGGACTTTGGCGATTTTTTTGGCTGTATTTCCAAATTTTTGACTGAAACAGTTGTCTGTTTAATACTTCTTTCTAGAATCTACCGAATTGTTTTTATATGTAATTTTTGAGCTGTTGACTTTTAATTCTGCCTTTGCAAAACATGTATGCATAGGAAGCTTAAAGCTTGTTAAAACTAATCCCTTTTGAAAAATCCTAAAAACATATTTTGTACAACCAGAATTTAATAATGAAATCTAAGTTTTGCTTTGATATATTAAATCAGTTTAGTCATGTTATCCATATTAAAATTATCTTGAGGATTATCATTTTGTTTTTATATCTGTTTATATTGGCTGTATATCAGGAGTGCTTATTTTAATCAGGGTGGGTGGGTGGGGGTGTTTCAAAAAAGCCTTTAAAGTGTCTATGTCATCCTCAGGGACTTTACATATTTATACTAATTGGAACATTCTGAGAAGATTTGTAATATATCTCCTCAGGCGAAAATTTCATCTTCATGGATGTTTTTGCTGTTAAAGTTGACGGAAGTGACGTCAAAAGAGGAATCTGTAAAGTGGTTTTCATATAGACAAATTCCTCTTTCGACGTCACTTCCGTCAACTTTAACGGCAAAAAAATCCATGAAGATGAAATTTGCGCCTGAGAAGATATATTACAAATCTTCTCAGAATGTTCCAATTAGTATAAATATGTAAAGTCCCTGAGGATGACATAGGCACTTTAAAAAAAGCGGGCGAGGGGTTGTTGCATTCATGTATTTCTAGTAGAAAATATATCTAACTTGAAGTAACTTCTCCTGTAGCTCATTATGCACCTACGACGTCAAAATGTTAATTTGCATATATCTCAAGAACAAAGCAAGGAAACGAAAAACTTCAAAAGATGTTACTCTGTAATTTTAAGTGTTCTTTCAAATAAGACAAACGTTTCATTTCGGCAATTTAAGGCTTCGTATTTCTTGTGACTGAGTTCGTATTCACGTTCATTGCTCACCGGCTGTCACTGCAATCATTCATGATATTCCACCGCGACCATGGCGAATCAGTGGATCTATAAGTGCAACTTCCTTTGCCACTTAAACCGAAATCGACATGTGCGTCTCGCTAAACAATAAATGGTAAAAACGAACACGTTTGGTACTTGGAAAGTTAAGGAGCGAATTCAGATGATGTAGATTCGTTCTGTCTTACCAAAAGGCGGCTATTTTTTGTACAAGTCTTGGGCAAGTCCATATTCGATTATTAACTCTAGATATCTCGGTTTTTGTAACTCGTGCAAAGCTCTCTTCTATATTCGGTCGTCCATATATGCTAATGCTCGTCGATATGCTAATAGCAATGTTGAATAAGAAACAATATATAGCCAAGAGAAAGGAAAAGTGTTACACAAATCACGAAACAAGATACTAAAGAAAGCTATAAACACTCCACAGTTGTTTTTAACCTTTTCATTCGCATTGTAATGTTGTGGGATAACTTTATCTTTTCACTCCGTCCAACGTCAGACCGTCTTCCTTTGACGTCAAGGGAAGACGTCATGGAAAGCCCACTCGAAACATCGGACCTCGCCTTACAACTACCAGTCAAAGCCCGACACTATGATATGATGATATTTCTGTAAAGTCGAGCGAATTTATACATATATATATATACCTTTTTAATATCAACGGAGAATGAGAAGTCAACTTTTTAAACATTAATTTTAATCATCGCTATGTCAAAATTGCTCATATTAAGTATGAAATAACAGCAAGTAACTAAAAGAAAACGAAAGTATTGTTACACACATGTTACCAACTAACTTACTTATAAAGAAAACTAAACTCAATCTTAACTTATAGTTTATACAGTAGACGTGAATATAAAAGTGTTCTGGAACACATGCAGTTTATCGTCAGTATTGGTAGGCTGGAGGCGGAACTTGAGTTTGAAATTGTGCTGGTGGGACGTTTTGGCCTTGATTCGGATAAGCAGGAGGCGGCGGATAAGGAGAACTCTGGAATTGTCCTGGGTTGTTTTGAACAGTTTGGGTGTTCTGTAGAGCGACAACTGTTGCACTAGTTGTTGGTTGAGTGACGACTACGCCTCGGTAAGCTGGTCCACGCGAAGCTGACGCCACACCGCAACAGCAACGGGCGATAATGGCGATGGGGATGACGACAGCAACAAGAACGCTTACAACAATAACACCAATAACCCAGGAGGCTAAAACTTTGGCCACGTTGTCGTAACAACCCGAGTCTTTACACACGTTGTTCAAACAGCATTCACCTATTCCACCACAATCGCTGTTTGAGCTACAAGACTGGCCAACACAGCCGCCAGAACCACAGACATGTGTTTGGAAGGAATACCTTTGCTTACAGCAGTACTCGTTCAAACCACAATCAACGCTGGAAGAGCACTCTGGACAACTAGATGTTGCACAAAGGTTTGTCGAACTACAGCATTTTTCGAATAGTCCACCACAATCGCTGTTCGAACTGCAAGACTGGCCAACGCAGCCGCCAGAACGACAAACACTACTTTGCCAGAAATACCTTTGCTTACAGCAATAGTTGTTGTAACCGCTACAACCCAAGTTGGAAGAACACTCGTCAGCTTCTACTTGAAGTTTCTTTTCGCTCAACAATAAAGCAACAGACAGGAGAACAGCAAGGCATATGTTGAACGTAAACATTGTTGATGTGATAAAACTGCCAACTGGACTTATTTGCCGATATTATTGAAATCACTAGAGTGGTAAATTGGCGGTTCGGAAATCAATATGGATGAATGTACCACGTGATGCGAAATTAATCATCACGTGGTAAATCTGTGAGCATTCATTGGACAACATTAAAAATGTTGATCACGAGGTGCATTCATTTCGCATCACGTGGTACATTCAAATGGACCTCCAACGTTCGTTTTCGATCCGACAATTTACCACTCTAGTGGTTTCGATAATAATCTCGTACCCAGATCCATCATCGGAAACAGAAAAACGCTGAATGCAGCATGCGCCTTAGAAGCGCCGAGTAAAGAACCTGGGTACGAGGTTGAGCATGCGCCGGCCCAATCTCGTTCCCAGAGCCCACGTTCCCCACCCGGGAAACGAGAGACTGGGATAATTCGTTTCAAATCGTTACGTTATTAGCTGAATAGTGAGCATGAGTTGGTCTGAAGTGACCGGAAGTAGAATTAATAAAACCAAAATAACAAAGATGTCGGACGACAAGACTCCAGTGAAGACGTTGCCGCGATCGATATCTTCGCCGTATGTGTGTGTAGATGCTGTAATTCTAGCTTCGCCAGCAACTCCATTGACTTGTTTGGGGGAAAGTCAAACAAGGAGAACATACTATCCAGATTCCGCTCGGATGTTTACGCGTGCGTACACCTCAACTGGAATAACAAGAATCCTGTGATTTGAAACGGATTATCCCAGAGTCACTCGTTTCCCGGGTGGGGAACGTGGGCTCTGGGAACGAGTTTGGCGCCGGCCAGAAATAGAGAAATTGTTGCTATATCGAGATCTTCGCAAACAATAGTGTACCGAAATTTGTAAACAATCCAGTACAATCCAGGTTTGGGATGGGGCATAAAAAATCGCCTTTTTAGGTCGGGATAGGGTCAGGATCGCGGCCACTCACCCCTACTCACAAAATGGCCAGAGTACCCCCCTGGGGATCTCGTACCCAGTTACAATCGGTTTCAGGTTTCAGGAAATGTTTTGAACCTAGGCATTTGATCAAATGAACGGAACGAACTTGAAACAACACAAATAGATCGCTTAATAGGCCGAGGAAAGTATCAGGTCGCTTATTTTGCCACGAACTTAAACCAAAAAATACATTCCTGCAAATATGTAAATTACACTGCTTAATTTTCGAGTTTTAAGTTTCATCAGCTTCTAATAATGGTTGTATAGTCACAGAGAAATAAGAAACTCACTGAAAATAATTCACCTGGACAGCGCGATCATGGGCTCTCTATCCGTTCTGTTATTTTATTTTTACCTTCTTCTAACTCAGGTTAAACTTGAGTAAGCCCATTCTTCAAAATCGAGGAAGCCTTTGCAACACCATTACGACACGAGGTTACTAAAATACTTGATGCCCGATTCAATAAATTACTTGATGCCCGATTCAATTGTTTGATGCCCGATTCAACTGTTTGATGCCCGATTCAATTGTTTGATGCCCGATTCAATTGTTTGATGCCCGATTCAATTGTTTGATGCCCGATTCAACTGTTTGATGCCCGATTCAATTACTTGATGCCCGATTCAATTACTTGATACCCAATTCAATTGCTTGATGCCCGATTCAATTGCTTGATGCCCGATTCAATTGTTTGATGCCCGATTCAATTGTTTGATGCCCGATTCAATTGCTTGATGCCCGATTCAATTGCTTGATGCCCGATTCAATTGTTTGATGCCCGATTCAACTGTTTGATGCCCGATTCAATTGTTTGATGCGCGATTCAATTGTTTGATGCGCGATTCAATTGTTTGATGCCCGATTCAATTGTTTGGTGCCCGATTCAATTGTTTGATGCGCGATTCAATTGTTTGATGCGCGATTCAATTGTTTGATGCCCGATTCAATTGTTTGATGCGCGATTCAATATTCATATATATATTCATATATATGTATATATATATATATATATATGTTTGGTACGGTGTCACGCGGTAAGAATAGTTGGACACTGGTGACTAGCGACGAAGAAAACTATAAACTCTCAAACAAATGGTATTTTGCTTTCGTTTATTTAAAGAAACGAAATGGAGCACGAAGAAAAGAAGGATACAAACAACCCGTTTAGTATATCTTGAAGAGAAACCAGAGAACTTGAAGAAACCAAACGCCGTATGGTAAGCAAAAACTCGATCTGAATTGCAGTATTTGTAGTCACTCCGTGGTCAAATCATTTTAAAGTTACGGTAGGATTCTTGTTGTTTTCAAGTTTTCGCTTAACCTAAACAATATACAGCTTCACGTTTTCGTGCTTTCCTTTTGCTCGTCCAAACTATAAATCAGCTTAACTAAAGCTAACGTTACTTATGTCATCCTCAGGGACTTTACATATTTATACTAATTGGAACATTCTGAGAAGATTTGTAATATATCTCCTCAGGCGAAAATTTCATCTTCATGGATTTTTTTGCTGTTAACGTTGACGGAAGTGACGTCAAAAGAGGAATCTGTAAAGTGGTTTTCATATAGACAAATTCCTCTTTCGACGTCACTTCCGTCAACTTTAACGGCAAAAAAATCCATGAAGATGAAATTTGCGCCTGAGAAGATATATTACAAATCTTCTCAGAATGTTCCAATTAGTATAATATAAAATATTTATAATATAAATATATAATATAAACTGCCTGAAGATGACATAGGCACTTTAATAAAAGCGGGCGATAAGCAAGGCATAAGTTGAACGTAAACATTGTGGACTATACTTGCCGCTGTATGTAACCTGAGTATCAATCAGTCTCTCTTGAAAGAGCCTGACACAAATCATTGATTCTTCCCCTCCGCCCCCTATTCATGTGACGCACTATTGCGTGTATTGCGTGTGTCTATAAAAAGCGTCACCGAACAAATTAACGAAATCGAACCTCAAAAAATTCATTGCTTGTGCATAAACATCTTCAAACACACGTTTATTCAGTTTTCAAGTAATCTTTCGAAGTGGCAATGCCGAAGTAAAATCTAAAACTGTATACTGCAATGAACCAGCAATTGGCAATTAGGGAAATTATATATACGATCGGGTTCGGGAACCACCAAACATTTTAATATTTGATTACAACAATTCTCAAATATATTCCCAGATATTTTAATTAAGTGCACAATGGCAATTCCGATTTTCCGAATAGCCACAACATTTTAAATGTTTTCACCAAAAGTTTTGATGTTTCACCCCATTTAAATAACTGCTTTAGCTTGGCGACGAGATAATAATTTGTCTCACGCGTTTCAGTTCAGATTCAGACATCAGTCAAGCAAAGGCTGCAAAGCGGCCTTGATATGATTTGTATTCAGACTTTATACGTACAGTACTTGCGTATAAGTTCCAGCTGAGACTATAAATTACGGACACTGCGTTCGCTTTTCCGATCAGAATGAACTTTCAAGCGCAACTGTTTCTTCCCGTAGTCAGACGACAAGACAGCAGCAGTGTTTTGTTTTGACAGCTAGTCTGGCATTCAAACACATTGCACAGTTCTTGCTCTTCCTTCACGCATAGTATTACGGGCAAAACGCGGAGGTTCCTTCTTCAGCTTCTTTAATCGTTCCTGTCCATGAAAATGGCAAAAACGGTAAATTTGAGAAAACACAAACTTTCTAGTCGGAGTCTGGGTAGCCTGCGAAAACAGACGTGTATTCCTTGCGTGAGCCCGCGGCTCACACCGCTGACGCCCACGCTCACACGTCTGTTTTCGCAGGCTAGAGTCTGGGCGGCTTCTCGGCACTTCCCACGAAGAAATTTCGATTTTCGAATCAGTTAATTACTTAATTTCAGTTGATGTATTTCCGGCTTTTGTCTCTCAACCAATCAGGGTTTCGTCCAGATTCTCGACGAAGAACACGGGTCTCAATCTCGTTCCCAGAGCCCACGTTCCCCACCCGGGAAACGAGAGACTCTGGGATAATCCGTTTGACATCGATATTTCATTGGCTGATGAACACAGTGAACTCTATATAACTCTTCTTCCGAATAACAAGAATCCTGTGATGGCGTGAACGGATTATCCCAGAGTCTCTCGTTTCCCGCCCGCTGTGTAAGGGGAACGTGGGCTCTGGGAACGAGATTGCACGGGTCTATGAAATAGATTTGTGTCAGGCCCTTCTTTTTCTCTCCGTTCTCCTCCCCAGTCCCCAGAAGAAAAAGAAGGGCCTGATACTCAGGGTACTCTGTATGCGACAACACCGCGCTATGACTCGTGATGTGATAAAACACTTTATCTTGCGATGATCTCACCCCCGGGGGGGGGGGAGGGAGGGGGGTACTCGTATATAAGGGTACGGGTATGTGCCGCCCTATAGGGTATGGTTTTCGAGCTGCGGGATCTGGGATAGGGTATACAAATTGTCCATTTTGGTCTGGAATAGGGTGCATATTTTGGTCTGAGATAGGGTACGGATGCCGATGTAACACCAGTGCTGGGATAGGGCATTGATTTTTTAAATTTAGGTCTGGGGTAGGGCATAAAAAATCGCCTTTTTAGGTTGGCATAGGGCCAGGATCGCCGCCACTCGCCCCCACTCAAAAATTGCCAGAGTACCCCCCTGGAGATCTCGTACCCAGTTACAGTCGGTTTCAGGTTTCAGGAAATGTTTTGAACATAGGCATTTGATTGGCTACTCACAACTAAGTAGTAACTTCGGAACGAACTTGCAACACAAATAGATCGCTTAAATAGGCCGAGGAGAATATCAGGTCGCTTACGAACATAAACCAAAAAATACATTCCTGCAAATATGTAAATTACACTGTTCTTGACATCACACAGCGCACTATTCTTGACATCATCTCTCTTGGGTTACTATGCGTTACTCGTGCTCAGTCTTTTTGCCGAGCTATGTATGGCTGCGTATATCAATTTTCGGATTTGGAGATGTTGGTTCTGGATCAGTGGTTCTGGACCATGCAACAGTGGGTATGACAGCAGTAAAGAGCCTGGGTACGAAGCTTTTAATATTCTGTATATTTCACACTAGCTTTTTCATTGAAAGAAATTTACGGTAAACGGTAAGATAAATTGATCATGTCTTTTATACTTGCTTGTGGAATTATTCATCAAGGCCATGAACGTTTTAGTGGTCAGTCTCGAGGAAAACAGTGCTCTTTTATGAGTATCAGCGCTGTTAACAGCACAAACTATTCAAGTGAACGATTGGAATTGATCTACTATCGACCGAGTCTTAGTGCAAGGAGACAATATTTACTTGAATGCTTTTCACAATGGTCTTATCCCACGTGAAGGATTGTTGTCGCTAAACAACCTACCAACTACTTTTTGTTGCAACTCGTCCATTGACACATGTCGGTCAGTGATCGACACAAGTCAGCCCATTGAGGCACGAAATTTATATACTGGTCTACCCATTGTGGTGGAGCCCATTGAGGCACAAAATAAAATATTGGTTTATAAACAATGGAAAAGACTGTCAAGGTCTGATATTGAATTAAACATATATATTTAATTAACAATATTGAATTAAACCCAGTTCCTGTGCATAACAAAAACAATCAAGCATTCATAACACTACCATCATATGCACGAGTAGAACAAATTAAGGTTACGACTATTTCACTTCGGGCCACTTGATGTTGGTGGTGCAGGTGATTGCTTTTTTCGAGCTGTGTCCCATCAGTTATACTGGTGACCCTGGTTGTCACTTAGATATTAGAGTTGCTGGTATTTGCATATATGAGAGAGAATCCTCAGAGATTTATTGAAAGTAATACAGAGTATTCTTGGTTACAATATCTTAATAACATGTCTATGCAAAGGACAACTTCCCACGATTGAGAAAATATTGTCTATAAAACAAACGATAATGTTCGAAACACCATTCGCCTGCAATACACACAGCTTTTTGTACCGGCCTGTAGCTCTCGGGATACGATTATTTATATGACTGCAGTTCCTATGGCCAGGCAAAGTTAAAGTCTGAAAGACTCCGGCTCCTTCTTTTCAGTTCTTCCACTGACTCGATATGTGAAAATATATAGAGATAGGAAAAAGTCAGACAGGACGTACCGAAGTGGCACGGCGGCTATACGGCATATCATTATCTTGTCATTTGTGGAACAAGATGACTAGTAATTTCAGAACTACGCATCGTTGAAATATATTGCAATGTGTATGTATGTTGTTATATGTTGAATGAGCTTTCATTTGATGTAGAGTTCAAGATTCTGTGTTTTATAAAACTTGTTATACTGTCCAAAATGTGCGAACCACTGTTCCAAATAATATTTCATTAGCGTATTAGTCTGGCGAGGAAGTAAAACCGTTTTCTTTGTTTACATTGCGTGTCTGTTTGTGATTGGTCGCTTTTGACAACCCGTTAGAAGGGGCGGCACTCAAATTTGATAGCTATGCGTGCAGGCTCTATATTTCACCTCCCGCCCTACCCAAGAGTCGGCTCGCAGGCTACGGTGGAACCAACATGGTCAACATATTATCAAATGAAGCTAAGAACTCCACAGTGCTTTTCCGATTGGCTATTACGCTGACAAACCCCGCAACGCGACGTTTGTGCGAAGAAACAATACCGTTTGGCCTTAGTAACGTTACAGTTTCCGCTTAGCAACATGTTAGTTTCCCGCGTGAAACGTGTGTTGTCAAATTACGCGTGTCCACGCTCAAACTGGGACCGTAGTAACTGAATTAAAGGAATTCCAAGTTTAGTGTAAAGGCCGAATCTGCGAATACTGTTGTAGTGTAAACGCCTAACGAATCCGAATACTCGGTACGAAGTGAATCCGGAAACATTTACGAATCCGGAAACTTTTGCTCTGGTGTAACGTAGTCTAATAATTAATCATCGATGTATGTCAACATTGTTCATATAGAATATGAAATAACAGCAATAACGTACTGAAAGAAAACGAAAGTACTTGTACTAGCTTACTTATAAAAAAAACTATAAGTTAAGATTGAGTCTGTATATGTCAATATAAAAATGATGCAGTTCATCGTCAGTATTTTTAGGCTGGAGGCGGAACTTGAGTTTCAAATTGGAACATTTTGGCCTTTATTCAAATAAGCACGAGGCGGATAAGAAGAACTCTGGAATTGTGCTGGGTTATTTTCAACAGTTTCGGTGTTCTGTAGAGTGACAAACGGTGGATCACTTGGTCGAGTGACGACTAGGCCCAGGGGCGGATTTAGCATACATCAGACCAGTCACGCGACTGACGTAAAAAATCACAAGAATAATTGCGCAATAAGACAATATTTTAATCTCAAGAGTCTTCTAGAAAATGTTATGGTGCGACTGCTTTGGCTTGGCCTTCAGTGATCGCAGAGATTGGGTTTTATCTTAGTTTGCGAGTCAGCAAACACCGGGCAGAGATGACAGGTGGTCAGCGTTTGCTTTGAGAGTTTTGCTGGATCTGCACCATGGCAACCACTTTTTTGCTGGATTTACCTCAAACCTGATTGGCTCTCGCGTTGATTTCAAGCGTTTTGCTGGATCTGCACCATGGCAACCACTTTTTGCTGGATTTGCCTCAAACCTGATTGGCTCTCGCGTTGATTTCAAGCGTTTTGCTGGATCTGCACCATGGCTTGCTGAAAATTGGATTGCTGAGTCAGCTGAGATACTGAGTAATTAGATTTATATTCATCGTCATCGAAGCTTCTCACTTCTCACAGCTGTGTTTCAGTCATGAGTTCTGTAAGCGTTTTCGAATGGGTTTTAGCTGCTTACACAGTCATCGATTTGTTTCAACCGAGTAACATTTAATAGACGCGATTGGAAGCATTTCGAGCTTCTCAATTTTGGCGCGGAGTCATTTATTCCCCCACTGCTGTAAGGTAAGACTGGTAAGTGAAGGTCGTCTTCTTTCATTTCAAATCTACAAACAGTCTAGTGTCGAATATATGTGTTTTGTCCAGTCTCAGTATCGTATTATTTATCATTTTGCGTCCTAGTGAAGTCTGAGTTCAGAGTTCAGACGTATATTTATTCAGCAGGCGGCATTAGCATATTTCACGCTTGCCGGGTATGGAGCTTTTATATGAATTTGAGACTCAAAGGATCAATGGATCCTTAAGCCCAGGTTTAGTTCAACGTTAAATTAGATCTTTCTTTTCATGATTTTGAAATGAATACTGTTTTCAAAGTATTGTTAGTCTCGCTATCTTGCTCTGATGAGATATATTTTAACGGCGTGTTCGTGAAATATGATCTCAGGTAGTCAGGTTGTCGGTAGATGACATATAATTTATTAAATTAATCTTTGAGACAATGAATAATTGCATGGTGTTCGCTCCTGTCTCGTTTAGCTAACTAATATTATAGTTAGCTTTGTAAATATATAATTCTGTATAATTTTCTCAATAAAGTTTAAGAAACATCCAATTTGGACAAAATATTTTGCAATAATGATAAAATGTGCCATTAAAAATATGTTTTAAAAGTTTCAAAATTTTGCTCAAATGTGCTGTCAGATCGCGGGAAATGCCATTTTAGAGACCCCAATTTCAAAAATTTTCCGGGGGGGCATGCCCCCGCACCCCCCTAGATCTGTGGACCATAAGTTTGACTGACATTTTCAAAATCCTAAATCCGCCCCTGAGGCCTCCTTCACTTCGTGGTCCACGCGATGCTGACGCCACGTCGCAACAGCAACAGACGATAATGGCGATGGGGATGAGAATAGCAACAAACACGCTTACAACAATAACACCAATAACCCAGGCGGCTAAAGCTTTGCCCACGTTGTCCAAACAACCAGATTTTGTACAAACGTTGTTCAAACAGCATTCACCTGGTCCACCACAATCGCTGTTCGAGTGACAAGATCGCCCAACGCAGCCGCCATTACCACAGACAAAACTTTGCCAGGAATTCCCTTGCTTACAGCAGTACGTATTCGTGTAACCGGCACAATCAGAGTTGGAAAGGCACTCAGCACAAGCTTTTGTACAATAGTTGGTCAAACTACAGCATTCACCTGTTCCACCACAATCGCTGTTCGAACTACAAGACTGGCCAACGCAGCCGCCATAACGACAGACACTACTTTGCCAGGAATACCTTTTACAGCAGTAGTAGTTGGAACCACAATTCGAGTTGGAATAACAGTAGTCAGCTTCTACTTGTAGTTTCTTTTCGCTCAACAAGAGAGCAACAGACAGGAGAACAGCAAGGCATATGTTGAACATAAACATCGTTGACTAAGCTTCCCTTCAGTTAGCCTGCGTAGCAGGCATTACTGGATGAGGGGACTGGGGAGAGGGCTTAGAAGTAACGCCTGCAGTGGAACTCTTTGGTTTTGTCAAACACCCCCAAATGAAATATGATCTCGAGCAGCCGATGTCTGAAGCTATTAAATTAACTGTTTGTATTAATTGTAATATTTCAAAATCCATGGCATTTAATTCAGTAAAATTTCGCGTAAATTATTATTTCAATAATTCTCTTTGTATAAAAAACAATTATAGTACAATTATAGGGAGTTAAAAGACTGAAAGTTGGTCGGAAATCTGTGGAAGGGATAAATTAATATTAACGGAATATGTCTGCAGTGTCCGACTGTGTCTGCTGACAAATATTTCTAAAACTGTGGACTGGAAATGTATGAAATTAGGTGTGAATGGTAGAGTAAACCTGTTTCTATCAATGGCAACGAATATTCATGAAAAAAACAGTAATGACAGCGAGTGTTTACCAAAATAAAACAGTTGAGTGAAAGGTATACCATTATTGAACGGAAATGTCTGCGGCGTCCCACGGTGTTCGCTCGCAAATATTTTCATGACTGACAGAGACATGTGAAAGCAAAGCGTCTCACGGTGTTCGCTTTCAAAATCAAATTCAGGAACTTCCTATTATTAAGATATATTCCAAACTCTTGCATGGAGGTTTTAAATATAAAACTTAGTTGAATGGTACATGTATGGGAGTCGAGGAGGCTGACACTCAGCATTTTCATTTGGATCAAATCACAAAAGCAAGATGCTGTTTAGATATTTCCTTAGCTTTGATAACTGTTTCAGCTTTGTTTGAAAATTAGAAATTTAGAATTGAAATTATTAATTTTACTTACTAAACCTTTTTGATTGACAGATTCTGGGCGCTAAGCGAATCACATTCGGCGTAATCAATAATTAAAATCCCGTTCGTCAGCGAACGAGTTTTTCAAAACCAAAGAGCTCCACTGCAGGCGTTACTTCTCAGCCCTCTCCCCAGTCCCCTCATCCAGTAACGCCTGCTACGCAGGCTACCCTTCAGTCTGTAACAGTGCTTCCACATTCAGATTTTCAATTTCCTTATATGGAAAGTAAACATTTCCATAAATTTTCATAAATTTCCATAGACGGCCCTCTGAAATTTCCTTAGATTTTCCTCATAAATAGCTGGTGGATAAGGAAATCAGAAAGTGTAAAATTATTACCACTTGTGTTTTAACCTGTTACATTTAATATCAAATTTTATTAAATTAACTTATTGTGTAAAATATTATATATTCAAATTTATTTAATAATTTTAATACACTAATCAAAATTGGAACAAAATTTAAAAAACAAAACAAATTTAATAGAACACTGTTAAAAAGCCTGAAAAGCACAACTTCATGAATAATTGTTCTCATCTCTTGAGTCAGAGTCGCCTTCGTCTTTATTTTCAAGATCCATGTTTTTGAGTTTATTTTGACGTAACATTAAGCATGATGATTTATGTGATCATATGATGTTCGTTTCTACTCTACGTGCAGACTCCCTGCAGAAACTCGAAAAATTAAAAATTTGCGGCTTCCCACTAACTTTTTTCCAGCTTATCCCCAAGAATACCCAAAGACTCACACAATCACCAAGTCCCCAACCTGTCCCACTCAAACCACAATCGTACAATTTGAAGTCGAAATAACAATAACGGCTAGCTAGTGTACTGAATTTTGAATTTTTGAATTTAAATTTGAATTTTGAATTTGAATTTGAATTTGAATTTTGAATTTTGAATTTAATAAGTTCGTCAAAGAATATTTACATTCATGACAGGTGAAAGAGACAGGACACATGTCCCAATTGATATCATCCACCCTACATACAATATGTTATTACTAAAATGTCAAAATAAATAAAATATATTACAATATAATCTTGTAAAACAGATTTCATGCACGTTCATGTAAATTCAGAGTTGAATTTCTTGAAGTAATAATCCTGCAGTTTTGTTATAAAGGAAGTTATAGTATCAGTAGTCTTTAATAAACTCGGTAATTTATTCCATAGGGAAATTATTAAAAAAGAAGTGTTTCAAATAATCTTGTTTCACCATTTTCGCACAGTAGTTATTTGGATAAAAATTTCGAGTTCTGTAGGCATGAACAGAAACTTTCTTAAAATACTTTAGGTTTTCTATATCTTCTATATCTGTATGGCCTTTCTGAAACTTAAATAGTAAGGTGAGATCTGCCATTTCTCTTCTATACTCAAGAGGTAAAAAGCCTAACTTTATTAGTCTTTCTTTGTAGTTCATATGTTCTGGATATCCTAAAATAAATTTAGTTGCACGTCGTTGAACATTTTCAAGCAGTGTTTTATTCTTGATGGTATACGGTGACCAGACTTCACTCGCGTATTCTAGGGATGATCTAACAATACAACAGTAGAGCAGTTTTCTTATTTCAACGTCTTTGTTTTCTTTGCAGAGACGGCGAATTAAGCCCAGTTTACGATTCGCTTTTAATGAAATTTCCTCTATATGTCTATTCCATGTCAAAGTATTGGTGACTTTCAGACCGAGGTCAGAGATTTGATCCACTAAACTCAAAGTAGCTGAATTCAATTCATACTGACGTTCGACTTTGTTGACTTTCTTAGATATGTTTAAAACTTTACATTTCGAGGCGTTGAAATTCATCATCCAATCACTACTTTTTAATTTTTCTATAGAATTTCCATTTTTATCTTCTTTCCATAAAAGATTCCTTTTTGCTTCAGAAATTCCATAAAATATGGAAATTTCCATGAAAGTAGAAGCACTGACGCGACAACACCACGCTATGACTCCATTCTCGTCCCCAGAGCCTGTCCCGTGCTGGCGCGCTGGCGCGCGGAAAAGGCCAAGATTCTTTGGTGTTCTTTCTAAAGCGCATGCGTTTAAGTTGCCTAGCTGGCTGGCCCCAATAATTTTTAAGCACCGCAGCGTTTAACACTTGAAGTGCAATTTAGATTATGAAATATTGCAGTTCTGTAGGGTTTCGAGCTAATTGGCCCTTTATCAGAGAAACGTACAGTTCGATTCGTCTTATAAAACTTTTAGTCTTTCGATATTTTTTCCAATCCAACGTTGACTATGCAGCACATTTATTTTATAAATTTAAAAGTATATATATACACACAGTATATTGAAAATAACAAGACTGCATGCAACTACACATTAGATAAAAATATTGTGTCGTTATTTTTCTGTTTTTAAACTTTTACAATTTTGCTAAAAGGTGTTGTTAGAACGCAGGAAATGTCACACCCCAAAATTTCCGGGGAACTTTGAGAATGAGCAGCTCTAAATCCTTACTCGGCATGATGACCCCTGAAAGTGGGCCTTAGAATGTCATTTCCCGGCCCCTATTTCAGAACTATTTCCGACTATATTCACTGAGCCTGAGGTGAATAATTGTTTTAGTATAAATACACATTTTCGTACTTTTTGGAACAGCATTTTCTTTGAAATTGTTAATTTCCCCATCTGTCGCATTGACAAATTGGCTGGCGTCCATTTTGAATAAACGCTGTAGGTGATTATTGAGAATTTAGTCCGAAGTAGCTCGACCATGCAATCAGGGCGCGCGATTCTCTATAATCACCTGTCTATTTATACTAAAAAGTATTATAAAGTACTATATCTTGATTAGTTGACTATACGCGAACACATTGCTCAAAATAAACACATTAAGCCTCGTCAAGGAAACCTTGCGCGTGTGAACTATATGTCTACGAGGAAATGTGACAAGTTTTTCCTTGACGGACAAGTTTTTCCTTGTTTTTTTTCCTTTTCCAAGTCTCCTTGTCTCCTATGTCAAGGAAAATATGAGAAGTAAAAAATTGTTGACCGTTGTCAAGGAAAAATTGTTGACCCGTACACACGAGCAAATTTGTTTGGCACGAAACTTGTCAAAGAAAACTTGCTCGTTTCAACTAGGCTTTTAGCACTTAAAGCGCCTATGAAACGAAAATTAAGTTTGTCTTATTTGAAAGAACACTTCAAATGGTAGAGTAACATCTTTTGCAGTTTTTCGTTTCCTTGCTTCGTTTTTGAGATATTTTAGTTTGTTCGATATGTAAATTAAACGTTTTGACGTCACACGTGCATGAGTTATCGAAAAAGTTATATATCTTTGCTATTATCAAATATAATAATCACTTGATGATCTGCATGTTTAGTGTTCTGGGCGAAACACATCCACATGCTTCCTTCAAACTAATTTCGTTTGATAATCCCCGAGCCCGGGCGTAGGGCCGAAGCCCGAAGCCTGGTGAGGGTGCTAATCTCGACATGCGTGCAGTAGTCCACTTTACACGCGTGTAGAAAAATCGAGGGAGACGAAATCTGGGAAATAGTTTATATATATATATATGTATATGTTTGGTACGGTGTCACGGGGTAAGATTAGTTGGACACTGGTGACTAGCGACGAAGAAAACTATAAACTCTCAAACAAATGGTATTTTGCTTTCGTTTATTTAAAGAAACGAAATGGAGCACGAAGAAAAGAAGGATACAAACAACCCGTTTAGTATATCTTGAAGAGAAACCAGAGAACTTGAAGAAACCAAACGCCGTATGGTAAGCAAAAACTCGATCTGAATTGCAGTATTTGTAGTCACTCCGTGGTCAAATCATTTTAAAGTTACGGTAGCAGGGGCGGATCTAGGATTGTTGAAAGGGGGGTGTCCTAGGACGAAGCCGACCCTTGTAGGGGGTTCTGGGGGCATGCCCCGGGAAATTTTTAGGTTCTTGGTTCTCTGAAATGGCATTTCCAGGAATTTGAGAGTCATTTGAGGGCACGTTTGAGCACTCCGCAGTATAGAAAAAAGGTTATATTTTTGGGTTACATGTACTTACAGTATAAAATATTTATGTAAACACTTAAAAAACAACAAATGAAAACTGCAACTTCACGGTCAACTAGAGCTGTTAGACCTGCAATAATTATATTTAGCGTCTTTTAATAATTTTTTTCTAGACCAACGGGGGTGGCTAGCCACCCAATCCACCACCCCTAAATCCGCCCCTGGGTAGGATTCTTGTTGTTTTCAAGTTTTCGCTTAACCTAAGCAATATACAGCTTCACGTTTTCGTGCTTTCCTTTTGCTCGTCCAAACCATAAATCAGCTTAACTATATAGCTAACGTTACTTAAAACACTACCTTTATAAGCTTATGTAGACGTGATGTTTTTCATTGGCATTGCATGCACCTTTAACCTTTTATTATTAAACACTCATGGACTTTGACGATTTTTTTGGCTGTATTTCCAAATTTTTGACTGAAACAGTTGTCTGTTTAATACTTCTTTCTAGAATCTCCCGAATTGTTTTTATATGTAATTTTTGAGCTGTTGACTTTTAATTCTGCCTTTGCAAAACATGTATGCATAGGGAAGCTTAAAGCTTGTTAAAACTAATCCCTTTTGAAACATCCTAAAAACATATTTTGTACAACCAGAATTGAATAATGAAATCTAAGTTTTACTTTGATATGTTAAATCAGTTTAGTCATCTTATCCATAATGAAATTATAAAATTATCTTGAGGATTATCATTTTGTTTTTATATCTGTTTTTATTATATAGCATGCGATCGGATATGAGCTTTTGCGTAATCTGATTGGTTCCCTACTACCAGGCTATCAGCTCATATCCTACTAGTAGAGGAAAAACAAGATGGCGGCACGTTTTTTTAAACTGCCGAAAAGAGTTGAAACTGACGGATTTTTATACAGAAAAACGTCAACACCCTCAAACCAATGTATAAAAAATACATTAACAAATACACAATTTAACATGGTAAATGGTAAAATTCACCTAAAAATTACGTATTTTTACTTCAAAAACCTGACTAAATTAACGGGTTGATATTAATTTGTTGCCAAACAAAGAAACTCACAGTTAAAATCAAGCTTACAACACACATTTCGTAGGAGATTACCAGTAAAGAGACTTTTTTTATTTAGATAAGCATTTGGAGTAGTAAAAAGCATGTTCTTTTTCAAAAAGAACCAACTAAGTAATTTAGTTTCGCTGCCGATGGTGTTTCAGTTTCATTTTTGCATGAAATCAAAACCTTTTTCACGACAGCAACGCTAATATAAACAACTGACCCACCTTTTGACTTCATAAAGGTACCTTTTAATCTTTTTTGTTGATCTGCTTAACACAGTTTTTGCCTCTCGAGCAACATTTATGCAACATTTCAAAGCTGTTTACCAACAGCTCAGCGAGAAACTCTATGTGAATGCATCATTACGCATGGCGGAAGTATTAGTTGCCTATGCGGAAAGTTTGTCGTTTGAAACATTTCGCTGCATGTAATTTTGTCTCTTGTACAGTGCTTGGCTATATAATAAAACAGTTATACCATTCGCTCTCGTCGTATACGAACTAATAGCCAACTCGGCGAAGCGCCTCGTTGGCTATGAGCTCATATACGACTCGAGCTCATGGAATAACTGTTAAATATTGGCTGTATATCAGGAGTGCTTATTTTAATCAGGGTGGGTGGGTGGGGGTGTTTCAAAAAAGCATTTAATAAAAGCGGGCGAGGGGTTGTTGCATTCATGTATTTCTAGTAGAAAATATATCTAACTTGAAGTAACTTCTCCTATACAGTAAACACCCACATGTAAGAACCTAGATTTTTTCAAGTCTGGCAAAATAGGTTCTTATATTTTGGGGTAATTACTGACAATTTAGGCAAAATAGGTTCTTAATAGGTTCTTAAAATTTCTTTAAGGGAAATGCTATTGTTATATGACCAGATATATAAACCACTTTGTTATAGAGAGATACTGTATGTATGTAATTTCTGTAATGATACTTTTTATGGAAGGGCCAAATATATAGCAAATTTATATTTTATAGTCCCACATTTTGGCTACAGCACTGTTTCATTATTCAGAGTGACTCTTCATATAAGAACCTTGTGGCTTTGGTTGGCTAAACAGGTTCTTATATTTTGGGGTATTAAAATCCAAAATTTCTGCCTACAGGTTCTTAAATCACTAGGTTCTTACACGCGGGTGTTTACTGTAGCTCATACACCTACGACGTCAAAATGTTATTTTGCATATATCTCAAGAACAAAGCAAGGAAACGAAAAACTTCAAAAGATGTTACTCTATAATTTTAAGTGTTCTTTCAAATAAGACAAACTTAATTTTCGTTTCATAGGCACTTTATAAAGGCTTCGTATTTCTTGTGACTGATTCGTAGTTTATATTCTTGTACCTATAACTTTCTTACTACTATAATCTATCTATCTATCTATCTATCTATCTATCTATCTATCTATCTATCTATCTATCTATCTATCTATCTATCTATCTATCTATCTATCTGTCTATCTGTCTATCTGTCTATCTGTCTATCTGTCTATCTGTCTATCTGTCTATCTGTCTATCTGTCTATCTGTCTATCTGTCTATCTGTCTATCTGTCTATCTGTCTATCTGTCTATCTGTCTATCTGTCTATCTGTCTATCTGTCTATCTGTCTATCTGTCTATCTGTCTATCTGTCTATCTGTCTATCTGTCTATCTGTCTATCTGTCTATCTGTCTATCTGTCTATCTGTCTATCTGTCTATCTGTCTATCTGTCTATCTGTCTATCTGTCTATCTGTCTATCTGTCTATCTGTCTATCTGTCTATCTGTCTATCTGTCTATCTGTCTATCTGTCTATCTGTCTATCTGTCTATCTGTCTATCTGTCTATCTGTCTATCTGTCTATCTGTCTATCTGTCTATCTGTCTATCTGTCTATCTGTCTATCTGTCTATCTGTCTATCTGTCTATCTGTCTATCTGTCTATCTGTCTATCTGTCTATCTGTCTATCTATCTATCTGATATTCCACCGCAACCATGGCGAATCAGTGGATCTATAAGTGCAACTTCCTTTGCCACTTAAACCGAAATCGACATGTGCGTCTCGCTAAACAATAAACGGTGAAAACGAACACATTTGGTACTTGGAAAGTTAAGGAGCGAATTCAGATCATGTAGATTCGTTCTGTCTTACCAAAAGGCGGCTATTTTTTGTACAAGTCTTGGGCAAGACGTAAATCCATATTCGATTATTAACTCTAGATATCTCGGTTCTTGTAACTCATGCAAAGCTCTCTTCTATATTCGGTCGTCCATATGCTAATGCTCGTCGATATGCTAATAGCAATGTTGAATAAGAAACAATATATAGCCAAGAGAAAGGAAAAGTGTTACACAAATCACGAAACAAGATACTTAAGAAAGCTATAAACAGTCCACAGTTGTTTTTAACCCTTCCATTCGCATTGTTGTTTTGGGATAACTTTATCTTTTCACTCCGTCTAACGTCAGACCGTCAGACCATCTTCCTTTGACGTCCAGGGAAGACGTCATGGAAAGCCCACTCGAAACATCGGACCTCGTCTTACAACTACCGGTTAACGCCCGACACTATGTATGGCTTTATCTAACAATTTAGATGATATTTCTGTAAAGTCGAGCGAATTTATACATATATACCCTTTTAATATCAACGGAGTATGAGAAGTCAACTTTTTAAACATTAATTTTAATCATCGCTATGTCAAAATTGCTCATATTAAATATGAAATAACAGCAAGTAACTAAAAGAAAACAAAAGTATTGTTACACATATGTTACCAACTAGCTTACTTTTAAAGAAAACTAAACTCAATTTTAACTTATATAGTTTATACAGTAGACGTCAATATAAAAGTGTTCTGGAACACGTGCAGTTTATCGTCAGTATTTGTAGGCTGGAGGCGGAACTTGAGTTTGAAATTGTGTTGATGGAACATTTTGGTCTTGATTCGAATAAGCAGGAGGAGGAGGATAAGGAAAACTCTGGAATTGTGCTGGGTTATGTTGAACAGTTTGGCTGTTCTGTAGAGCGACAACTGTTGCGCTGGTCGTTGGTTGAGTGACGACTACGCCTTGGTAAGCTGGTCCACGCGATGCTGACGCCACGCCGCAACAGCAACAGGCGATAATGGCGATGGGGATGACGACAGCAACAAGAACGCTTACAACAATAACACCAATAACCCAGGAGGCTAAAGCTTTGGCCACGTCGTCGTAACAACCCGAGTCTTTACACACGTTGTTCAAACAGCATTCACCTATTCCACCACAATCGCTGTTTGAGCTACAAGACTGGTCAACGCAGCCGCCATCACGACAGATATTATCTTGCCAGGAATACCTTTTACAGCAGTACTCGTTCAAACCACTACAGTCCGAGTTGGAAGAGCACTCAGTACAACCAGATTTTGTACAAACGTTGTACAAACAGCATTCACCTATTCCACCACAATCGCTGTTCGAACTACAAGACTGGCCAACGCAGCCGCCATCACGACAGATATTATTTTGCCAGGAATATCTTTTACAGCAGTACTCGTTCAAACCACTACAGTCCGAGTTGGAAGAGCACTCAGTACAACCAGATTTTGTACAAATGTTGTTCAAACAGCATTCACCTGTTCCACCACAATCGCTGTTCGAACTGCAAGACTGGCCAACGCAGCCACCAGAACGACAGACACTACTTTGCCAAGACCTTCGCTTACAGCAATAGTTGTTGTAACCGCTACAACCCAAGTTGGAAGAACACTCGTTAGCTTCTACTTGAAGTTTCTTTTCGCTCAACAATAAAGCAACAGACAGGAGAACAGCAAGGCATATGTTGAACGTAAACATTGTTGACTATACTTCCCTCTGTATGCGACAACACCGCGCTATGACTCGTGATGTGATAAAACTGCCAACTGTACTTATTTGGCGATATCCATCACCGGAAACAGAAAGACGCTGAATAGCGCATGCGCCGAGTAAAGAACCTGGGTACGAGGTTGAGCATGCGTCGGTCAGAAATAGTCTGGGCGTGAGAACTGCTATATTGAGATCTTCGCAAACAATCTTGTTCCCAGAGCTTCGCAAATGGAAGGATTGAAGGAACCGATGTTTTTTGGGTTGCGCTGGATAAGTCATTACAGAAAGTAAGCATGCTGAGAAAGTCTAATATTCTGCGTCACAAATGGTGGTATTTTGCATTTTTGCACTTTTTACTTCCGCTAGCATTCATACTTCCGGTGAGTTGTTAGCCGTGTGATGGAGTGAGGCCGTGAGGCATGTTGTAAGTTCTTTGCTCCTTTCGCTTTTGGAGTTGGACAAAAAGTTGAACCGCTTTGCCTTTTGATCAATGTGTTCTTGCACATTGTTGGTAGATTTCGAAAGAGACTAACTGACTTTGTAGTTTAATAGCGATCAGACGTGTCTGACAACTGTCTCGAAAGTAAATTTGTTCACCTCTGTGAAGTATGCACCACATTGAGCCTTCGATCTGATCTTCCTCGGCCCACTCCCACCTACGCTAGCGCGGTGTAGAGCCTTTGCGGAGGCAGAGAGGCCTTCGATTCAGTATTCGATTTTGTGATTGCTGCAATAACAATCAGTATCTTTTAGCCAAGCACCTCCGCACTTTGCCAGTAGCCCGAATAAACGCCTGACCCAGGCGTCTTGCTAACTTTATCTGGCTAAAGCCCCGCACAGACGACCAAGTTTTTCTTGACAAGTTCCTTGGTAGCTTTCCTTGCTCGTGTGTACATACGATGAACACGTTTCTTCCCAACAATTTTCCTTGCCAAGTTATAATTGCTCGTGTGTACGGTTGGACAAGTTTTCCTTGACGGCAATGATCGCGTAATAAGCTTAGGAGATGATCTTGTCAAGTTTTCCTTGACGACTATACACACGAACAAATTTCCTTGTTGAAAAGCTGGCGTGACCAGCTTTTGAACAAGGCTCCTTGTCAAGGAAAAACTTGTCAATTTGCGTTGTACACACGAACAAATAAAACTTGTCAAGGAAAACTTGGTCGTCTGTGCAGGGCATAAATCGTGAGAAAATGACAGTCAACTTATCTGCTTTCACGAGTTATTGTAATGCCAAGTATTATAGAGTATTATTTTTTGTTGACCCGTACACACGAGCAAGTTTGTTTCGCAAGAAACCTGTCAAGGAAAACTTGCTCGTTTCAACTAGGCTTTTAGCACTTAAAGCGCCTATGAAACGAAAATTAAGTTTGTCTTATTTGAAAGAACACTTCAAATGATAGAGTAACATCTTTTGAAGTTTTTCGTTTCCTTGCTTCGTTCGGTAAGAATAGTTGGACACTGGTGACTAGCGACGAAGAAAACTATAAACTCTCAAACAAAATAATGGTATTTTGCTTTCGTTTATTTAAAGAAACGAAATGGAGCACGAAGAAAAGAAGGATACAAACAACCCGTTTAGTATATCTTGAAGAGAAACCAGAGAGCTTGAAGAAACCAAACGCCGTATGGTAAACAAAAACTCGATCTGAATTGCAGTGTTTGTAGTCACTCCGTGGTCAAATCATTTTAAAGTTAACGGTAGGATTCTTGTTGTTTTCAAGTTTTCGCTTAACCTAAACAATATACAGTTTCGTGCTTTCCTTTTGCTCGTCCAAACCATAAATCAGCTTAACTAAAGCTAACGTTACTTAAAACACTACCTTTATAAGCTTATGTAGACGTGATGTTTTTCATTGGCATTGTATGCACCTTTAACCTTTTATTATTAAACACTCATGGATTTTGGCGATTTTTTTGGCTGTATTTCCAAACTTTTGACTGAAACAGTTGTCTGTTTAATACTTCTTTCTAGAATCTACCGAATTGTTTTTATATGTAATTTTTGAGCTGTTGACTTTTAATTCTGCCTTTGCAAAACATGTATGCATAGGGAAGCTTAAAGCTTGTTAAACGCAGCCGCCAGAACCACAGACATGTTTTTCGGTAGTAATACCTTTGCTTACAGCAGTACTCGTTCAAACCACAATCAAAGTTGGAAGAGCACCCAGTACAATTAGCTCTTGTATGACAAACGTTGTTCAAACAGCATTCACCTGTTCCATCACAATCGCTGTTCGAACTACAAGACTGGCCAACGCAGCCGCCAGAACGACAGACACTACTTTGCCAGGAATATCTTTGATGACAGCAGTATTCGTTCAAACCACAATCAAAGCTGTCAGAGCACTTTGAACAACCAGATTCTGTACAAGTGTTGTTCAAACAACATTCACCTGTTCCACCACAATCGCTGTTCCAACTACAAAACTGTCCAACGCAGCCGCCATAACGACAGACATGACTTTGCCAGTAATACCTTTGCTTACAGCAGTAGTAGTAGGAACCACAACCCGAGTTGGAATAACACTCGTTAGCTTCTACTTGAAGTTTCTTTTCGCTCAACAAGAGAGCAACAGACAGGAGAACAGCGAGGGATATGTTGAACGTAAACATTGTTGACTAAGCTTCCTTCTGTACGCGACAACACCGCGCTATGACTCGTGATGTGATGAAACTGCCAACTGTACTTATTTGGCGATAATCTCGTAACAGAAAACGCCGAATAGAGCATGCGCCTTAGCAGCGCCGAGTAAAGAACCTGGGTACGACGTTGAGCATGCGCCGGCCAGAAATAGACAGAGCTCTATACATTCTGGGCGTGAGAACTGCTATATCGAGATCTTCGCAAACAGTCTTGTACCTAGAGCCTGCGATGACCTGGTGACCAAAATTGAGATGCTTCGCAAATGGAAGGAACCGATGTTTTTCGGGTTGCGCTGGATAAGTGTTACAGAAAGTAAACATGCTGAGAAGGTCTAATAATCTGCGTCACAAATCTGCATTCTTGTGCAATCGCAATGCAGTCGTCGACCCACGGAGATCCATCGACGTCTTAATTGGAATTTCCTCTGTTCACCTAGATTTCAAGATTTATACAGCCAACCAAGGCAAGCCTTCTTTGTTTTTTATTTTTTTCACTGTGTCTTTGTTTATAAAGTACGTATATCGCTTCAATCTCGTACCCAGAGCCTGCGATCCTTTTGGTCATTACCAAGGAACGGAGGCTCTGGGAAACTCCGATGAAAAAGACCCCCAAAATTGGATTTTTGTTCCCAGTCTTCTGGTTCCCAGTTCCCTATAATTTGTTACTGTCATCGACGACATTTAGCTTGTTCGAAGACCAGGGAAAATATTTGTTTACCGATAAAGAATGGCCCAGGGTGTTTTACAAAGCTCTTGACAAAGCGTTGCGATACAAATGGTCTTGCTTAGCTTTTCTCTAAATCGTCAACCGGACGATTTGACGAGAGTGTTTCATGTCCGCGTCGCCATCGGCACTCGGCAGTAGGGTTCGGCTCAGCCGCTCAGGTAAGGAATTGTACTTTCTGTCAGGAATTTTCGCTAAACTACATCGACCTTGTATTCTCTAATATAATTTTAAAGTTCTGAGACGAAATTGCGAAGAATTACGAGACGAGTCAGACGATGGATGTTTGTTTGGCGACGGAGCGAGAATAATAATAGTTTTAACTTGTAAATTGTCGGAATTTTTGCTGTTTTTAATTATTTCATGTGTTCAATTGTATTTTAGGTTTGTCGTGTATAATTATGTGTTACAGAACGTCGAGAAATCGATTAAACAAGTTAGCAACGTGCACATTATTTGAAATGTTACTGTTTTTAAACTAACCAATCAGAGGACGAGTTTCATCGGAGTTCCCCAGAGCCTCCGTTCCTTGGTAATGACCAAAAGGATCGCAGGCTCTGGGTACGAGATTGATATCGCTCATATGAAGACAATCAACAGTTTTCCAAAGAAATTCCTCTGCATGGCCTGAGTACAAGCAGGCGTCTCGTTATTATACTGTACTTGTTTTGGACGCCAAACATCTGCATGAGTCTTAAAGGGCAACTATACGTTACCAGGTTATTCTATTTTCCGTTAAAGTCGCGAAAGTTCACTCTAAAACTGAAGAAATAATTGAAACCAGTAACTCGGTTCCACTTTTATGAAGTGTCTAAGTTTGAGTTTTTGCTCCTTTTGCTGAACTCATGCATGTGAACGACGACCGCGTCGAAATAAAGACTGGTACTATTACCTTGTGATGTCATACCGGTAACAAACAACAAGGTGATTGGTGAGTTTTACCAGTATGACGTCAAAGACAATGGAGTACCCATTCTCCTAGAAACGCGGTCATATATCAACAGGACCTAAGAAGACTTCGCTGATAAATTCTTTGCTTTACCTCGAAATTCACATTTTTCTTTACTTTTGCTAAGTTAGATGATAACCCTTTCAGAAGAAAATATAACTTCAAAAGGTTTAGTTGACCTTTAAGCGTTAATTAAAGTCAACCCAACCCAAAGCTAGCCATTCAAAACACTTTTCAATATACGCCACTTTCATAATAGCGACTAATTTGAATATACTTTTGTGTGCATCTTAATCAACCTTTCTAGCCCCGTTTGTGTGTCGGCATTTCAAAAGAATCTTTGCTTCATAACTAGGCCAAAAATGCTCCGTAGATGCACATAAAAGAATATTTAAAGCGTTGGCATTATGAAAGTGGTCTATCATAAGGACTATCTCAGTGCCTTCGTTTGCATGCGCGGCGAAAGCTCTAGGTACGACATCACGAATCATAGCGGGGTGTTGTTGCATGCATACAGTCAATAATGTTTCCGTTCAACATATCCAGCGCTGTTCTCCTGTCCGTTGCTCTCTTGTTGAGCAAAAAGAAACTACAAGTAGAAGTTGACGAGTGTTATTCCAACTTGGGTTGTAGCTGATACAACTACTATTGCTGTAAGCAAAGGCAGCTGCGTTGGACAGTCTTGTAGTTCAACAGCGATTGTGGTGGAACAGCTTGAACAACGTTTGTACAAAATTTGGTTGTACTGAGTGCTCTTCCAGCTTTGATTGTAGTGGTTTGAGCGAATACTGCTGCAAGCAAAGGTATTCCCTCCAAAAAAATGTCTGTGGTGATGGCGGCTGCGTTGGTGAGTCTTGTAGCTCGGACAGGGTGGTGGACCAGGCCGGTGAATGCTGTTCGAGCAACGTGTGTACAAAATCAGGTTGTTTCGATGACGTGGTCGAAGGTTTAGCTCCCTGGCTTATTCTAGTAATTGTTGTGACCGCTCTTGTTTCTGCATGTCGTCATCCCCATCGCCGTCTGTTGCTGTTGCGGCGTGGCGTCAGCATCGCGTGGACGAGCTCATCGAGGCGTAGTCGTCACTCAACCAACTGGTCCAACATTTGTCCCTCTACAAACTAACGCAGCACAATTCCAGAGTTCTCCTTATCCACTGTCTTCTCCTTATCCACCGTCTTCTACTTATTTGCCCCAAGGGCAAGGCCAAGCCCCAGATGTTCCACCAAATACTCCACCTGCAGCCTAGACATAGGCTTTTCCGTGGCTGAACTGTGGCCTATGGGACTGGGAACTAAATTCGCTTCATGACGTAAGCAGAGTTAATGCTCCGGAAAAGCCTAGTAGATTTGCCAAATCTTAGACCATTGTATTTATTCATTTTTCTCACAGTTACAAGTCTTACAACCTTCGGCATCGAGCCACCACTTAAATATCAAATCTATAGTTTACAACCATAATATTAATATAAGTTAAAATTATATTCAGCAATTGTCCTCTGATCGATTCCTATAAACTTCACGCTCTGGATTCGACTATTAGGCACATGAAAATATGACATCTTTCAAGCGTAAAATACTCCTGGCAAATATATTACCATTTCAGAATCATCTTCAGAGAAACATCAACAGAAAATCATGAAGCATTGGCCACGCATGTGGCGAACGTTTACATTTATACACTCACAAGTTCACCTTCATTTGACATAAAATGCATTCGATTCGTTCGGGAAATCAAATAACTTTCACAGAATGCCAGGAATACTCGATTTATATCGTAAATGCTTCAACAATACCTTGAACTTCCATTAACTCGACAAAAATATCAATAACTTGAGATTTGGTGCCACCAACTTTGAGAATCTAGAGTGGGGCAGTTTTGGGGCAGTTTTGATTGGGAAATCTACTAGGCCTTCTATTTCCAATTCTATTTCGGCCCAGGCCCCCAAATAGGAAATAGAAGGCCTATAGGTCTAGGCTGCTCCACCTGCACAATTTGAAACTCAAGTTCCGCCTCCAGCCTATACAACTACTGACGATGTGAACTATGTTCCAGAACACCTTTATATAAACTCAATCTTAACTAAGTTTATATATAAACTATATAGAAAACTATAGTTTTCTTTATAAGTATGCTAGTTGGTAACATGTGTAATTTTCGTTTTCTTTCAGTTATTGCTGTTATTTTATATTTTATATTTAATATAAAAATGTTGACATATCGATGATTACAATTAATATTTAAAGAGTTGACTTCTCATTCCGCGTTGATATTAAAAGAGTATTTATGTATAAATTCACTCGACTTCAAAGTAATATCTAAATTATTTCATAAAGCTATAAGTAAAAGTTACATTTACCGAGGATGGAGGCTACATGCTAGATACATTATATATAGGGTATATATATGTACAGTCATAGGTTCATAGATACATCCCTACGAAGAAGAAAGGAACCGACTCAACTATTAAATAATGTATAGGTCTTTGACCGGTAGTTATAAGGCGGGATCCGATATTCTACGTGGTTTTCTTGACGTCTTTCCTTGACGAGCAATATCGTCTGACATCTGCCGTTGTAACATCGTCTGGCGTTAGACAAAGTAAAATAGTCTGGTGTTGGACAAAGTAAAATAGTCTGGTGTTAGACAAAGTAAAATAGTCTAGTGTTAGACAAAGTAAAATAGTTTGGCGTTAGACAGAGTACTAGAAATACAACAACCCCTCGCCCGCTTTTACATGCTTTTTGAAACACCCCACATCCACCCACCCACCCATCTGCTGATTAAAATAAGCACTCCTGATATACAGCCAATATAAAAACAAACAGATATAAAAACAAATGATATTAAATCCTTGGGATGATTATAGAATTTATGGATAGCAAGACAAAACTGATTTAAATCATTTAATGAAAGTTGAACATATCAAAGCAAATTTTAGATTTCATTATTAAATTTTCATTATATATATTTCATTATATATATATGAACTATTTAACAGATTTCGTCTCCTTCGCTTTTTCTACACACGTGTGAAGTGGACTCCACGCATGTCGAGATTAGCACCATCACCGGGCTCCGGGCCCCTACGCCCGGGCTCGGAGTAAATAGTCTGGCGTTAGACAAAGTAAAATAGTCTGGTGTTAGACAGAGAGTAAAATAGTCTGGTGTTAGACAGAGTAAAATAGTCTGGTGTTAGACAGAGTAAAATAGCCTGGTGTTAGACAGAGTAAAATAGTCTGGTGTTAGACAAAGTAAAATAGTCTGGTGTTAGACAGAGAGTAAAATAGTCTGGTGTTAGACAGAGTAAAATAGTCTGGTGTTAGACAGAGTAAAATAGTCTGGTGTTAGACAGAGTAAAATAGTCTGGTGTTAGACAGAGTAAAATAGTCTGGTGTTAGACAAAGTAAAATAGTCTGGTGTTAGACAAAGTAAAATAGTCTAGTGTTAGACAGAGTAAAATAGTCTGGTGTTAGACAAAGTAAAATAGTCTGGTGTTAGACAGAGAGTAAAATAGTCTGGTGTTAGACAGAGTAAAATAGTCTGGTGTTAGACAGAGTAAAATAGTCTGGTGTTAGACAGAGTAAAATAGCCTGGTGTTAGACAGAGTAAAATAGTCTGGTGTGAGACAAAGTAAAATAGTCTGGTGTTAGACAGAGAGTAAAATAGTCTGGTGTTAGACAGAGTAAAATAGTCTGGTGTTAGACAGAGTAAAATAGTCTGGTGTTAGACAGAGTAAAATAGTCTGGTGTTAGACAGAGTAAAATAGTCTGGTGTTAGACAAAGTAAAATAGTCTGGTGTTAGACAGAGTAAAATAGTCTGGTGTTAGACAAAGTAAAATAGTCTGGTGTTAGACAAAGTAAAATAGTCTGGTGTTAGACAGAGTAAAATAGTCTGGTGTTAGACAGAGTAAAATAGTCTGGTGTTAGACAGAGAGTAAAATAGTCTGGTGTTAGACAGAGTAAAATAGTCTGGTGTTAGACAGAGTAAAATAGTCTGGTGTTAGACAGAGTAAAATAGTCTGGTGTTAGACAGAGTAAAATAGTCTGGTGTTAGACAAAGTAAAATAGTCTGGTGTTAGACAGAGTAAAAAGATAAAGTTGTCCAACAACAACAATGCGAATGAAAGAATGAAAGGAGCGTTAAAAACAGCTGTGAACTATCTTTCTCAATATCATTATAATAATTCATAAATTATCGCAGCCAATCCATGAACGTATACCACATCAAATGCACGAGTTTTGATATACCCAATGAAAAATTGTACTAGGAAACTTCCTAGTGAACTGGATTACATTTCTTAATCTGCATATTGAAATCAATGAAGAAAACTTATTAAACACAGCTTATTAGCATATATAAGAAATATATAAGATAAAGCTTTTATGAGTAATTTGTTCAGCCAAGCATCGAGATGTCTAGAGTTAATAATCGGATATGAATTAATTACGTCTTGCCCAAGACATATAGATCATTATGGCGGCTGTCATAATGATCAATCGATCTAAACGAGTGTGCGATCGATCCAAAGCTTGAGTGTGAGATTGATCTAAACGGGTGTGAGATCGATCCAAAGAGTGTGAGATTGATCTAAACGAGTGTGAGATTGATCCAAACGAGTGTGAGATTGATCTAAAGGAGTGTGAAATTGATCTAAACGAGTGTGAGATCGATCTAAACGAGTGAGAGATTAATCTAAACGAGTGAGAGATTGATCTAAACGAGTGAGAGATTGATCTAAACGAGTGAGAGATTGATCCAAACGAGTGTGAGATTGATCTAAACGAGTGTGAGATTGATCTAAACGAGTGTGAGATTGATCCAAACGAGTGAGAGATTGATCCAAACGAGTGAGAGATTGATCCAAACGAGTGAGAGATTGATCCAAACGAGTGAGAGATTGATCTAAACGAGTGAGAGATTGATCCAAACGAGTGTGAGATTGATCTAAACGAGTGTGAGATTGATCTAAACGAGTGTGAAATTGATCTAAACGAGTGTGCGATTGATCTAAACGAGTGAGAGATTGATCTAAACGAGTGTGAGATCGATCTAAACGAGTGTGAGATCGATCTAAACGAATGTGAGATTGATCTAAACGTGTGTGACATCGATCTAAACGAGTGTGGGATTTATCTAAACGAATGTGAGATTGATCTAAACGAGTGTGAGATTAATCTAAACGAGTGTGAGATTGATCTAAACGAGTGTGAGATTGATCTAAACGAGTGTGAAATTGATCTAAACGAGTGTGCGATTGATCTAAACGAGTGAGAGATTGATCTAAACGAGTGTGAGATCGATCTAAACGAGTGTGAGATCGATCTAAACGAATGTGAGATTGATCTAAACGTGTGTGACATCGATCTAAACGAGTGTGGGATTTATCTAAACGAATGTGAGATTGATCTAAACGAGTGTGAGATTAATCTAAACGAGTGTGAAATTGATCTAAACGAGTGAGAGATCGATCTAAACGAGTGAGAGATTGATCTAAACGAGTGAGAGATTGATCCAAACGAGTGTGAGATTGATCTAAACGAGTGTGAGATTGATCTAAACGAGTGTGAAATTGATCTAAACGAGTGTGAGATCGATCTAAACGAGTGAGAGATTGATCTAAACGAGTGAGAGATTGATCTAAAGGAGTGAGAGATTGATCCAAACGAGTGTGAGATTGATCTAAACGAGTGTGAGATTGATCTAAACGAGTGAGAGATTGATCCAAACGAGTGAGAGATTGATCCAAACGAGTGAGAGATTGATCTAAACGAGTGAGAGATTGATCTAAACGAGTGAGAGATTGATCCAAACGAGTGAGAGATTGATCTAAACGAGTGAGAGATTGATCCGAACGAGTGAGAGATTGATCTAAACGAGTGAGAGATTGATCTAAACGAGTGAGAGATTGATCCAAACGAGTGAGAGATTGATCTAAACGAATGTGAGATTGATCTAAACGTGTGTGAGATCGATCTAAACGAGTGTGGGATTTATCTAAACGAATGTGAGATTGATCTAAACGAGTGTGAGATTGATCTAAACGAGTGAGAGATTGATCTAAACGAGTGTGAAATTGATCTAAACGAGTGTGAGATCGATCTAAACGAGTGAGAGATTGATCTAAACGAGTGAGAGATTGATCTAAACGAGTGAGAGATTGATCCAAACGAGTGTGAGATTGATCTAAACGAGTGTGAGATTGATCTAAACGAGTGAGAGATTGATCCAAACGAGTGAGAGATTGATCCAAACGAGTGAGAGATTGATCTAAACGAGTGAGAGATTGATCCAAACGAGTGAGAGATTGATCTAAACGAGTGAGAGATTGATCCAAACGAGTGTGAGATTGATCTAAACGAGTGAGAGATTGATCCAAACGAGTGAGAGATTGATCTAAACGAGTGAGAGATTGATCTAAACGAGTGAGAGATTGATCCAAACGAGTGAGAGATTGATCTAAACGAGTGAGAGATTGATCCAAACGAGTGTGAGATTGATCTAAACGAGTGTGAGATTGATCCAAACGAGTGAGAGATTGATCTAAACGAGTGTGAGATTGATCTAAACGAGTGTGAGATTGATCTAAACGAGTGTGAGATTGATCTAAACGAATGTGAGATTGATCTAAACGAATGTGAGATTGATCTAAACGAGTGTGAGATTGACCTAAACGAGTGTGAGATTGATCTAAACGAGTGTGAGATCGATCCAAACGAGTGTGTGATTGATCTAAACGAGTGTGAGTTTGACCTAAACGAATGTGAGATCGATCTAAACGAGTGTGAGATTGATGTAAACGAGTGTGAGATTGATCTAAACGAGTGTGAGATCGATCTAAACGAGTGTGAGATCGATCTAAACGAGTGTGAGATTGATCTAAACGAGTGTGAGATTGATCTAAACGAGTGTGCGATCGATCCAAAGCTAGATTGTGAGATGGCAAATTAAAATACAAGTCGTTTTCCGAATTTAAGTTTATTTTTATTTCTTTTTTAGGTTGAAAGCAAAATTTGGAAGACGGAAGAATGAAAAGAAAAATGCCATTGCAAGGCTATCATAATACGGTTATGTTTTGGATATCATCAATAATAGGGAATCTTGTTTCCAAAAACGTTAAAGTACTTATCACCCCAAATGCGATATTACTGATACGATTTTATATAAACTTCAACCTCGTTCCCAGGGCCTTTTTGAAATTGGTTGATTTATGCATAGTTTTGTGCCACTGATGATCAAATTACTTCAGCAGGACGGACCGCCAACGGAATAAATGACAGCCATTACAATTAACTTCTCCCACGGGACTGCCATTACTCAGAATATTTTGCATACTAAACTAAATTGCTAATTTATTGCACCCAATATTTCTGGGTAATGTGACCAGCCGATGCCAGGGCCTTTTCCCGCCCTCCCAACTTCAAAAAAGCCCTGGGAACGAGGTTGTTTAAACTCAATTGTTAAAGGGCAATAGCACTAAAAATTAAGTTTGTCTAATTTGAAAGAACTCATAAAATTGTAATAGAACATCCTTTACAACTTTTTCGTATCTCTCTTCGTTTTCAAGATATTTCAATTTGTTTGATATGTAAATGAGATGGTCTCTGACGTCAGGTGTGGGGTAAAATATTTTCACATGTAGCAAAACCAGTTATATCTCTAAGTTTGTTCAGTGAAATCATTTGAAACTGTGCACATAAAAACTCCTTGCGACGCTGAACATTTCATGTTGGATATGTAAGTGATTTTGCTCTGTATGAAAATATTTTACCCCACTCCTGACGCCATTTACATATCAAACAAATTGAAATATCTTGAAAACGCAGAAAGGTACGAAAAAGTTGTAAAGGATCTTCTATTACAATTTTATGAGTTCTTTCAAATTAGACAAACTTAATTTTTAATGCCAATCCCCTTTAAATGCCCGAAAGCAGTCTCTGATTTCAGTCTCTATTTATTATTAATATGCTGAGGTTTTGTATTTGCAAAATGATGAGGATGAAGTCAATGTAGGAATTTGTGTTTCTATTTCGTATTTAAGAATTAGAAAACATTTTCCGTGTTTCCATAGAGTTATAGAAACACGAGTGGAAGTTTTGGAGAACGAGAAATTGTAGTGTTTCCACGCTATTTCGAGTTCTCCCAAACTTCCACAAGTGTTTCTATAACTCTATGGGAACACGGAAAAAATGTTTTCTATTTCCTTCATAAAATAACCTGTCGAAAATAGGTATAGAACGTAAAAATAATCAGTGCATCAAAGCGTAAATTCTCCTTACTCTTCATAATGGCGTACCGTGTTTCCATAAAGTTATAGAAACATGGCTTTCAACCAATCGCCGCGCTTGTTTTCAAAATGTCATTTTATAAAATAAACTGTTTGAAGATTTTAATTTAAAAAAGTGATAAAATATAGAATATGCTATTTACAGTCGTGGCGATAGAAGCGTTCCTAAAAATGTTGAGCAGTTAATTTCCTAACTTTTACCAATTCATTTGATGAGTTCCTCAAAAAACTGCTAACTTCCTCGAAATGCTGGCAACTTCCTGGTATTAGCTTGGGAATTGACCAATCGCATTCTGCTTAGTAATTAAGTAACCAATGGGATGAAAGCAGGAAGTGTAAAATAGTTTGAATTGGCAATTTGTCAACGAACTTCATCAACTATTTGAGTAACTCATCAAATGAATTGGTAGAACTACGAAATGAATTGTTCAACTTTTTTTGGTAACGCTTATATTGCCACGACCAGTTAGTATGCCATCAACCTGCGAATTTGGTAATATATTTCTTCTACATGCAAGAAAACATTGTGTATGCAAATTATGCCTACTTTGACGTCATCTCATTACCATTTTGGAATTACAAACCTCAATATAATAATACCCAGGCTAGCTCACGAGATCTATGCATGAACGAACGAACGAACGAACGAACGAACGAACGAACGAACGAACGAACGAACGAACGAACGAACGAACGAACGAACGAACGAACGAACGAACGAACGAACGAACGAATGAATGAATGAATGAATGAATGAATGAATGAATGAAATGCTTGATTACACTCGTACCAAAATTATGCAAAAATGTTTGCATAAAATAAGGATGGGCGCAATCAAGCATTTCTTCTACACGGAAAATCTTGTAGTAGCCAAATTTGAAAGGGTTGGTCCTTGGTCTATGATCAATCTTTCCACAAACTTTCACGAAAATCTGTGCAGTATTTTGTGAGGTATCCTGGTGACAGACAGACAAACAAACAAACAAACAAACAAACAAACAAACAAACAAACAAACAAACAAACAAACAAACAAACAAACAGACAGACAGACAGACAGACAGACAGACAGACAGAAACGGACGGACGGACAGACAGAAACGGACGGACGGACGGTTTGTTTGTTTGTTTGTTTGTTTGTTTGGACGGACTGACGGACGGACGGACAGACAGACAGACAGACAGACAAACAAACAAACAAACAAACAAACAAACAAAGGCGAAAACATAACCTCCTGGCAGAGATCAGTATTAAAAGCTCAAATAAAAAAATATTAGGCCATTTGCACGATGACGATTACAACTACCAGGTTACAACTACCAGATTACAACAGTATTCTAGGGTTTCGGCTAAAACGGATGACTCAAAGGGACCCGTCCAGTCCTTTCGCGGCTTTTCCTAAATATGTCAACAAAATTAAAGCTAGGGGGTAAACCAGATTTTTGATTAGGGTTAGAGTTTATGTTGTGGTTAGGGTATCGAAAATATTGCTAAAATCTTGAGACTCACGACAAATTTTGAAAAAACATTTGACGACATATCAGTTGCAAAAGCCGCGAAATGACTCGACGGGTCCTTTTGAGTCATCCATTTTAGGCGAAGCCCTAGAATACTGGCAAAGCATTCTGGTAGTTGTAGTCACCCAACGCCATCTCACGTCATCGTGCAAATGGCTTATTTATTACGTAGAATTCATATATTACGTATTATTGTATTTATGTTATAGGAACTTCAATTGTTAGGAAAGAAATATTGGACAATTAATATATAAAAACTTATTTGTATATATGATGCTTTTAAGAAAATATGATTGTTTATCAAACTGAACTGTGTTGTTTCTTTTGTTTAAAACGTGTGCTTCTTGCCGAAAAGATTTATAACACATCCTAGGTTGTTTGTAATCACGTGACATAGGACGCCATTTTGGTTGATTTTCAGTTAATTTCAAAAGCCACAAATATGGCGGTCAGCGGTTTATCAACAGTGTTTTCAAACATGATTTCTGACTGTCTAACGTTGCTCATCCAGATATTTTTTCACGGGGAGTACGGCTACAGATGATATAGACAGGGGCAGGGCCAAGAACATGCAAGAGATGGTTTTGAACGAAATACTGACGTTTCGAGCGGAGCCCTTCATCAAAGTAAACTTGTATTGCACAACATGTTGCGCATTGCTATATTGTTCGTGCAACTTTTTTTGCAATAATTATTTATACGTCTCCGTTGACAAGTAACTTTGAATAAAAAAGAATTGCACTGTACAGCAATACAGTATTTCGTTCTTCAATTTCGTTCTACCCACATGCATCGTAACACACTGCCTACACTCTATTTTTATATTACTTTGATGAAGAACTTTGGCTTGAAACATCAGTATTTTGTTCTCTAAAATCTCAACAGTTCAACATCTTTAAGGTTTTCTACACATCGTAACACTGTCTACACAGCACTCTACTTTTATATTGCTCTGATGAAGGACTTTCGCTTAGCGAAATGTCTGAGTATTTCGTTCTCTAAAACCTCGACAGTTGACCACCTCAGTTAAGATATGATATTCTCCATCCTAACACACTGCCTACACAGCGCTCTTTTAATTATATTACTTCGATGAAAGACTTTGTGGCTTAAAACGTCAGTAATTCACTGTCATGCTAAAACCTCGACAGTCCACCATCTTTAAGATTTTCTATACATCGCAATAGACTGTCTACACAGCACTCTACTTTTATATTACTCTGATGAAGGACTTATTAAGATTACTTTGAAGAAACGTCAGTATTTCACTCTCGTGCTGAAGTCTCGACAGTTCACCATCTTTAGATATGAATTCCTAGCATGTACTCTTGTATGACCACTGCAATATTAGTTTACTAAATTGTACATTGACAAAGACTTGTATGGTGACTAAGGCAAGGACAACAGTACAGCCATTACAACGGAGAAATCGGACCTGGATAAAAACATGATATGGACAGATAAGAGGATTGACGGTGACGGATCCAAGCAAAGCAAAGCGAAGGTATGTGTATCCATGGACAAGAATAGCGGGAGAAGGGCAGTGGGAAAACGACATGCAAAAAGATACAAGGACAAACATAAGAACAGGGACATGCAAGAACATTGACTTGGGCAAATGTAATAGGGACAAGAACAGGGACTAACCACATCTTCGACTATAATGTTGAAACGTTTATTTTGAGATACGGCTTCGAGTGTTCGGACAAGAAGCTCTTCTTTTGAGATATGCCTTCGAGCCTAACCACATTGAGGACAACAACGACATAAGCTACAAACGCAAGCACAGTAAAAGCAGTCGACGTAGCTTCATGTTGTCCTTTAATCAATTAGCGTATACGAAGAAGATAACATTATTTAAACAAAGACATGTTTATTGAAATATTCTGCTCACGAGCCTTCGTCGCCATTCGAAGTTACTACAGTGTTCTTGTTGACTTGTTGTGGAGGACATTACTTCGACATTTGTCTCCCACAATATTTGTGACACGAGGTGACAATGAAGAAAGGTCTGTGTTACGAGTTGTCATATACAAGCAAACATGAGTGTCGTTTAGGACACACCATATAGGCACCCATACTGCTTCCTGCGAAAAATAAATGAATAAAGAAAAATTAAATTAAATAACTTTATTCTAGTCCATTGATAGCATACCAACTATAGAGTAACCACTGAAACAATTAGAAAAATCCATGCAATTCTTAGTGAGATATCATTGCTATACGTTTACACGTCTCGTCAGTGACACCCATTCAGTGATGAGTAACTAAATTTCCAGCAGTCATAAATACTTGACTATTTTACTATATTCAATTAAAAACTGCTCAAATTTGAAGAATGTATTGGACAAATGCACAAAAACTTTTGGCCAAATAACTTTATTCTAGTTCATTGCATAGCATACCAACTATAGAATAACTACTGAAAAAATTAACGAAATTCCGCCGTTGTGTGATTCTTGAACATAAAACGTTTCTTTTGATTAACAAGATAAAGTTGTCCCACATCAAACAATTCGAGTGAAATGGTTAATACAATGTTTAAAATATCAACGCAATAAGAAACGAAAGATCTCTTCTTCAACCGTTTATCTCAGATCAAAATTTGGGCTGAGTTTGTGTTAAATTATGTCTTAATGAACGTACTTATATTATAACTTTCGCAAAACATTCCACAAACATGGTAATATTTCAATAAAGGAAAGGAGCAGTATCAAGCAGTGACAAGCAATAAGTTAACTATAACGTCTAATTCCATGTCAAGATTCAAAAGTTACGGATAGTTTTTCCGGTGCTTCTTTTGTGTGGGGTTAATATAACTCTACATTTCTTTCTTACAACATTGTTGACACGATCTTGTCATGCCAAGAGCAACAAGATGACTTTCACACGGAAACATCACCATGCAAGGTCGTTTAGATGGTCGTATACATGGATAAACTATTCTTAAATTAACAAAAATCAAAGGTACAGTGATCACTTCTTTCTATATTTACCATCGCCATTAGAAAAACATATTAGTACTAATTCATGCAAGAGTCAGGCATGATTTATAAATTAAAACTTTGCTATAGGTACAAGCTAGCTAACTGACATAACCACATGAAGGATGAACTAGTCAGTTAAGCTTATACCATTAATGTTGAGGTTGAACCGAAGAAAGTGGCATAACTACAATTTGAAATAACAGTATATCTAAGGTAGGGAAGACATGTTTCTTGAGATGTTCATTTCACGTGTGCCTTCGCCATCTTTCCAAACTACAACAAGGTTATTGTTGACTTAGTGGGGAAGACATTAGTTCGAGATTTGCCTCCCACAATATTCTTGACATGAGGATACTATGAAGAAAAATGTGTATTTCGGATCAAGACAAACACCAAGTGATCAATGTCGTTTAGGACACCATTATTCACATACAGGTCGTATATATGCATTCAAGTACTCTATTCTTAAACTAACGACCGCAATAAGCTTGGCTTCGTCATGTGGGCGATCGCCATTGACACCAGTTGTAATGATAATTTATGCAAGAGTGTCCCACAATAATTGGCGACGGACAAAAGGTTAAATGCGATGGCCAAACATCTAGCGTTCACGTTGCCAAATTACACTTCTGTCTGAGCTTTCAAAAGGAACTCCGCCGTCGTGTTTTTGCACAGAAAGCTTTTCTTTTGAGAAATAGCTGCGACTGTTGATAGCTAGAAGCTTTTCTTTTTGAGAAATGTCTTCCACTGTTGATGAGAAGAAGCTTTTCTTTTAAGAAAAAGGCTTTTGCTTTTGCAAGATAGTCCCGAAAATAGGGAAGAGGAAAAAAGACTTTTAAAAATTTGAGCTCGAAAGAGAAAACACTTTTTTGTTCCTTCCCCTCTCCTTCTTTCCCCCTCTCCTCTCAACATCAACCGGGGCACATATTTCGCAGGAGAGCAACTGACTATCGTGATTGAACCACGCCCTTAGGCAAGCACACAAGCGCGCTATACCACTGAGCCACTGAGGTGACTGTTGAAAGCTAACACATAATCGCGATACTACTTCCTGCGAAGAATAAATGAATAAAACAAAATTAACGGGAATCCTAAATAAAACTATTATTTAGAGGAAATAAACAGTTAGACGATAAGCGTAGACTAATTACATTTATTTTACGTGAAAACAATGGCCATAAGTGCTCAGGAAATGTCTTAAAACTATGTTTGAGTGCCAAACTAAAACCATAGTATGAATAAACACGACTGAGTAACCACGGCTATAGTAGTAACAATTTATGCAAGGCTGAGTAACTAAATTTCCAGCAGTCATAAGTACTTGACTATTTTACCGATCTGTATGACACTTTGTGGAAATACTCTCTTATGGTAGGTCTATACAATGAACTAAAGATATATGTCATTTGGGCCAATGGTTCAAAAGTTATGAAATATTTACTATATTCAATTAAAAACTTGAAGAATGTATTGGACAAATGCACAAAAACTATTTGGCCAAATAACTTTATTCTAGTTCATTGCATAGCATACCAACTATAGAGTAACCACTGAAACAATTAGAAAAATCCATGCAATTCTTAGTGAGATATCATTGCTATACGTTTACACGTCTCGTCAGTGATGAGTAACTAAATTTCCAGCAGTCATAAGTACTTGACTATTTTACTATATTCAATTAAAAACTGCTCAAATTTGAAGAATGTATTGTACAAATGCACAAAAACTTTTGGCCAAATAACTTTATTCTAGTTCATTGCATAGCATACCAACTATAGAATAACTACTGAAAAAATTAACGAAATTCCGCCGTTGTGTGATTCTTGAACATAAAACGTTTCTTTTGATTAACAAGATAAAGTTGTCCCACATCAAACAATTCGAGTGAAATGGTTAATACAATGTTTAAAGTATTAATGCAATAAGAAACGAAAGATCTCTTCTTCAACCGTTTATCTCACATTAAAAATTGCACTGAGTTGAGGTTAAATTATGTTTGAATAAACTTATATAAGCCGACAAGCTTAAAGTATTTGAACAAAGGGAAGGAGAAGTAAGCAGTGACAGACAATACTATAAGGTTCATTTAATTCCATGTCAAGAGACAGAGTAAAATAGTCCTGTGTTAGACAGAGTAAAAGAATCTGGTATTAGACAGAGTAAAATGGGGAGACATTTTAATAACTCCTTCCTGATTGAATGGTTCCTTCTTCAAGCTTGCGGACTTGATATTTTACTTTGGCTAAAGAGAGAGGGGGATCTTATACTGACGAAGGAAATATGAGCAAGGGGTTAATATAACTCTACATTTCTTTCTTACAATATTGTTGACACGATCTAGTCATGCCAAGAGCAACAAGGTGTCTTTCACACGGAAACATCACCATGCAAGGTCGTTTAGATGGTCGTATACATGGATAAACTATTCTTAAATGAACAAAAATCAAAGGTACAGTGGTCACTTCTTTCTATAATATTTACGATCGCCATATAGTAAAACATGTTAGTAATTCATGCAAGACAGTCAGGCATGATTTATAACAAGACAATAAACGGTTAGGAATGAAAAGAGCGAAAACAAAGACAGGCTTCTGATTATCTAGTCACATTCGAAGCACAAGAAGCTTATCTTTTGAGAGAAGGGTTTGGGTTGAAACAACGACATAAGCGCACAAGTATCCGGATTCACGTTGTTTTTCATCCTCATACAGGGAATAAAAAACAAGGTGAATTCGGATACTTTTGCTCTAGTGTAAACGGGGTCTAAGCTTCCAACGCGAACTAAGACGAAGTGTTCTTGTACAAGCATTTCATTGACAAGAAAGTTTATTTTTAGACACGGCTTCAAGTTTGGACAAGAAGCTCTTCTTTTGGGATATGCCTTCGAGCCTAACCACATTGAGGACAACAGCGACATAAGCTACAAGCGCAAGCACAATAGAAGCAGTCGACATAGCTTCATGTCGTCCTTTAATCAATTAGCACATATGAAGAAGGCACAACATTATTGAAGAAAGACATGTTTATTGATATATTCTGCTCGCGAGCCTTCGTCACCATTCGAAGCTACTACAGGGTTCTTGTTGACTTGTTGGGGAAGATATTACGTCGACATTTGTCTCCCACAATATTTGTGACACGAGATGACAATGAAGAAAGGTGTGTGTTTCGGGTCCACATATACAAGCAAACATGACTGTCGTTTAGGACATACCATGGTTTAATCGCAACAAGAAGGCGTTGCTTAACCATTATCTTAATACAGGTTGTGTATGCATGCACTAACAGAAGGACGCCATTATTAAACTAACGATTACAATAAGCTCGACTTCGTTTTGTGGGCGACCGCCATTGACGATAGTTGTAGTAATAATTTATGCAAGACTGTCCCACAATAATGATGAAGTGACCACAACTTATAAGGCGATGGTCACACAACTATCTCCTACACTGCCAAACTACACTTCTGTCTGAGCTTCTAACGGAAACTCCGCCGTGGTGTTCTTGAACACAAAGCTTTTCTTTTGAGAAAGAACTTTGACTGTTGATTGCTGGAAGCTTTTCTTTTTAGAAATGACTTCGGCAGTTGATGGGCAGAAGCTTTACTCTTGAGGAGTAGCTTTACTTGTTGTTGGTTAGAGGCCTTTCTCTTGAGGAATGGCTTCGACTAATGGCAAGAAGGACCTGACCAGGTTCTGTAATAAGAAAAGAGAAAAAGAGAATAAGCAATGGCGTACAAGGATCGAAAAATAAATTATTTTTTTTCTTTTCCCCCTCCCTCCTCCTTCTTCCCCCTCTCACCTCCTCCTCTTCTCCTCTCGTCCCCTCACCCTCTCAACGATCTTTACTGGACAACCAGCTTCTCGGTGATACTGCCAGGATTTCGACCCCACCCAATGGCATGCACACAAGCGCGCTATACCACTGAGCCAACGAGGCGATCGTTAAAAACTATCACATAATCGCGATACTGCTTCCTGCAAAGAATAAATTAACGAAAAAAAAAATCGACGGGAATCCTAAAGAAAACATTATTTAGAGGAAATAAACAGTTAGACGATAAACTGAGACTAATTACATTGATTCTACGTGAAAATAATGGTCACAAGTGCTTAGGAAATGTCTTAAACCTATGTTTAAGTGCCAAACTAAAACCATAGTACGAATCAACATACCACGGCCAGGGGGGTAAACGGGGAGGAGAGGTCACCAAGCTAAGGGTTGCATGAAGAAGGACGAAGGTACTGTACGCATGGTAGAAGCATGTCTTCGAGTACCGTAATGATGAGTTTAAAGTCGAGACAAGGGTATAAAACGAAAGGAAAATCTTAGAAATCTGTCAGCAAGACCGTGAAGACGTCCAGAATGAGAAATTGACGTATGGAAAGTGTTTGGTAATGGCTTGAGAAGAAACCATGTGGTGGGCGAAGACAACATGGCGGACCCTTCTTTCCCAATTCAAAAAGATGGAAGAAAATATTGATTTAACGGCAATAGAGGACAACGATATAAGATTTTAAAAACATGGTAAGTAAATGATTTATACTGTAAAGTTATCTAGACATTGTTTTAATATTTTTTGAGAATTTTCCAGTTCAACCAGATGGACTATATATCTTAATTAACTATTCATAAAAAATTTACTTCAACTAATATGCCATGGCGCACCCTGAAATTATTTAAGATATTAACATTTGCTACTGTAATACCATTTCAAATTCTTACTTCTCCACATTAACTTATCAAATTTAAAAAAATAAATTACTGTCCTAGTGTCCTCCCTACTAAGCTAACACAACACCCCCCCCCCCCCCCAGCTTTCTTAATGTTTCATTTAATTTCCCTTTAACCTTTTTAAAATATTTTTCATTTTTTATATTATTTCTTTTACCCAATAAACCTAATAATTTTGCTTTTCCCTAATTTTTATTCTAATTTTTTTGCTATAATTTGTTGACAGAATTTTACTCCAGAAACACAAGTTGAATGGCAAAAAATTTCCAACCTGACAGAAGCCCACCAAGATGACTATTGCTGCTTCAACTTATCACATTCAAGGTAAGATAAATATCAGTGCAAACAATCACAATTACCAGCATAATTCTAGCACTAATTAAAAAAAAATCTAATTTGTAAAAAATCCTAAACATTTTTCAACTCTTGTTTGCAGAGAATAAAGAGATTGGGAACACAGCCACACCCAAATTTGGACCAAAAATATTTTTCTAATGGACTTAAAAAATGGTAAGTTTAGCAGAAATAATTTCTATGACACTAAGATTACAAGTAAAAAAAAAGTGTTAGCCACTTCAATAACAATACTGAAAAGGAGCCATAGCAAGCAGATTAAAAGTGTGAAAACTCTATCTCCTAGTCACAATATTCAGTGCTCACTAATGCAATGTTTGTGGGTGTGTCACCCCCACTTTCTTCTTGTGAAGAAAAGATTCAAATAATTCTAAAACAATCCAGGTTTTTCTAAAAACTACCTGACACAAGCAACCTCTCAATACTTAATCCAGTATTTGTTAAATTAGTAAAAAATTCTAAACATTTTAAATTCTTGTTTGCAGAGAGTAAAGAGATTGAGAAAACAGCCACACCCAAATTTGGACCAAAACATTTTTTGGACTTAAGAAATGGTGAGTTCAGAATAAATAATTTCTATGACACTAAGATTACAACTAACAAAACTGCAACCTACTTTAAGAACAATACAGTACTGGAAAGCAGCCATAGCAAGCAGATCAAAAATGTGAAAATTATTTTAATACATTTAGTGCTCATTTAATGCAAAGTTTGTGGATGTGTCACCCCAGTTTCTTCTTGTGAGGAAAAGTTTAAATTAATTCTAAAACAATCCAGGTTTTCTAAAAACTACCTGGCACAAACCAGTTCCCATAGGTTAAATTGTTAAAAAAATATCAGAGCACAACTGCATGGTGTATATACTAATAAGAATAATACCAATACTAATAATAATGCTTAACATATTGCTTAAAATAAAATGAGCACTTTCTGACTGTCCTGACAAGGAGTTCCAATAGCTCAATGGTTGGAATTAAAATTTAAACTAGGGATTTATTCAAGAAGAATAAAAGATTCTGTACAGAAATAAACCTGCTTAGAACTAAATTCTAGATTCAAAAGTACTGGTCAGTTAAATAAAACTACCACCACAGTCATCATCATCAATATTGTTGACATCATCATCCTAGTTGTCCTCACCATCACTATCAACTTCATCGTTATAATCACTATAATCATCATGATCACTGTCAATGTTATCATCATCATAATCATCACCATGATCATCATCTTCATCATTATAATCATCATCCTCATTCATCACTATCATCAACTTTATTATTATTATCGTCATCATCATTGTCAACTTCACCATCATTGTCTTCATCATCACTATCATTATTGTCATCTTCAGCATCACCACCACCATCATCATCATCAACTTCACCATTATCATCATCATCATTATCATCATCATGAACTTTATCATCATCATCACCATTGTCATCTATCATTGTTGTCAACTTCATCTACATCACCACCACCACAACTGCCATCATCAACTTTATCATTATCATTGTCATCTTCATCATCACTAAGCATCATTGTCAACTTCACCATCATCATCATCGTCATCATTATCATTGTCATCACATCACCACCACTATCATTATCAACTTTATCATGACATTTATCATCATCATCATCATCGTTGTCATCATCAGTCATTATTTTCATCCATCATCAGCATCATCAACTTCATCATTATCATCATCATCATCGTTGTCATCATCAGTCATTATTTTCATCCATCATCAGCATCATCATTATCATCATCTTCATTGTTGTCACCATCATCAACAACTTTATCATCTTCATCATCATAATCATCACCATCATTTCCATTGACTTCATCATCATCCTAGTTGTCTTCATCATTGTCACTACCATTCATAATCACCACCATCACCAATGTTGTCATCATCATTATCATCATAATAATTTTTTTCAACTTCATTATTATAATCACAATCATCATCATTGTTGTCATTGTCAACTTTGTCATCATCGCCAACATTGTCATCATCAACTTTGTTGTCTTCATCACCACCACTACCACCACTATGATCATTACTATCATTATTGTCAACTTCATCATCACTATTATCAACTTTATTATTATCGTCATCATCATTGTCAACTTAACCATCAACTTCACCATCACCATCATTGTCTTCATCATCACTATCATCATCACCAACTTTATTATTATCATCTGCCATCATTATCATCATCATGATCATTGTCTTCATCATCATCATCATCATCATTGTCATCTTCAGCATCACCACCACCATCATTATAGTCAACTTCACCATTATCATCATCATCATTGTTGTCATTATTGTCATCACCAACACCATTGTCAACTTTATCATTATCATCATCATGAACTTTATCATCATCATCACCATTGTCATCTATCATTGTTGTCAACTTCATCTACATCGATCACCACCACCACAACTTCCATCATCAACTTTGTCACTATCATCATCATTGTTGTCATCAATATCATTGTCATCTTCACTACCGTCATCGTCAACTATTATTATCAAACATTATTATTATCATTGTCATCACATCACTACCACTATTATTGTCAACTTTATCATGAACTTTATCGTCATCATCACCACCACCACTACCATCATCATCGTTGTCATCATCATCAGCTTCATCATTATCATCATCTTCATTGTTGTCACCATCATCAACAACTTTATCTTCATCATCATCACCACCACCATTTCCATTGACTTCATCATCATCCTAGTCGTCATCATCATTGTCACTACCATTCATATAAATCACCACCATCACCATTGTTGTCATCATTATCATCATAATCATTTTTATTTATCATTTTTCAACTTCATTATTACAATCAGAATCATTGCCAACATTGTCATCATCAACTTTGTTGTCATCACCACCACTACCACCACCACTATAATCATCATCATCACTCAAATCAACTTCATTATCATCCTTTTTCATCATGACCACTGTCAATGTTGTCATCATCATCATCACCATCATCATCAAATAATGATTTATCCCCATCATTGTCATCATCATTGTCTTCATGATTATCATCATCAACAACTTCATCATTTTCATCATCATCATCATCATCATCATTACAATTATCATCATCCTCATTCATCATCCTTGTGCATTGCCATCATCATCACTATCATTGTTGTCAACTTCATCATCACTATTATCAACTTTATCATTATCATCATCATGAACTTTATCATCATCATCACCATTGTCATCTATCATTGTTGTCAACTTCATCTACATCGATCACCACCACCACAACTTCCATCATCAACTTTGTCACTATCATCATCATTGTTGTCATCAATATCATTGTCATCTTCATCATCACTACCGTCATCGTCAACTATTATTATCAAACATTATTATTATCATTGTCATCACATCACTACCACTATTATTGTCAACTTTATCATGAACTTTATCGTCATCATCACCACCACCACTACCATCATCATCGTTGTCATCAGCTTCATCATTATCATCATCTTCATTGTTGTCACCATCATCAACAACTTTATCTTCATCATCATCACCACCACCATTTCCATTGACTTCGTCATCATCCTAGTAGTCATCATCATTGTCACTACCATTCATATAAATCACCACCATCACCATTGTTGTCATCATTATCATCATAATCATTTTTATTTATTATTTTTCAACTTCATTATTACAATCAGAATCATTGCCAACATTGTCATCATCAACTTTGTTGTCATCACCACCACTACCACCACCACTATAATCATCATCATCATCACTCAAATCAACTTCATTATCATCCTTTTTCATCACGACCACTGTCAATGTTGTCATCATCATCATCACCATCATCATCAAATAATGATTTATCCCCATCATTGTCATCATCATTGTCTTCATGATTATCATCATCAACAACTTCATCATTTTCATCATCATCATCATCATCATCATTACAATTATCATCATCCTCATTCATCATCCTTGTGCATTGCCATCATCATCACTATCATTGTTGTCAACTTCATCATCACTATTATCAACTTTATTATTATCATCATCATCATTGTCAACTTAACCATCAACTTCACCATCATTGTCTTCATCATCACTATCATCATCACCAACTTTATTATTATTATTATTATTATTATTATTATTATCATCTGCCATCATTATCATCATCATGATCATGGTCTTCATCATCATCATCTTCATCATCACTATCATTATTGCCATCTTCAGCATCACCACCACCATAATCATTGTCAACTTCACCATTATCATCATCATTGTTGTCATTATTGTCATTGTCAGTGACATCACCAAACACCATTGTCAACTTTATCATTATCATCACCATTGTCATAATCATTGTTGTCAACTTCATCTACATCGCCACCACAACTGCCATCATCAACTTTATCATTATCATCATCATCATCATTGTTGTCATCATTATCATTGTCATCTTCATCATCACCACCATTGTCAACTTCACCATTATCATTGTCGTCATCATTATCATTGTCATGACATCACCACCACTATCATTGTCAACTTTATATTATCATCATCATCATCATTGTTGTCATCATCACCACCACCACCATCATTTCCATTGACTTCATCATCATCTTAGTTGTCTTCATCACTGCCACTACCATTCATAATCACGACCATCATCATTGTTGTCATCATCATCCTTATTTATCATTTTTTCAACTTCATTATTATAATCACAATCATCACATTGTTGTCATTGTCGACTTTGTCATCACCACCAGCATATTGTCATCAACTTTGTTGTCATCACCACCACCAACCCTACCACTACCACTATAATCATAATTTTCATTGTCAACTTCATTATCATCCTTCTTCATCATCACCACCACCAACCCTACCACTACCACCACTATAATCACCATCACCTTCATTACCATCATCATTGTTCTTGTCGTCATTACCACCACCAACACAATCATGATAATAATTTTTAAACGCCAAAAATCTATTATAATGACTAGATTTACATCTGCCACAACAGATCTTCATTAAACTAGGAATGCATTTATATAAATAATATAATTAAATATAATACTCAAGGTTTCCTCCAAAAAGCTGCGCATTCTGGAAAATGAGACACCTTAGAATAATCACTGCAAAGTTCTTAAATCATTTTTAAGTGCTTGCTATGGCTATGTACATTATTATACACTGTAACAACTACCAGTAGCACTAAGGCTTACAACACATCAACATTGACAACAAGCCTCATATTTCTTTAATTTATAATCAACCACAACTATTTTTGACTTAGCCCACAAACAAAACAAACTTGACGAATTATATCCATTACTCTAATAATTAAAGTCCAATAGCAATTCTCATAATTTTTCTCATTTCATCTTTACAGAATCAAAATTTACACCTATGGAAGCCCCCATTGAAGATGACCAGGACCCAATGGACCATGACCCAGTGGACCAGGACGCAGTGGACCATGACGCAGTGGACCAGGACGCAGTGGACCAGATCAGCAAATCAAGTCCGTGTCAAGCAAGAGCCCGTAGCAACAAATGTGAGTTTCACAATGTAATTTACATCAGTAGGCGATACATTATACTATGATCAAAGAGGAACCTTAACTTTCTTTTTAAAGATAATTACTAAAGTAATATCATGTTTGCGGGAATTTCTTTTGTTCTCACAGGTTCATTAACAACTAATGTACGCTACCTCATTATATTCATTTTTACTAATCCTACCTCCGTTGACGTCAAACCAGGTCTGATTAGAACTAATCATACCCGGTTTGACGTCAACGGAAGTGACAACAAAAGAAATTCCCGCAAACATGATATTACAAAGTAATCGCATAAAAAGAGGTGCAGTAGCTATTAAACGTCCCGTTCGATTAGACGTCCCATTTACTAGATGACACTCATCGAGCGGGACGTTTAATAGCTAATACATATCTTTTTATGCTATTACTTATGAATAACTAAGCTACAAACAGCACAACTTATGTTGTAAAAAAGAAAAAAAATCATAAAACTTCAAAACAACGACACATTTCTAGATCATAATGCGCAGTTTGATGAAAACTATATATTTGTTTTAATAAAAAAGAATATTTGAAACTATCACAAATTTCATATAAAGGTTACGATACGTTGTCCAATTTGCGCATTATGATCTAGAAATGATCAGTTGTTTTGAAGATTTAGGATTTTTTTTACTTACTTATATATCCTATATTGACATGCATACTGTACTTCCTCGATTAAGTGCAAATGCTCGGATACAACACTCTAATTTCACTTCGACTAAAGATATTACAAGACAATTACCTATAAAACCGGTCAACAGCGAACTTAAAATTGCGTTCTTGCTTCCCAAGAAACTTAAAAGTAGTTTTTAGATGTCAAGTAGGTTAAAAAATAATTTAATAAGAGCCCCCACAATTAAGCATCCTTCTTCAAATAATTGCGCACTTTTTCACTCAAAATCTAAACTGACAAGCGCCTGGGTGCTTAGTTGAGGAAATATGGTATGTTTGTTGATACAGTACTTTCACATTAATCAAACACGCATACCTTTCTAACTGCGATGAGCTTTTTCTGACAGATTGGCTTCATTTGGAAATCACTAAAATTAAATGAATGAAATTTAAGCATTGTTACGAAGTTAGCTTTCTTATTTATACAAAAATGTCAAAATATTTCCTAATCATGCCATTATACTATAAGAAATTAGGGATGCACCAGAACTTAGTTCCAGCTGGAACACAGAGTTTTCTAAGATTCGGTTCGGACTAGAATTCATGAAAAATGTTTGGCTGGAATGGCGAAACTTTGTTTAGTCTAATTTCCGAAATAAACTTGACGTGGTGCGATGCATTTAAGATTTTATTATTGAAAGTTTTTCGACACTAATCAAAACAAAGCTCACCCAAACAATTGTAAAATAAAAAGTTTAATGCACAAAAAGTGTTTTTAGAGTTCAAATAAGGAACTTTTTCAGTTTCGACCAGTTCCAGCCAGAACATTAAAAACTTGGTTCTAGTACATCCCTAAACGAAGTTAAGATAAAGTAAATAATATACAGCACAAGAATATTTGTATAGGTAATAATAGCATGGTTTCGAGTGAAATTTGGAAAAAACATGCACGAGTGAGTTTTTCAAAGACTACCAAAATTGCACGAGTCCGAAGGACGAGTGCTATTTGAGGTCTTTGAAAAACTCACGAGTGCGTGTTTTTCTTCAAATTGCACAAGAAATCATGCTATTACTTATTAATAATATACATGAAAAAATTTAACATGAAGAAAATCTTTCCAATCAAACTGCTTTGTGCAAATAACATACATGAACAAATTTAACAGGAAGAGCTTTTTTTCTAGTTAAAAATGATTTTTGTACAAATTTAAAAAAAAAAGAAAATTTGCACTGTATTTCCTTTTTTCTGCACTGTATTTCCTCAAAACTGCACTGCTCTCAGCCAATCGGAATTGAGAAATTTTTTCATGTATATTATTAGAAATAAAAGTAGTCTGCTGCGTAGGCAGTGTTTGAAATACAGATCGAAATAATGTAAGGATTGAGTACGGCCGAAATTATTGAACGTAGTTTTCTAATGTTTCGAGCGAAGGCCCTTACGTGTCTCTCTGACGAAGGGCCTTCACTCGAAAGGTTAGAAAACTATGTTCAATAATTTCGGCAGTACTCAAACCTTACATTATTTCGACAAGAATATCTGTATGTCTTCCATGTACAACATAAAATGCAGATACAATACTTCACACCAAACTCGGCAAAAAATGTCTATTCAAATCAATTTGGCACATTCAAGAAAGTACTATGTTTCACTTTTAATCAAAAGATCTAATATGTTGTACATGGTGGATATCAAAATCTTGTCACTCTATGTACAGTCAACTAATTATTTAGATTTTCAAGTCAACTCCCTTGTGGGACAACTGGTAATTTGCCAAACATATATTCATTTTTGCATGTATACTGAAAAAAACGACAATTAATCTCTGCATGGGGGTTGACTTTAGTTCTTAACACAAATCCTCTTTGATCTAGTAAATAATGTATCATAAGCGCGACCATCATACCTTTTAAGGCGGTTCGGTAATACTCGGCTCATCAAAACTAACTCTGCCCGGCCACTGCATGCTGTAATTAAGGGGATTAAGTTAGCTAAATTATAATGTAATTTATTTGTTGGGTTTTTTGTTTATACTGTAATTTTTAGGTAAAAGTGTGGTCTGCGCATGTTTGTTGAGTATTGTTGTGTGAGTGTAGGAGGGTTAAGATATTTTATTTTTTTCAGTTTATGGGAGGGGGTAGTTGGTAGGGGGGATGGTTAGGTGAGTTGTCTCTGTGGTTGTCTGATGGTGGTAGAAGTGAAAATTACGAGTGGTGTGCAGCTAGGTAGGACTTAGGCAGCTAGGCAGGACTTAGGCAGTTAAGGCAGGAGCTAGGGATTAGTTGGGCAATGGGTCTTGCATGCTTTGTAGATTTGGCATAATTAATTTCGGTGGAGGGATTTCAAATTTGCATGTTTAGGTTACTAGCTGAGCTGTAAGTACTCGCTAAGTACATAGTGCTTAGTAAGTGCTTACGCTCATGCTGTGTGTTTAGTTACTAATGTTTTGCGTTTGCAAGGTATGCGGCCGCTCAAGTGAATGCTAGCTTCACAATTGTTGAAGTTGGTGTTCGCTTTACTGCCCCGGCTGACTCTCCAAGTGCTGCTCTTGCTTTGAGTTGGATTAGCATATGCTACTTCAACTCAAAGTAAGAGTGGCACTTGGGGAGTCAGCCGGGGCAGTTTTACCTTTTACATAATAGTTAATTCCCATGGGAATTGAATATTTTAAGAAGAGGTATAGTCATGAATAATTTGAGAATAATTTATTAAAGACTTGTAATATTACAACGTGAATAAAGAACTTTTACAAAGAACAGCTTGTGTATTGGTGTGAATCATGATAGAAGAGAACAGAAAATGGCTAAGTGAATATTGCTTTCGTCAACATTGTGGTGAACACAAGTGGACAAGAACCATATTCATAAAAGCTATTAATAAGAGCATTGTTTATCAAAGAACTTAACACCAAGTCAGTAATTGAATGACTGCATGGTGTTGAACCCATGAAAAACAGCTTTTATCAACAACTACACGGAACGAAGTCTTTCCTTATTGAACAAGCAAAAGCATTATACTTGAAGAGATGAACAATTACGAAATAACATGAAAGAATCAACCTGGAAAATTAGTCCACTTGGACATAGTAAACCAGAGTTTATGAACAAGTTATTTGCACAATTGAAGAAAAGATCACAGCTGCTCATTGATTTTTTATACGGCATTTTCAAATTCAAAGGCTCTTCTTGAAAGTTCAGTGTACTAAAACAAGTGAAATGTCAAACAGCCATAGATCTTTTCCATTTTTAACCTGACAGACGGTAAATGAAAATCAACAAACTTTGTAAATATCAATGCTAGGTGATGAAATTACTTGGAAAATAACAAACCGCCAGAAAAGGGTCTTACATTTTTCTAGAAGTACCACATAAATATAAGTAATTTGGTCATGAGTCTTGGTGAAATAGATAACTTGAAAGCAAAATGGTGAACCAGTTTCCAACTATAATTTTAAGAAGTTAGAGCGTTTTCATTTAGGAAAAACCTCAAGGCCTTGCAGAAAAACAGAAACTTAATGCATACAATTTTTTGAGGGAATATTTTCATCACCTTCATAGAACATGAGAACATATACAAAGTTTCTTCAATTTCCAACATACACATTAAAGTACTGTATTATCCAAAGAATATGAAAACCATAAAACAAAACGATTAACGGCGAGTTTTGGAATTTTTAAATCTAGAATACCACGTGGAAAACAGTGGTGTTTAAGATGGGCCAACTGAACCTTTCACAAGAGATTATTATAAACATATTTCTTTGGATAATACACTTTTAAGTCAGGTTAAAAAACTCTTTCAAGCACAATACTTACGATACTCGTTGAAAAGACAAAGTCCACAAAAGCCATCTCAAAGGAACCTGTTCTCTTATATTATGATCACCCTCATATTATTGTATATCAACAGAGAATGTATACAATGACCTGATTTAGCAAAAACCAATTCACTACCGTATTAAATAACAACAACCCTAGCCTATATAGTTTAACCATCCTGGGAGCTTACTTGGAAGTGGGTGGTAATATTCAGAATTTTGCTAAACTTCATTTTGGGTTGGTGCTAATTCAAAATAAAGGCACTTATTCAAATTGTCATGGTATTTGTGTTAATTGTTTGTTGTTTTTTTACTCAGTCACCAATGAGTACACATTGTTGAGCAATCACAGAGAAGCTTTCTCAGAAAAGGAGTAAACAGTCAAGATTTTTGACGTTTCATGAAGAACCATTCATCAGAGTAAAATAACACATTTAGTCAACCCCATATATATACTGGCAACAACACTTCCCTCCCCTAGTTGTACTTTCCTATGCCCTATGGTATTTTAGTGATTGGTTTGCAATTTTTTCAAGTCATTGTACAATCTCTCAATGCATGGTGGAACATAACTAAATAGAGTTAAACTGAAGTACTGGTAACCAGTTGATCTTAAACATTCTTTAAATCTTCGTAGCAAACGTCTTTAATGGTCAGGCAAGGATGTCGATTCCTGGAGTGGTTGTTTCACCATCAGAAACATTTGTGGTTGGTCTATGGTTATGAGCGATGGTTCCAAGGTGTCATGGATCTGGGTGGTGATTTCATGGTTGTCGAATGCGGTTCCTGGGATAGTGCTTTCATCATGGTGGTTGTCTGTGGTGCGTAAAAATCACGAATCGGCGTCCAGAGTTGTGGAAATAGGGTACCAGGGTAGTCAGGCTGGGAGGTAAACTGGGTTCAAGTCATTGATTCAATGGTGTATTGGAAGACCATCTGTGGTGGTGGATGACAGGTGATAGGTCTATGATCATTAGCACAGTGGTGGGACTGGATTTTGGCATCACAAGTCAAAGGTGGTCACTGGTCCAGGGTCTGTGGTCTTTTGTTCAGGTCGATGGATCGGTGGTCACTGGTCCAGGGTGGTGGATGTTTGCTCCAAGCTGGTGAATCAGTGGTGATCATTGGTCCAAGCTGGTAAACCAGACAGCTGAGAAGGTACATGTAGGTCTTGAGCGATTGGTCAGATATCAAGTAAAGGTACCTTATATTCTTCAGTTTAACTGTATTGTCAAGTTCCACCATGCATTTTGATATACCCATAAATTATAACAATTACAAGTCTGTACACTGAGAGTCTGCAAGTTTGTCAACATTTAAGAAACAACTATCAAAGATCGCGAGTACTGAATAATTTCAAAGCAACACAAAGACATTTTAGACCATGTGAATTAAGCATAATGTTCTCTTGGAAAGTAAATGTTCCAAAGCTCTTAGTGTTGTGCATGGTACACAAAGCTCTTGCCTAATATTCAATTTAGAATTACTCGTACATAAAATGGATGAGATGTATCATTCGATTGAGATTACAACTTTACACAACTGATGGAAAAAGACTTTGCCGATTCGGTTGGCTTTGGAAGTGAAAAATTCTCATGAATTTGATGTGTCAATATTTTATGGATTGCTCATTGTAAAAAAAGCAAGGAGTTAGAAAATGTTGCAGGTAAACCAGACTATTGACAACAAGTAAAATGGCTTTTTGAGTGAAAATGTTTAAAAATGACTTTGAAAATATTAAACAAAATCATTAATTGCAACTCACAAGTTGTAACTCACAGGCGTTCAGCCTACAGACTTGCAATATAACCACCCCCGCCAACAATTACATGCTTTGAAAATTGTACTGAGCATTGTGATTGATAAAAAAATATGTCAAAGTATCATATATACTGTATTCCGAAGATTGTACGTAATTTACTCCGTTTTCTTAAGTTTTCAAATTCCTTTAAAGCTCATTAATAATCCATGAGGAAAACACAAAGGAAATCAGTATCGTGGATCTGATAAAACCCCTCCTGGTTGTACGTAAACCTTAGCTTTGATTTTCCCAGCTTTAATAGACAATGTTGTTTTTCAAAATTACTAACGCCAGTAAATTTACGAAATAGATCGTTTGTGAAGCTATTCAAACAGTATGTATTTTCTGAAATATCTCAACAACAAAGCAAGGAAACGAACAACTGCAAACGATGTTACTCTATCATTTAAGTGTTCTTTCAAACAAGACAGACTTAATTTTCGTTTCATGTGCACTTTAAATATTACTTAAAGTTGCAAATAAAATACCATATTCAGCTATTACCAATCAAAGTGATCAATACAATATTCAAAGCATAACAACAATTGAAAAAAAATCACACACAAAGAAAAGTCACACTGAGACACAATTTTGGTATGGGGACAGACAAATGAGCCCTTCCATTCCCATGGGATTTACTTGTTAAGGGAAGACTCAGAAGGATGTGAATTAATGGTTAAGCCAACTAATTTCTTAAAATATTGATTCATTTGTGAAGCTAGCTGTGTCATACTAGCACTGACTCAAACTGGAAATAACTAAAGTGTGGTAACAACTACAATACCGGTACATACTTCCTTGTTCTTTTATCATTAAATCCCAATCTTCCAACAAGAACAAGCAATCAATGTACTGTAGTTGTTTATAGACCTTACCTATACCAAGTTTGAGTCAGGGCTAGGACACACACCACTAGAGGTACCAGTACATCATACACTAAAAATTAGTGTTTGATCTAACACATTTCTTGGTGTTTCATATCAGATCAAACACTATTTCTTATGTATGATATACAGGGTTGCGTCTTACGCACGCTGATAGGTCAATTACTGTGTTTATAGATCAGGCTATGTAAACACGGTTGTAATCAAATGTCAGGGCAAATTTCTTAGCCTTATTTCATAAAATAAATAGAAAATGGATGCCCTGTGTTTATATAACCTGCTGCAAATACTCGAGTGAGTTTGGGAAAATTCAAAAATACTGATGGAAACCCTCACCTACATATTGGGTTCACATAAACTTTTGAATTCTCCCAATTGCCTCTCACGTTTGCATCAGGCTATATAAATATGGGCAGCCATTTTCTATTTCTTAATTGCTTATATTAAAGACCTATTAACCAATTTGCCTGTGGTTTTCATACAGACCGAGCGATGAAGGAGCGAGGTTTGTGCGATAAAATCAAGGGCAAATACTTTCCCATACAGACCGAGCAAATGAGGTTAATAAGGAATTTATTATATGGCTATTGGTTCATTTTATTTCGAGTACTGTTTTCATGCATCTTCAGAGTATCATTGCTGTTAACTTTTTCGTGTCACTTCTTGGCCTTCTTGTTTACACCAGTTCGGCTTTTATTTGTTGTGTTTTTAGATAAACAGCTTTAAAGAAAACCAGCAGTAATGTTCCAGCATATTTTATTGTTCAAAATATTTGAATAACCAGTTCTCTTTTATTTGTATTCAAATCAACTCAGGAATTTCCCCACCAAAACTCATACTGGGCTGAGAAAAAAGTGTATTAATTGACTGGTCGGTCAATATCGTAAAATCCCAACCACTCAGGAACCAATTATCAGCATGCGTCGTTTTGTGTACGGACCAGAAATCAAACCCAGCCATATAATAAATATATATATTAGAAAATCTTAACAGTGGTGACCTGCCAAAATATCAGAGAACAAAATACAGACAACTAACCAGAGAACTCAAATTGCTCACAACATTAATATTTTATTCTCTGAAATCTATACAGTTAACTACTTTAAGATTTTCTATATTTCATAAGAGCACTCAATTTGTATTTTAACCAGGACATCTTACTAAAAAACACTTGCTTCAACCCCAAATTTCTCTAGGTACATGTACACTGCACACAAAAGATCACTTAGATATTAGATCTCAAAAGAAAATTATGAAAGAACTAGGTTTTTGTTATCAGACTGCATACATTTTTCTAAAAACTGGGTTTAAGTTAATTTGAATTAACTTTGAAACTTCTTAAAATTGTTTTCCAGGAGACATTAAAGTTAATTTTTTCACATAAATCCTGATCAGATCTTAAAATATAACTTCCTCACACTTGCAGTTTTCCTTTCACTGCAACTTTAATATTATTTGACTGTAAAGCTAAATATTCTCAGAAATTAAAAACAAATGCAGACCTTAGTACACTGCACAAGATGAAAATAAGAGTTGAAGCACTTGTTATCTAACCTGATGTCCTGTTGTATTTTGTTCACTCTTCTACCTCAAAGAAAAAAAATGTCTGCTGACTAGGTGTTTTTCAGTTGCAATATATAGCACATTATTTTATTACCAATCACATATCCAATCTTCCTTTAATAATAGATTCTCACATGTTGTCACTTGAAGTGTCTTTGTTTCACAAATAATGTCACTTTCCAATATTTGCAAGGTGCATAAAAGTTTAATCTGATTGGCTGTCAGACTTCTGTATTTGAACTGAAATACACTCCCGAGTCAGCAGACATTTTTTTCTTTGAGATATTAGATATTTAAATAAAAAAATACATCTACTGTACATATTACCAAAACCGATGATCCGTGACATGGCCCAAAATAAACATGTCATGTTTTCCACCAAAACATTAACAAATCCATCTGCATTTCTTAGCCTTTGAAATTGACACCGTGAGAGCACTGAAATAGGATTGGTTTATTTGCTACTTTTGAATTATCCAGCCAAAAAGGTTTAGGAATGCAGGCATTATTCATTGATGTTTTGGGTGGAAATCGTACATGTGGTTTTTTGGGGCCATGCTGTGGATCATCGGTTTTGGTAATAAAAGGTAGTCTACTTGTTATCCTACAAATTCACACTTAACTTACCATAGCTTCTGGCACATGAACTACACTTGGAAAACTTTGTCACCAAGAACATGATGTGTGTTGACAGATTTCCCACACCAAAAGATAACCCAACTTGAGCCCTGGACTACTTCCCCCTCGGCACATCTTTTCAGCCATCAAAACTGTGATTTAAACACCATTCTTCTCATTGTTATTGTGTGGTTTTCAAGTGAGACCATGGGAATGGTAGGATATCTACTTCTTTCATTTATTTTGGTCTGGAAAATGGTGCTTAAAATGATATGTAGTTTACATGTCAATGTTTTTTTTTTAAACAAGCATTTCTTCTGCTCAAATTCTTGTCAATGGTTCTTTATTTCTTCATCTTCATGATTCAGTTTTCTGAAACAAATAAAACCATTGTAGATACTAATTTTTTGAATAATGTACAGTACTGATTGCTAATTGGCTGGCCTACATGGTGTCAAGATTTTGTTTCCTTGTTTATTAATAAACTTCTTCACCCTAATAAACTCCCTCCCAAATAAGCCTCCTCTCTAATAAGCCCCCTATCCCTAATAAGCCCCTTATCCCTAATAAGCCCCCTCTCTCTAAAAAAACTCCCTCACAAATAAGCCCCCTCTCTCTAATAACCCTCCTAATAAGCCTCCTCTCTCTAATAATCCCTCCTCTCTCTAATAATCCCTCCTCTCTAATAACACCCATCTCTAATAAGCACGCTCTCTCTAATAACCCCACTAATGAACTCCCTCACAAATAAGCCCCCTCTCTCTAATAAGGATCCTCTCTCTCTAATAAGAGCTCTCTCTAAAAAGTCCCCTCTAGTAAGCCCTCTATCTCTAATAACCCCAGGGTTCTGCCCAGGAGCATGCGAGTGCTGGGTACCTACAGGCCCAGGGGCTCACCCCCCCCCCCCCCCCCCACACACACCAAGGACAAAAAAATACAAAATGATGTATATTAATTAAAAGATATATAAAAAATACAACACATGGGGTTTTCTTATTGCATATTTCGAGTGCTGGGTGGAAGGGTCTGTTTTGGCGCGAGTGCTGGGTGGTATTTCTGAGTGCTGGGCACCACCCACTGTGGGCAGAACCCTGTAACCCCCCTATGTAATAAGCCCCCTCTCTTAGAAGCCTTCTCTCTCTAAGGCACCCCCCTCTAATAAGCCCCCTTCATCCCCTAATATCACTCCAATAATTCTCCTCTCCTCTCCAATAAGTCTGTGCTGAAAATCAATTAATCAAATGGCTGACAAATGGCATATGCCCTGAGCAAGAACTAAGCTAAGACAAATATGTTTGTCGAATTTTAGTGTAAAAACTTGAAATCCCAAATGGTAACCGCACGAACTTCTTTCCCAAAATATTTGATCTTCTATTGACTGGAAGGCGGAAGCATCTTCTCACATGCAGCAAAGTGAAATCATAAATATTTGAATTTATTATTTTCTAAATTAAAAAGCACGAAGGAAGAAGTGAAAAGCACGTTTTATTTTTAAAATAAAAAGGTAAACGAGCGCGAGGGGTTGTTGCGTTAACGTATTTCTAGTAATTGCATCTAATGGCTTCCTTCTTCTTCGCCGCCATTTTGAAAAGTAGCAAAATATGGTCTTTAAACTGGGCTTTGAACAACGTATTAATATGAAGTTTAAAATAATTGTCTAATACAAATTGAAATACAGTTCGAGTTCTTCGATATTAATTTCAAGACTAGCTTCAGTTTAACCCCACAACAGCTGACGGAACATAGAATTAGTTACTCGCAAAGCCAAAGGAGAGAGTGGGAAGCCGATTAGGCATGTGAACATTTTCTTCATTTAAATACCCTGTTTTTGTAAACCAACTGCTAGAAACAACACTATGAACGTAAATTAAATATCTTAATCGTTCTAAAAGACACTATAAGCAAGTTAAGTAAGATATATTTACCTTTTAAACACAGCAGCATTTCAAAAGTCCCCGCCATTTCTTCCATGTGCTTTCAACAAACACGATTACAGGAAGGCGATAATTTTGAGAAAGATGACGTCAGACGAGAGGTGGTCGACAGTTTCCGAGCTTTACCTCACTAGCTATATAAATAAACTGATTGTTTTTCTTTACTCAAATTTTGAGTTTACAAGACATTCTGCTTTTGAAAACTATCTAATTTATTTTTTAATAATGTTGGTTGCGGTTGGTATATAAAATATAATGGCTTCTGGTCAAATTTGACCTCGGTTAAAAAGTCGAGATAGCACAGAAATGCTCGGCTACTCTTCGGCAAAACTTCGTTCGGAAAAATTCCCTCGTGACTTAGAGCTCAGATTCCCCACCAAACCCTTTAACAATATCGGACATTTTTGTCGCTACTTATATGTATTTTACCCTGACTAACGCCAGACGGTTTTACTTGTCAACTGGTGGAAGATATTTTGATATCAGTCTATTTTTCCCGACATTTATTGAATTTCCTTCGATGAAATTTCTTCAAACTTCGCAGTCGTTTTCAACGTCGGTTTGAAAAAAAATATGGTTTGGTCAATATCACCAAATTTAATGTTCTTTTATAACATTAAGAGGCTTGTCCGATAGAATATATTCAAAAGGTCGTAGAAAGATATTATTATACGTTTCCTCTTGAACTGTGGAAACTTTCAAAACAATTAACATTTTTATTGTGGGAGGATGTGCAGTTGACCCACAAAAAATTCAGCGAAATATACAGTCGTTGGCACCTAAGCGTGTACACTGCCGTCAAAACATGTTTTATGTCAACGTCAAAGTTAAATGTTTACCTTGCAAACTTATTAGGTTTACATTCGAACCAATGCATTATTGTCACATGAATGTGCCCTTAGCCAATCACGTCTCGCCAATCCCAGTGTTGATTTCAAAACGGTTAACTTTGGCTTAAATTTAGAACATGTTTTGACGGGCGGTGTACACGCTTAGGTGCCAGCGACTGTATCGAACATTGCAAAGTTATAACATTTCAAAAACACCACTTTGTCTTTGGTGGAAAAACTGACCGCAAAAAACTCATTTTTCGCGTTGTAAAAAACATTTCAATTCGACGATTCAACACTGATAGAAAATGATCGATGTGTTACAACATGAAATACATTTTTCTTCTTATTTCGGCATTTCCCATTCCCCCCCCCCCTATAAAAGTAGTGTGCTGCGTAGGCAGTGTTGAAATACAAATAGAAACATAGTAAGGTTTGAGTACTACCGAAATTATTGAACGTAGTTTTAACGTTTCGAGCGAACGCCCTTCGTCAGAAATGTAAAGAGTGTAAATCACATGTTTATCTTTCTTATATAAGCTCGTTGTTTGTTTACACTCTTTACGTTTCTCTCTGACGAAAAACCCTTCGCTCGAAACGTTAGAAACTACGTTCAATAATTTCGCCAGTACTCAAACTTTACTATATTTCGATTCCCCCCCTCCTAAGTTGCTACGGATGCTACCTTGTCCTTGATATTATTGTCTCGAATCCAATCCGATTTACACATCTCTAATAAGAAAACACTAACGAATTTCCCCCCAGCTTGTAATAAATGTCTCAAACAAAAACACCAGTCTGTCAGTTAAATGTGATTGCCTTTTTATTCAGGTTGCATAACTCTCAAGTTCTTAGTACAAACGCTGAGATTTGCCCATTGTGCTTTTGACGTACAACGCACGGACATTCTGCCAGTTCTTCTTGAGCAACGAGACAAGGAAATTGACAGCCAAGAGTGTGTTGGCATAAAGATCATCCTCAGACATATCAACATGACCAATGGCTACTGCCAGACAAAGAACCTACAAGAAGCAAACGAGATCAAAACAAGATTACAACAAACTTTCATTTTGACAAAGACAAAACTCTATAGGCAAACTTTCATTTCAAGTACTTTTAGCGTTATTTCTGAAAGCTAGTACTGTATATCTTTATACCATTTAGTTTAGAACTTTCTCAATTTGTTTATCTAAAGTAGCAGAAGATACAAATATATGTTGTTGCTTCTTCAGGAAGTAAACAAAAGTAAACTCAGAAATAATAACTTAAAGAGCAAATTCCGGTTTCTTTTACATACTCTTAACAATCTTTTAAAATCGTTTTAGTTTATAACACACACACAACGTAAAAACGAAAACTCGAAAAACAGTTGCCTAAAAATTAGCTATTGACAGACGTGTGACATACAGTAGCTCGTTTCTGAATGCAAAATGTTTCATTGTCATATTATTTAAAAAAACCTAGAGTTTACATTCTCAAAAGTACTGTATCAACTCTTTTGGATAATTAATCAAATTAAGAGAGGATTTAATACAATAATAATAAATATATAGAAAACCTGGTTCTTTCCTTGTCTGGTCAGTTCAATTTTTCATATTAATATTGCTACGTTTTGTCATTTTACCAATTATGCAAATTAACACTGGAACTTGCCCTTGAAGATTTCCAACATTAATTTCTGTCCAAATACAATTACTACATTACCAGATGCGGAATAATACAAAGTTTAAATGAAAGAGTTAGAGATGAAATAAGCATGCTATTGTTAGTTTACACTTAAAATTTAAAAAAATCTAAGTGACGTGTTTTCATTAAACTAAAACTGAAGAAAGTCTTGTAGTCTACTTCATATGAATGTATAACTCATTAGAACAGTCCAACATGGTTTAAGCTCTTGTTCAAATGTGTCAAAATATGTTTATTTACACAAGTTTCGCCAATCCAGTAACTGTACTATTATTTATGCAGTAAATATAATGGAAAATTTTAACGGATACCAGAATTTTACTAGATACAGATATCTGAACAATCGATATTCCTTTTTTATTTTACAAAAACAAAAATACCCAACAAAATCTGAGAAACAGAAAATAAACCAGTGTGAACTAAATACTATGCGTAGTTATAAATATGTATTATACTAACTTTACTGGTTTATTTTGTCACCAGTTTGACTGGCTACCCAATTGTTTTAAGACCCTGGGTATGGGTCCGACCAATCTACCTTGGCACAGAAACTAAAAAGTTTCAAGCAGTAAGGTTCATGATCTCCCAGTCACAAAGGCCTTACCAACACTTTAGCAAAAATTTCATGGCTTGAGGGATAAAATTGCCAAGTATAGAATGTTAAAAATTAAGCCTTACTTGAAACAAAAAAAATAGAAAATTGTGAATAGGCTATGAAAAATTTCATTGTGCTAAAGTGTTGTGCCCAGGTTTCTGGTAACATTCCCACCTTTTTCATCTGAAATTTTATTGTTCCTTTCACATCTTGAACTTTCTGCATCATATTCTCATTATGTGTCAACATAGTTGGAAATTTACCAGCCTTGTTCAAGCCAGGTCCCAACAAACGTGGAATCTGCTTGATCAAGCTGTCAGATGCCAAGAATGCATCGTATTTTTTGGCTGGAAACAAAATTAATAAAACACACACTTTAGCAACAGAAAAGTGTTTACCTTGCATAAGTATTAAGTAACTCAAAGTATTATTTAAATTATTGGTTTCAGTTTACTTTTCAGTGCTCGATTTGAAATTGCTATTTTAAAGTTTCATGTGTTATGTTTTCAAATTTAGAAAGTTCAGTTGGTTACAAAGTTCAATTCAAAATTCAACTGTTCGAAGATTCGAAGTTCAACTTTACAGAAAAACTCCAGGCTTACTCTTGGTACAAGCTGACCAGGCTTACTCTTGGTACAATTTCTTAAAGAAAATATGTGATTAATTATTCTGTAATTCCCAACTGCATTAAGGTCAAAGAATGCTAAACTTCAAATTTGGAAACTTGGCAAATAAACTTCCAAAACACATGTATACTGAAAAGTGAAGTTGAAATCAACAATAAATCAGTAGGGTTGTAATAATTGTTACGTTGTAAACAGCAAAATTTGTAAAAAAAAATTGAAAGTTTCCTTATTTACTGTAGTGTATTTTGTACCTAATTTCTTCACCAACTTCTTGTTCTTGTTCAACTTCTTTAAAGACTCAGCATCCATGCATGGCAGGTCATTAGCTTTGGCTTCATCACAATGTGAAGCATCGCCAAGAATACACACTTTCATCTTAGGTCTTGGGATATGTTTCAACCTTTAATAAAAACGTTCTTTTTGATTATCTTTAGATTAACAATTATGTATCTTTTAGATAAACACTTTGAAGCCAAAGACCGAACCTAAAATTGCCACCCCAAGCCTCGCAATTGTAATGTTTTTTTTGTTTTTTTAATTGAACTTAACATATACTGAATTGTAATAGAAATAGAAAAAAGTTGAAGTAGAAAAAAACTTCTGTGTTTCTATAGAAAGTTATCAAAACACAAAGGAAAGTTTGGGAAAACAAGAAACTGCAGTGGGAACACAAGCTCGCAGGGTGAGTATTTCCACACCATAATTTCCAGAAGTATTTCTATAACTCTATTTTGTAACATGGAAAGAATGTTTTATATTTCTTTTATAAAATAACCCATCAATAATAGGTTAAACGTTATTCATACCATTTTATTTGCAGCCACCCAATCATTTACCCATCCAATTTTCACATAACCAAAATTTGATTACCATTGTGCATTTTACAAACTTTCAAGGTCAGGCTTTTCATCATTACCCTGCGAGCAGAGCCTTCTTTTCCTTATTTCTTTGCTGACGGAGAGGAAGAAAAGAAGGCTCTGCCGTATTTGTGACTGGTTTCCATTGCACATGTATGTCAGGTGCTTGGTTACAATCTCGAACCCAGTCCAAATCAGAGCAGAAACAAAATAAGAGACCATTTTCTGCCTCCTTAGCTCATACTTACTTTCAGTTGCTTTTGGTTCATCAGTTATCAAAATCAATCAATATTGTTTGATATTGATTGTTATTGATTCATATTGATTATTAATTGTATTGATTGATACTGATCATTACCAATTATTGATTGATATTGATTGTTATTGATCAATATTGATTGATTGACACCAATTGTTATTGATTGATACTGATTGATGTTGATTGATACCAATTGTGATTGATTGATATTGATTGTTACTGATCAATATTGTTATTGATTGATACCAATTGTTATTGATCAATATTGTTATTAATTGATACCAGTTGTGATTGATTGATATTGATTGTTATTGATTGATATCGATTGTTACTGATTGATATCGATTGTTATTGATTTCTATTGATAATCAATTTCATCGATTGCATATTAAAATCAGCTTCATATTATGCCACTCATTCAGCGACTTAATACCGCATTTGGGTTAGGATAACTAGAAATAATTGCCCCCAAATGTGCCAAATACTTCTGTTAACCTATTTTTCAAGAATCTAAAAGATGTTCATAGCTTACCTGACTGTGCCACTGAAACGCTTGTCCTTCTGAGGGTCATAATTTTTCAAACTGACTTGCAATTCCACCGTTTCAAGAAAATTACGTTTCTTATCTTTGGATCCTTGAATAACTGCCCGAAGACACTCCGTTAACGAATCTCGATTTAACTTACTGAAACAGAAATTTCGGAAAAACGATGTTGGTAATCCAACGTTTTTAAAATGAAAATTTTTAAAAGTTTTAACCGCGTTTCGGTAAACTTTTGTCTTCAAAAATAAAGATAAGTATCTAATCTGTCTAAAACTTAAAGAAATCTGGTTGGATGTATGAAATTTCAAAGCGAAATTTAAGGATTCTGCCGAGCACCAACCTCATTGCTGCGACGATGAAGACAGAGAGAGAGAGAGAAAGGAAAAAGCGACCGAGCGAGAAAGAAAACAATTTCAGACTGGGAACTAATTTACACAAATCCACGCGGGACCCACGCGTTGTTTTAAACCCTCGGGTGTTTTAAACCCTCGGGTGTTCTTCCATCTTCTCGATCAACAAATATGGCCGACCCGGAGGAGAAGGGAAGTACTTCGGCGAGTGTTTCGGTGGTTTTAGAGCATTTTAACCGACTGTGGCCCAAGTACGTACCCTACTCTGGAGTCTTTGGATACTTCACGATAGCAACCAACGGTTTACACCTACCTGTAGTCCAGCGATTTCTAAGCAAAGATGCAAGTCAATACTTTACAAATAGCTGCTTGCTTCTTTCCCATGGTGGGATAGCTGTTTACATTTACCACCGTCCTTCGTTCAGGATCTACCCCAGCAAAGAAAGACTCCTCTACAGCTTATTCGGTAGTACTCTCTTTAACCTGGGTTCAATTTTGTCTTGGTCCGTCTTACAAGTGGGACTACCGAAGGACGAAGTCGGAAAGAGCCTTGTTGGTCTTGCTTGCGGTCTGACATATTTGTACCTCGGGTATCGGTATTTACGAAGTGTTGATCGCTATGTCTTTCGAGCTTTCAGAGCCGGACAAAGAAAGCTAGCAGAAGAGCAGTGCGAGGAAGTCAAAGAGAAACTGGAAAGGTCGCATTTGGAATACGAAGATCAAGAAGTAGAATTGAATTTACAAGAGTTCAGCGGCAGCGAAACGGATGACAATAACATTGTTAATGTTGCGACATAATCATTATGAAAAGTTTAAAATTGATTAAAGAACTGTTGAGATATCTACCAAATTTAACCTATTTACAATGCTTTTTAGTACATTTTAGTAGCCAAATATTATACTAGTACGCCGTGGTTAGACCTTTTATAAATAAGTATAGAATACGTAATTTTCACCCTATGACGTCAATTCCTCAGTTCGATTTTTCTTTTGAATTATTTTCAATTTCGTTTACTGTCTTAGCTTTTGTATATTTTCAATAGAATTCAAAAGGCTGAAAATGACGCCAAGTGCGGAAATGACGTACTCTTTATTAAAAGAGTCATATTAAACGCGTGGGCAAACAGTTTATTTTGAACTTTAAACCAAGGACAAAACAAAAGGCAAAGTCAAGCGTGCGATTATGATTATAATATGATGATTATCCTTATGTCGCAGCCAAGAGCAGAACAAAAGACGAAAATATAAAGTTATTGCTTTGTTTTTGTGCTTATGTCGCTCGTGTGAACCAGGCATCTTTTCAAAGTCCAACAATTACCACTCAGACTATGTGCACACGGTAACGTAAATTTCCGAGTTTTCGTTTTCTCAGTGCTTTGCATTTGCAGGCTGAACGTGTATCTATTAAAGCGTGTTTACGTGTATGTAATCTCTGTCTAGCCTTCGTAACAAGCGTTTTTTTTTAAACTTTTGTAGTAGCCAAAACGCTTGCTAAGTTCTGTCAAATATCGAAACTCTCTTTTAAGCTTTAATTAATCATTTAAAAGACTGAAAATGGAAAATGTTAACGACGATCGATGTATCTTTCAGACGAGAAACATCAGTATATGAATAAATTTTCCACGCCAGTTCAGTTCTTATTAACTTTTTGGTCAAAACTCAAAGACTAGCTAAATGTCGGATCTTGTGCTGATTCTTGGAAAGATCTTGACAAGCACTAAGTTTAAAGTAAACTGTTTTGCGCAAGCGTTATATAATTATACTAGTTTCTAAGGGCTTGTACTAGTTTCAAACTTAATGTTGCTAATTGAAATTTAACTCAGTTTATTTATCGGTCATTATCTTTTAATCAACTCTTGTTCCAGATGTTTTAGAATGCAGTATGAATATATTATAGTTGTGGGAGTCCGAGACCTGACCAAACGTATTATTGTAAATGAAGTAATATTTTGACTGAGTTAAATGTTATGACTAAGATGAAAGAAAATATGGGTTCTGTAGGTAAAGAAAATTTTAAAATCTATATCTAATCTATCATTCTGGCACTGGACAATAGTTAAATTGGCTATAAAGCGAAAATGAAATCTGTCTGAAAATGAAAAATGCAATGGCATCTTTCAACCAAAACAAAAACGACATTCTCGATCTCGTTGCACATATAAAACGTCATCTGAAACGCGCTCACATTTTCAGGACGTCGCCTGCAAGAAACGGCAAAGATGTTGGTTAACAGCAACTTACTCTCCTTATCCAAGTAAAAAAGGAAGGGCTCGAAACGTTAGATTCCTACGTTCTCTGTTTCGGCAGTATATCTAACCTAAGTTACTATATTTCGATTGTTGTTTCTACACTGCCTACGCAGCACGCTACTTTTATTTCACTATTTGTAATACTAAGTTCGACTTCCGATGCGAGTACCAATACTGAATACGGTTCTGATCATGCGCAGTAGATCATTTAACGACGGCGTATGGGATTTCGGGTTATACGTCCATGTCCTATTTACACGAATTGCTATCCTTAGGTTAGGTTGTGTGTTGGGGTAAGGCTTTCATGAAGTACTTGGGTTATGTAGGACATGGAATTATTACCGGATTTCGGTAGTCCACACTTCCGAAGTAGACCGAATTTCGGAAGTCAGTTTGATGGGATGATGCAGACCGAATATGGGATTCATCATCATGCTTGCAGAAGTAAGACGTCTTCGAGGTTTATACTACCCGCTATCTTTCACAGTTTCAGTATTCGCAATCGAATTAGCAAGCTTATCGGATTTCGAATATGACAACGAATCGGAAGCGGAAGTGTAGAATTTTGGTATTGGTATTCGCATCGGCAGTCGGGCTTAATCTCCCCATTACTTCAAGTTCGACTCTTTCAAACACCGCAGGTTTCCTCCTCTACCAACGACAATGAAAACTGGCTTTACTGGACCTCTAACAGTTCAGATATGACTGATAGGATTATCCAGTATATAAATAACGTTAGTTTAGTTTTTAGTACGATAAGCCAGAAACTTTTATCAGTTATATATTTAAATGTATTGTAGAAATCAATTTATATTTTACAATAAATTAAAATAATATATATTAATCAACGTTACTTCTATATATATTTTAATAGTTTTTTTATGTATATGTATATACGAAAGAATTCTATGTGAAATGTCGAGATTTAAACTTGTAATGACTTTAACATCTCCACACAAGCTTGGTAGCAGAACAGGTATTGATCCTAAAATATAAAATTATAAAAAGATTGCAAGGGTTGCATATAACACAAAGGTTCCCAAACTGAGGTCTTTATTACAGTACGAAAATGAAAGAGAAAGGTATAATCTTAGAATAAATATCAATGCCCAGCAAAATACATAAAGCAACGCCATGAGTTTAAAAATAATTTAATAAGATCTAACGTGATCAGAGAGTGAATGAAAGAATAATTAACTGACAAATATATAAATAGGTTTACTAATAACTATTACAAAGCAAGGTATAGGTGTTACAAAAGGAAGTGACAGGATGTGAGACATCAGACGAGAGAAAGTGGGTATCAGCCAATATTTGCATTAAGCGACAGTTTAATCTTCTGGATGAGTAAACTTTCTTTAAAGGACATTGGCATTAAAAATTAAGTTTGTCTAATTTGAAAGAACTCATAAAATTGTAATAGAAGATCCTTTACAACTTTTTCGTATCTTTCTGCGTTTTCAAGATATTTCAATTTGTTTGATATGTAAATGAGATGGTCTCTGACGTCAGGAGTGGAGTAAAATATTTTCATACAGCTGAGCAAAATCACTTACATATCTAACTGATGAAATGTTCAGCGTCGCAAGGAGTTTTTATGTGCACAGTATAAAATGATTTCGTTGAACAAACTTAGAGATATAACTGGTTTTGCTACATGTGAAAATATTTTACCCCACACCTGACTTCAGAGACCATCTCATTTACATATCAAACAAATTGAAATATCTCGAAAACGAAGAGAGATACGAAAAAGTTGTAAAGGATGTTCTATTACAATTTTATGAGTTCTTTCAAATTAGACAAATTTAATTTTTAGTGCTATTGCCCTTTAAAGTGGTTCTCTGATGAAAATATTGTTGGTAATGTTGCTGGATAATATTAAAGATATTATGTTGGTAATTGTGCAAAGTTTTATTTCCAAATTCTCAAAAAGAAGTTGTATATTTTACGTGCGAAGTTTGTATTTTGGAGCGCCGCCATTAAATCGGCCGTGTTTGAGAAGAATGAGTTGAGGAGAACTTATGACGTCATAGACGCAACAAAAAACAAAGGATCATTGTTGTTGTCAACAAAAGGGATTAATAGGTAAAATAGTAAAGTAAATATAAGTAGACAAAGTAATATAAAGGTAAAATAGTAAAGTCATCAAGTGAGAGTGTATGGGCAGTTAGATTAGATTTAGATTCTATTCAATTATATTTTAACTTATGGCTTTGCTTTTACTAAGATACCCACGTGGATCATCAGTTGCTACGATTTTAAAAAGAAAGGTTCGAATTACCTTAGTTTGTATCATCCCTGGTCTTTGTTCTCGTAATCGACGAACTATATTGTAAATATCAAGCTATAGAAGAAAAAAATTCAGAAGTGAAATTACAGAACTTTCTTTATATGCATATTTAGCGACTCGCAAAGATCACCGAATTATTGGTTTACACTTGACGTCTTGGCGACTATGTTGGAGGATCTTTAACGAAAGAATCTCATTAGCAGTTATTGTATTTGGAGGTTTTTTCCTCCAACATGGACGCCGTATCTTTCTCTTCTAATTCCTAAATCACAAGAGAATAATTGATCTTAATTGCTACATATCAGCTCATGGTAAAATAACCACCAAAAATGAGTCCCTAATAACCATGGGTAATGAATTAGGCAGATTTTGAAAAAATATTTTTATTCTTAGTGGATATTGAATAACATCAACTGAGATGAAGTTTCGTTTTAACAAAATTCAATGAATTGTACACCATAAAAAAAAAATACTTATACAAGTAAATTGACTTAGGTATACAGTAAAACCTCGCTATCTCAAACTCGGTTAACTCGAAAATCTCGAACAATAGTTGATTTCCCTTCAATATATTTTTTCAGTGTTTTACAGTATACTCTACCCATACACTGTATTTCGACATATTGACACATATGGAAACTCTCTCAAAGTTCTTCTTAAATTTCAATGGAATCATACCTCTAATCCCTTCTCGATGTATTTTAAACAAGTATCAATCGTCAGTAATGTACCAGTCCTACCAATCCCAGCACTAAAAAAATAAGATATTTCCATGAATAGTAGATAGATAGATAGATAGATAGATAGATAGATAGATAGATAGATAGATAGATAGATAGATAGATAGATAGATAGATAGATAGATAGATAGATAGATAGATAGATAGATAGATAGATAGATAGATAGATAGATAGATAGATAGATAGATAGATAGATAGATAGATAGATAGATAGATAGATAGATAGATAGATAGATAGATAGATAGATAGATAGATAGATAGATAGATAGATAGATAGATAGATAGATAGATAGATAGATAGATAGATAGATAGATAGATAGATAGATGGACAAATGAATGAATGAATGAATGAATGAATGAATGAACGAACGAACGAACGAACGAACGAACGAACGAACGAACGAACGAACGAACGAACGAACGAACGAACGAACGAACGAACGAACGAACGAACGAATGAATGAATGAATGAATAAAGGAATGAGTGAGTGAGTGAGTGAGTGAGTGAGTGAGTGAGTGAGTGAGTGAGTGAGTGAGTGAGTGAGTGAGTGAGTGAGTGAGTGAGTGAGTGAGTGAATAAATGAATTGATGAATTACTTTTAATATTTAATTAATGATAATTAGTATTTAATTATTATCTAAATAATTAATTAATCACAGATATGTTACAAATACGATATCATCGCTGCATCCAGACATGATATTGCAACACTAGCAACAGACCGTATTAGGAGACGCTACTCTTTTCTGTAGAGATCTGATGTCATGTCTGATAGAGACTGTTCCTTTTCCCATATATATATACATCATGTATATAACTATAGAATAAGGTTGACTTACCTACAATGAACTACATATGGACCTGAGGTTGGACGTGATCTAACGTGCTTAATAAAATCCACTAATTCCCTAGCCGTCTACAAGAAAAACAAAAGATTACCATTGTTTGTACCAAAAGCAATAAATTCTAGAGATAGCAAAAGATTAAATAAAGCAAAGTGAAAAGATGGTAAACTGCGGAGATTAGTTTTGATAACAAAATACTGACGTTTCGAGAGTAAAATGTTTTTCATTACATTTTACTTTGATGGAGGGCTTCACTCGAAATGCCAGTATTTTTTTGTTGGCAAAACTAATCTCAGCAGTTTACCATCTTTTCACTTTGCTCTATCCAAAACACTGCCTACCCAGCACTCTCCTTTTTTACACAACATATTAAATAGTTAACATTTTTCAACAAATATCCATACAATTTATCAATAGTATATATCATTAGACATAGACAAAAAAACATCACGCTTTATCTTACTAACCTTGGGGACACCATGGTCAGGCCATGCTTTGAAATTCAGGTGAACTACCGTTAAAGACTCGTTATTCTAAACGTAAAAAAATCACAAAGATGAGAATAAATAGAAATACAGAGGTGTATATGGCTACATTTATATACTAAAATTGCTCAGTAATCAGTACAATGGATAATTACAAATCGAAATATAGTAAGGTTTGAGTACTGCCGAAAATATTGGAAGTAGTTTCTGACGTTTCGAGCGAAGGCCCTTTCAGTCAGAGAGAAACGTAAAGAGTGTGGTCACACTCTTCACGTTTCTCTCTGACAAAGGGCCTTCGCTCGAAACGTTAGAAAACTGCGTTCAATAATTTTGGCAGTACTCAAACCTTACTATATGTCGATTTGTATTTCAATACTGCCTACGCAGCACACTACTTTTATTTCACAAGGGATAATTAATTTGGCTCGTAATTGAAGAGAAAAATTGGCTTTTTCCAAAAGAAACAAATTAAGGAATATTTACTTCAATGTCTTTTATTTTGATTAGTCTTTGAACATAATTATTTTGCGTCAGCACCGATTCCAGATGAACTTCCAAACTAAATAAAATAATAAAAATTATATTTGGATTAGGCTAAAACTTCTACTTGAAATAGGGAATACTTCCAGTAATATTTCATCATCGCCACCATAACATTGTCACCATTGTCATCACCACCATGATAATCACCTTAACCACCATCACTATCGCCATCAATCACCATCACCATAACCATCCCCCATTCAACCATCACCAACACCACAATCACTATGACCATAGCTAACACCACTATCCCCATCGCCACCACCACGGCTGCCATCACCATCAGCACAATGACCACGACCAAAACCATCCCCATTAACCACCATCACTATCACCATCCCCATTAACCACCATCACTATCACCATCCCCATTAACCACCATCACCATTAACCACCATCACCAAAAATAGATTATCTACTGCACCTGTGATTTACTTGAACAGGCAGTTCTGGTGACTCTGGCCAGTATCGATGGCACTTTACTTTGCCGCTTTCCATGTCCAGTGTAACCATGGCAATAACTTGAGACTTTTGTTCCCAAACCATTTTCCAGAAATCGCTTGTTGTCAATGGCAACGGTCCCTAAAAGAGAGCGTGAAGATTACATTAAATGTAAGGATAAAGGAAGGAAGACATTTTCACTGACTCTCAGAGTTCATTAAGTGGCAAGCGCCTGGCTAAATAATATTTTAAGCTCACTTCCCTTTATTTATACTGGGTAACTTTATCAGTCATATCTAAACTGCTTTTCCTAGAGGTTCAGTAAGGACCAACAAGAGGAAACTGGAGTAAACTAAACTAAACTAACTTTATATTGACCATATTTTTCTCGCATTAAACTATGTGATCGAGTGAAATGCCCAATATTACTTATAATATACCCAATTCTCTCTTGGCATTACCACCTTTATATATACAGAACTCGCGATCAAGCTCTCGGCAACGCCCTCCGTGGCTCAGTGGTCAGAGCATTGCACTAGAATCGCAAGGTCATTTTTCGCAACTGGTCCCGGTCTGGTCTTAAAATGTATATATTCTACACTCGAATTTTCCTTCACCCCAAATCCTTAGAACATGCTATGTGATCGAGTGAAATGCCCAATATTACTTATAATATACCCAATTCTCTCCTGGCATTACCACCTTATTATATATACAGAACTCGCGACCAAGCTCTCGGCAACGCCATCCGTGGCTCAGTGGTCAGAGCATTGCACTAGAATGGCAAGGTCGTGCGTAACCTTATCAGTCATGTGACTACAGGAGGAAACCGGAGTACCCAGAGGAAACATGTGGTAACATTTTAATCAGATAACTGCACCGAGCAGTAATCGAATCCGGTTCGCAGAGGTGAGCAGCACAGCAGCTAACCACTGTGCCAGTTATGACATCATGCTCACCTGCGTAGCGATGTAATGATAAACATCTGAGCCCACGGTGATGTCGATATAATTAGCATTGATGTAATCCAATTGGTCATCGCCAGAAAGAATGACACGAGTTTTCTCATCTGATGAAAATAAAGGTGATAATTTAACGTTTTACATAACATACAGAATACAAATGATATGGGACTGGATGTAGAATATAGGATTATGGGTGTTACTCTCAGTGAACAAACGATATAACTAATATATATAAGAAACGCGTTGCAATAACTCCTAACTTACAAGGCAGAACATTTCTGTAACGATTCTTTTCTTTATTCAGCGCTCTTTTCCCACTTGGACAATTGTCAATTGGTTTCAATTCTCGCAAGGCCTTTAAGAAACAAAACAATAATATAAATAAGTTTTGTGGAAACACCACGTAAAATATTTATTTGCTAAGCTTTCGGTCTGTTGACTCAGGCCTTCATCAGAGCAATGATAACCGAATACAAATGATATGGGACCAGTGCTGTAAAAGTTACATAATTTTGGTAACTAGTTTCAGTTACAGTTCAATGAAAAGAAAGCAACTAGTTACAGTTAGAAAGTAACTCCAAATTTTTTGTAACTAGTTACAAAGTTACATTCCTTTGTCCATGTTACTAGAATCAACAAAGAAATTACTGGTTTTTAGATGCCAGTAACATAATTATGTTTTTACAGCTAAATATGGTTGTCACTAAGCAGAAATAGTCAAATTGTATATAATGTATCTTTATTATTATATCACAACCATTTTTGATCAAGAAAGAATGACATCCTCAACTGAACATCAGTAACTATAGTCACATTTTTGAACCAAATATTGTAACTAGTTACAGTTCTTTAAAAAAGTAACTAGTTATAGTTACTTCTTCAAAAAGTAACTAGTTATAGTTACAGTTACTTCTTCAGAAAAAGTAACTAGTTTCAGTTACAGTTACTTAAAGGGCATATGACTCGAAAATTAAGTTTGTCTTATTGAAAAGAACATTTAAAATGATAAAATAACATCTTTTGCAGTTTTTGGTTTCCTTGCATCGTTTTTGAGATATTCTAGTTTGTTTGATATGCAAATGACACAACTTTTTACGTCACACGTGCATAATGAGTATTATGAGTTACCGAGAGAAGGTTACATATCTTTGCTATTGTGACACGAAATCACTTGGAATTCTACATATTTGGCGTTGTGGGTAGAAGCACGCACATGCTTCCTTTGAGTTAAGCCCACGTTTTCATAATAGCAAAGATATGTAACCTTTTCTGATAACTCATTATGCACATGTGACGTAAAAAGTTGTGTCATTTGCATATCAAACAAGCTGGAATATCTCAAAAACGAAGCAAGGAAACCAAAAACTGCAAAAGATATTATTTTATCATTTTAAATGTTCTTTTCAATAAGACAAACTTAATTTTCGAGTCATATGCCCTTTAAAAAGTTACTGTAACTAGTTACTTGTAACGAAGTTACTCACAGCACTGTATGGGACATAACAATAACTTTGGATGTGTGACCACCTTAGCTTCATGTGAGTAGAGTTGCATGTTGGTTCTCTCCTGTGCCTCGAGGGTTTTTCACTGTGTGATCCAGTTGTCCTCACTCCGTAAAATCAACACCATAGACCACTTTCATACAGACCTTCACCTTAAATATTCTTTTATGTGCATCTAAATGAGCCTCGTAATTTATCTCACTAACTTAACTTGTCATGACCGAAGAAAGAAAGAAAGAAAAAAGCAGTTGTATACCTGGAATTCGTCTAACGCTTTGCCAGAAGCGATTGAGTCGTCGAGTTTTCTCACAGCATGACTCAAACACTCTCCCGAGTACCGAGGGCTTGGTTCCAGTAGTTCTAGTAATGGTCCCGTTGCTTGAGTGGAAATTAATCTATAAGAACAACATGATCCAATTATTCCATTAAAAACTACAGCCAGTAGCTAACTTTAAGAAGTATAATATAAATACTTAGAATAAAGCCAACACCACCACAAAAACAACTACCACCACAACCATAATAAACACCACCATCGGTACCACTAACAATACCACCATTACAAACACCACCATCACCATAACCAACACTTACACCACTAACATCATCATCAACACAATCACAACAACGATCACCGTCAACAACACCACCACCAATACTACCACAATCACCACCACAACTATCGCCATCACCACCACCACCACCACCACCACCACCACCACCACCAATACCACGACAACCACAACTACCACCACCACCACCAACACCACTATCACTACCAACACCACTATCACTACCACCACCACTAACATCACCATCAACACTACCACCACCAACACTACCACCACCAACACCACTATCACTACCACCACCACTACCATCGCCATCAACACTACCACCAATACCACTATCACCATCACCAATACCACTACCACCACCACAAGCATCGCCATCACCACTAACACCAACAACACCACCACCAACAACAGCGCCATCACCATCGACTCCCCTAATAACCCCACACTTTCTGTCAGTACTCAGGGAAAACGAAAGCAAAGCCTCACCTTCGTCCAATCAGTGGAGACTTGGGTCGTAAGGAATAATCAAAGCGTCCTTTCGACATATTCTCTTCACTGACAACCTTTTCAAAGCGTTCTCTCATAGTCATTCCTTGCAACGACTGCACCCTTGGTGGAGGTTTGGGTCCTGTGAGATCATCATCTGAAGGAATGGGCGTGGTCGGCAGAGGGGGAAGAACATCAGGGGATGTTGCTTGTGATGATGACACTGCTTGAGATGGATCGAGGAACGACTCGGGGATAAGAGGGGACACAGATTCACCTGGAACGTTCACCTTGTTATCCCCTGCTGTCCATGGTGTACTCTCTAGCGATGTATTCAAATCGGGTTTCTTTAAGACAGACATTTCTATGTTCTCTTCTCCTGAAGTACTAGAAGGTCGTGCACTCTTGTGGTTATTCACATTATTAAATGCAGTTCTTAGATCCTTTGATAAAGAGCTTCCATGTTTTATTGGAATTCCTGAACCTCCAGATCTACTGCCACCTGCAATTTCAATACAATACAATACAATACAATACAATACAATACAATACAATACAATACAATACAATACAATACAATACAATACAATACAGTACAGTACAGTACAGTACAGTACAGTACGATACGATAATGATAATGATAATGATAATGATAATAGTAATGATGATGATGATGATGATGATGATGATGATGATGATAATGATGATAACGATGATGATAATAGTAACGATAATGATGATAGTAATAATAATTATGATGATAATAGTAATAATGGTGACGATGATAATAGTAATGATGATGATAATGACGATGATAGAGAATGACGATAATGATAATAAGGATGATAATAATGAAGATAATAATGATAATAGTAATGATAAAGAAAATACTGATGATAATGATGATAATAATGATAATAGTAATGGTAATGATGATGATGATAAAGAGAATGATGATAACGATAATAATTATAATAGTAATGAAAATGATAATGATGATGATAATTATGATGATGATAATGAGGAGGACGACGACGATAATGATAATAACAGAATTCAAATCATTTGATTAACTACAGCGTAATTAAACATTGGCCTACCAAGATTACGAGAATCTTCCAGTTCAGTACTTGATGATCTACGGCCACCTAACATCGCTTGATTCCATGAGTTCCCCAGCCCAGATCTCCTCACGTCGGAGTCAGGACTTGGAGTATACACCGAGTCTTCAAGTTCCTCAAGAAAACCATCCTCGCTAAATGTTACACTAGTCGTATCCTCCTCACTAGTGGCTACAAGATTATCATTATAATCCACATTGCTACCGCCTGGGGGAACATCTAGATTGTTCGGAAGCGTACTTGCTCCTAGCTGAAGCGACGTTGGTGGTTCTGGCCAGTTTTCGGCCTTCTTCTCGTCGTCTTGGGTTGCCTTTGAGTGAGGTTGTTTGTCAGGAGAGGTTCGCTGGGATGATTCAGAGCTGTTTCTTCTGTTCAGTGTTGTCTCAGTGGGATTATTGATAGAGTCTCGGCTCTTTGAATCCGACTGAGGAAGGTCTTTGTTCTTGTCTAAGGCGTTCAGAACAATACCGAGATCGTCTGTAAAATCTGGAGTCTGAAAACAAAACAAGAATGTATAAGAAACACACACTTTGTATCAGGCCTCAAGTAAAGGCCATCAACAAAGAAATTACTGGTTTTAGATGCCAGTACCATAATTATGTTTTTACAACTAAATGCCTAAATATAGTTGTCACTAAGCAGAAATAGTCAAATGTGTACATAATGTATTTTTATTATTATATCAAAACCATTTTTATCAAGAAAGAATGACATCCTCAACTGAAAATCAGTAACTACAGTCACATTTTTAAACCAAACATTGTAACTAGTTACAGTTCTTTAAAAAAGTAACTAGTTATAGTTACTTCTTCAAAAAGTAACTAGTTATAGTTACAGTTTTCTAGTTATAGTTACAGTTACTTCTTCAGAAAAGTAACTAGTTTCAGTTACAGTTACTTAAAAATGTAACTAGTTACTTGTAACGAAGTTACTCACAGCACTGCATACAATAAGAGCGGCCGAACTGTATGGGTATTTACAATGCGAGCCGAAAGCGAGTGTATTGCATACGAATAAGGACGCGAATATTGTAAATGACGTATCCAATTGACACATCTAATTGTTGAGAAAATCGATCGGAAAGTTTGTGTAAATCAGCACGAATTTGTATCCCATTTATTTACAACACACCTGATAAACATTTTTTTTTAAATTTTTCATGAATTATTAATGATTGGATAAAGTCAGTTAAAAAAGAGGAAAATCTGATACCCAAGTGACGGCTACAGAATGCACGAGACATGATGTAAGATCCGTTCAAAAAAAAAGTAAACTCTCGTTCAGAAAAATGTAACTGACTTTCAGTTTCAATTTGTATGTAATTTATTAAGTTTTATCTACGTAAGTGTATATGTTTTCAACTTGCTAGAAAAGCCGAAAATAGCCAGACTGCAGATATTCTAAGACAAATAAACACATCAAAAATATACAATCAGTCGACAACTTTAACAAGTATAAACCTTTGAAATAGCAGAAACACCACCACCACCACCACCACCAACAACAACAACAACAACAACAACAACACCACCACCACAAACATAAACACTAAGAACACCACAACAAACAACAACATTAACAACAACAACAGCAACACCACCACCACCACACCACCACCACCACCACCACCACAACCACACCACCACCACCACCACAAACATAAACACTAACAACACCACAACCACCAACAACATTAACAACAACAGCAACACCACTACCACCACCACCATCACCACCACCACCACCACCACCACTATCAACAACTATAACACAACACAGCACAGCACAGCACAACACAACACAACAGGACCAGCACCACCACCAGCAACACTACCACCACCTCCACCACTACCACCACCACCACCAACAACAATAATAACAACAACAGCAACACCACCAGCACCGTCACCACAAACACCAACAGAGCCACCATGACCACAACAGCGCCACCACACTACCACCACTACAATAACCAAGATCACCACCCATATTTACGTACGTCTGCACTGTAATAGTACACACATGACGTCACAGCGCGTGAAGAACACAAAAATTTAGAAGATGTTTTACCGTGACGGAGGAGACTACACCATCGGATACCGTTTCGTTGTTTGTATCTGGTGACGGTGTTTCGTGTGACTGCGTAGTGGTATCAGGTTGCTTGACAGCAGATAACTCATCCTCCTCTGCGTCGTGAATCCTATAACAAAGACACGTGATGGTTTTAGCAACCAGCAATAACTGGCTTAGTCTACATTAACCTTAATTCCCATCGTCGAGGTTCCCCCTAACGAGAATTTAGCTATGGCGTTAGCCAAAGCAAAATCGTCCCTTACAACAAGTTAAGAAATAGCTTTTCAACTTGTTCTTAACCCTTTTCCGTTGGTGGATGGATTCGCCCTGTGACAAGTCGTTTTGCGTTAGCCAGATATTTAAAAGCCGTATGCCGTGTAAAGGTCCATCTATAGAAGATTCGATTTCTCTTCATAATTGTAATTTTGCCGTGTGCAATCGTGTAAATGTGAAACATTTCCTGCCGATTTGCCAGAAATGCATGCTTAAAGGGTATTGGCAATAAAAATTAAGTTTATCTCATTTGAAAGAACTCTCCAAATGGTATAAGAAGACCTTTTACAATTTTTCCGTATCTGTTTTGGTTTTGGAAATATTTCGACCAAACTCATCATGCTGTCCGCCATCTTGGAATTATTTTCAATATGCAAAATTATGCATGTGACGACATAAGCAGGGTTAAAGTGAAATTTTTATCTTGCCGACCTTATGACATTATGAGCTAGAAACTCGATTTTTTGTTGCGCTATTTCCATTTTAAATTGACCCACAACATTTAAAAAGCCTTCCGTGGAAATTTGGGTACCCACGGAGTAGTTTCATCAGGTTTACCCTGCTTGTGACGTTACCAATTTCCTAGTTAATTACACCCAATATTACAACAAGATGGCGGACAGCACGCTGTCTTTGGTCGAAATATTTCAAAACACAAGAAAGATACAGAAAAATTACAAAAGGTCTTCTTATACCATTTGGCGAGTTCTTTCAAATGAGACAAACTTAATTTTTATTGCCAATACCCTTTAAGCCTAGTTTCCATACAATCGTCGGCGATCGCCCCGGATCACTAGCTCGATCGCTGTGTGAACGACCGCTACGATTGTTTCCGTATGATCGCTCATGTTCACATTCGTTGCTGTCTGCCGATGTTTAATATGAGTTTGCAGCCAGTCTAAATTTACGAATTCTACCGCCATTTGAACAGTATCTCAGTCTGAACCGGAAAGAGGATTCTCTGATGCGGATCCAATCCAAACTTTTCGCCAATTCCTTTCCAGGCATTCACCTTCCTATACTTGACTTTGTAATCCTTACAAGATTTATTTTACAAGCATTCATATTTATGAATATCTTCCATAAATTTTTCGGTAACCACCATGTTCGAACCTTGTAGACTATACATTTCGATCGCGCGATTGTGTTTCCAAATGATCGTTTATGATCACTTATGATCGCTGGGACAAAACATTTTCTATCTCGCTGGAAAGTGTTTACACACTATTAATCTTTCCAAAGTAGATAGCTTGGAAATACTTGCTTCAGAAAACCACGATATTCACACCACATTAGCCAATCCTTAATTACAGAGTAAACTCCAGTCCGACTAAACTATAGATTGGTCCCCGCAGTCCGTGTATAACTGTAGTTATAAGATGACTTCTATACACTGTTAAGAGTAGTGTTGCCGCGATATATTAATATAGCATTTACCAATACTCTGATAACTGATATTTTGGTACTTGCCAATATAGATAATCGGTTTCTTAAAGTTCCGAAATTATAAGTCAGCGCGGTACCGAACATGGGGAGACCGCTCTCCAAAGAGCGCGCAGAAAGCAATCTCTGGAAATGCGAGGGAATGCGGATCTATACTGCATAATAAGCAAAAAATCAACTGACGCAATACTGGTGCATCGATTCTCGGATAGAGAACAGCTCTTATACGTGAATAAACTATAGCACGACCATCAAGAAACTTTACTTCAAAAGGCTAGAGTGTTATGCGAGTTCATTCTAAACAAACTGTTGGTTGCGCAGACCGTTGCTAAGAGGCTAATATTAAATAACAAGCTTACAGAGTGTCATTTTCGCACCGACATGCTAATATCTGCATACTGATACTGGCGCAATATACCAATATCGAGGCAACACTAAACATCACATAAAGATTAACAATATTTTAATGAACTTACATATATCAAACACAATCGCAAAAACTATAGGGTGAATTTTCATGTCGTATCTACTCTAAAGAGGCAGTAAGATGGAACAGCTTCTCTTCAATTTCGATTTTATCTAGAAGTACTTTTCGTATGAGGAACGGTATAGCGTTCTTATTAAATCAATAACTCATCACGTTCCAGAGATATTCAGGGTTTTGTAACATGCAAATTGGATGCCTTATGATGTCATCTACTCCACACAGATCAAACAAACTTCCCCAAATGAGGAATATATCAAGCAATAACTGTGTACATTGCAATGTACCATCCGTATTAGAACAGCTTCAAAGTTTCAGCACAATCTATATACCTATTAATTCCGTAGATATTCCTTCTTTTTAACAATTAGTCACCGAAGTCGAGGTGATTATCGTTGAATATTTACCGAGCCGTGAAGCGGCGAGGTAAATATAAAACGATAATCACTGAGACTGAGGTGACTAATTGTTTTAGTAAAATTTCAGGCCTGAGAAAAATAACCAAGAAATTTAAAACAGACGTCTTTAACTGTCGTATAGTTTTATCATGTAAATTCAACCCTGCGAAGTTTTCTTCACGCCTTGACAGCTGTCTAAGCCTTCAATTCCACGTACGATTAAAACTGACCCAAAATTCAAATAATTTTATGACTAAACACTTCCTCACCTTCAAATAGTTCCAACTTAGAGCTTTTCTGTGTATAAGTCTCTATCTGTTGAGTTTTTTTTTGACGATTTGTTAGGTTTAAAAGAATAGTCGCTGCAGTCGCCATTTTGAAATATAATTACACCATTGATTAGACACCATCCGTCAAAATGATGATTCCGACAATTTCCGACAATTTCTAGTATCGCGCGAGGTAACTATCGCGAAATAGGCGGTTCAGCTCGACCAATCAGAGGACGAGAAATCCAATAGTTACTTCTGAAATTTTACTAAACGGAATTAGTGGAGTAGATGACGTCATAAGGTATCTTATTTACATTTTTTTAAAACCAAAATATCTTTGGAACGAGATGAGAAATTGAACAAGCGAAAAGGCTATTCTTCTTTATTTTAAGAGAACTTATAAAGACAATAAAAATTGGGATAGACAATTTTGGCATCTTACTGCCTCTTTAACACTTTGAAGCCTGTACCTCTCCCTGTGTTGAATAAAATCGTCTGGTGTTAGCCAGAATAAAATACTAAAGACTCGTCGTCAGGCTTCAAAGTGTTAAGTAGAAACTAGAAACTAGAGGATGTTACCTTAGCATTTCCAACTTAACCATTCCAGACAATCGCCGTAACATGGTTATAACTTCACTGTGATTGAGTTTCTGCACGTCTTCATCGTTCACCTTTACAAAAAAAAAGTACACTGAATAAGCTAGATGGAAAACTCTATAAGCTAGACTGTAAACTCACTAGAGGGTCGACTTGGCGTTTAAGCTAGGTGGCAAACTCGTAATATAGTGGATTAAGTTAGTGTATATATAAACTAGCTAGGCAGTAAACTCACTAGTGAGTCAGGTTACCGTTTAAAGGGTATTGGCAATAAAAATTAAGTTTGTCTCATTTGAAAGAACTCGTCAAATGGTATAAGAAGACCTTTTACAATTTTTCCGTATCTGTTTTGGTTTTGGAAATATTTCGACCAAAGACAGCGTGCTGTCCGCCATCTTGGAATTATTTTCGATATGCATGTGACGACATAAGCAGGGTAAAGTGAAATTTATATCTTGCCAACCTTATGACATTAAGAGATAGAAACTCGATTTTGTTACGCTATTTCCATTTTAAATTGATCCACAGCGTTTAAAAAGCCTTCCGTGGAAATTTGGTCACCCACGGAGTAGTTTCATCAGGTTTACCCCTGCTTTTGACGTCACCAATTTTAATTCCTAGTTAATTAGACCCGATGTTACAACAAGATGGCGGACAGCACGCTGTCTTTGGTCGAAATATTTCAAAACACAAGAAAGATAGAGAAAAATTGTAAAAGGTCTTCTTATACCATTTGACGAGTTCTTTCAAATGAGACAAACTTAATTTTTATTGCCAATACCCTTTAAGCTAGGCAGTGATTGTAAACATGTTAGTGTATGGGTCAGGTTGGCGTATAAATTTGGGCGGTAAATCCAGTCGATTTTTCCTGTCCCCGATCGTCCCAGACGAGTGGTTTCAGTGTTTTTCAGTGTTCAGTGTTTCAGTGTTCAGTGTTACTTCAACCATGTTCACACTTGTCGTAACAATCCCAGACGATCTAGGACAGGGAAAATCCCCGATTCTTACGACTAAGAACTAGGCTTAAAGCCTGGTTTCCATATAGCCGTAAGAGCCGGCGGCATGGCTGCGGCAAGGGGCAATGGTCCAATCGCATACAGCTTTTTATTGCTGGTTAATTCAGCACTGTCTATGATTGGACCATCGCCCCTTGCCGCAGCCATGCCGTCGGCTCTTACGGCTATATGGAAACCAGGCTTAACAAACAAAAGATTTTGCCACAATTACCTTCAGTAGTTGATCACCAATTTTTATTTTTCCGTCTTCGGCAACAACACTGTTAGGCTGAATACTTCGAATAAATAATCCTGGAGTCTGTAAGGCGATATATAAACATCGTAATTAACTTCTAAAAATTATATACGTAGAGTACTGCGTAACCAATGTATTCAGTTTTTCATTACAATGCCTATTGCGTATAAATGTTCTTTAAGGTGAGCTAATACGGGCAACATTCGCAACATTGTTGCGTTGCAAGTTGAAAAGCGTTGTTGCACGTATTACCACCCACCTTAAACATTGTCACCTAACAATGCTTTTGTTGCAAGTCGAAAAAAATTGTTGAAAAAAGTAGACTCCAGTTCTACTTGCTGCAACATGCTGATTCAACTTGCAACAAAATCATTGTTGCGTGACAATGTTTAAGGTGGGTGGTAATACGTGCAACAACGCTATTCAACTTGCAACGCAACAAAGTTGCAGCGATTTGTTGCTCGTATTACTTCACCTTTAGTTCGAACTAATTCACTCAAAAGGAACCCTAGCGATGCATTTATTTTGTTATAACAAAATAAATGCATTGCAACGCTTCACTTGCACGATCGTTAAGACACGGTCAGGAGCAAATGGAAACCAGGCTTCTAGCCGCTGTTAGACGATGCAACGATTTGTGAAACCTGTGTCGCAACGCTATTGCGTGACAGGTTTTAAGACAGATTGCAACGTGTAACACCCCCTGGTTTAATGCATTTGTGTCGCTTTCCATTGTGAGACAGGTTTCACAAACCGTTGCACGAAGTTGAAGTGCATCATACTTTGGCGAAACCTATCTTGCAACGCAAAGCGACACAGGTTCATAAACAAGAGGGTGTTACATGTTACAATCTGTCTTAAAACCTGTCTCGCATAGGTTTCACGAAAAATTGCATCGTGTAACAGCAGCTTAAATCACAAGCTTCTATGTAATCACCTGCATGTTCACGTATACACTGCAAAACCTCCAATTCTTGTCAAACAAGTTTTTGGGAATTTGCCAGGGTATTTCATTTCTGGAGAAATTTGGGCTCTCGGTAATGTCTTATGATGTACGCAAATTGACAACTACAGTATGCGAGAGTTCCCGTGAATTTAAACTTCAAGATTCTCTTGAAATTTTCAGTTTCAAGATTCTCTTGAAATTTTCAGGGAATGCTCGTATCATGCTCTTTCGATCATTAACTCATTCTAGACAATTTAACAAAAACATTGTTAAACTGCTAAAAAAGCACAGTTTGTGGACAATGAGTACAACTTACATCTTGTATCGTTCTTCCAGAAAATAAACTGAAACCAAGACCACGAGGTCCTTTCAAAAGAATTGTAACAAAGACTTCTTCCTGAAATAATTGATAAGTTTGTCTTTAAACGCTATTTTTTTGCCTGCATGCGAGTAGTTCGTTCGTTCGTTCGTTCGTTCGTTCGTTGGTTCGTTGGTTGGTTGGTTGGTTGGTTCGTTGGTTCGTTCAATAAACACGACAGTGCCTATGAAACGAAAATTAAGTTTGTCTTATTTGAAAGAACACTTAAAATGACAAAGTAACATCTTTTGCAGTTTTTCGTTTCCTTGCTTCGTTCTTGAGATATTTCATGTTGTTTGATATGCATTTTGACGTCGCATGTGCATAATGAGTTATCAGAGAATGTTATATATCTTTGCTATTATCAACTATAATCACTTGAATATTCTACAGTGTCGTAAGAGAAACACGTTCACATGCTTCCTTCCAATTAATTTGATTTGATAATAGCAAAGATATAACCTTCTCCGATATCATTATGCACATGTGACGTCAAGATGTTTAATTTGCATATCAAACAAACTGAAATATCTCAACAACGAAGCAAGGAAACGAAAAACTGCAAAAGATGTTACTTTATCATTTTAAGTGTTCTTTCAAATAAGACAAACTTAATTTTCGTTTCATAGGCGCTTTAATCATTCTCTCTGTTTTGACGTCATGCACAAGAGGTCTATAAATAGAGCTTTTAAATATTAACCTTTAAAAGCACGTCATCGTCATCGTCGTCATCATCCTGATAATTCTCGTTACCAAGCTCCTCTTCAATGTCCTCCACTTTATCCTCAACCTCCGCTTCCGAGAGCTCATCCTCTTTTCCGCTGCTGTCCGCTGACACAGCCTGCAGTCTAGCGTCGACCTGTTCTTCCGTAGTAGTTCGTTCTGCAGGCTCGTAACCTTCTGAAGTATTGTACTGTAAATGGTTCTCCGACCTATCCTGATATTGACCCACCGGAGATTGATCCACCAAAGGTTCAACAACTAAAGGGTAAAAGTTCGGCGGATTGACGTTCCGAGAACTCAAGTTTGTTTGGTAAAATTGCAGATTGTTTTACCATGGGGTAACGCTCGTGGGAAGGTTGTTCGTAGGATTTCTCCATGGGATATTTGTCCTGGATATGTTTTTCGGGGGAATGTTTCTCCTGTGGTCGTTTTTCTGGTGGATGTTTCTCCTGGGGATACTTTTCCTGGGGAAGTTTCTCTTGGACTTGTTTATCCTGGAGATATTTTTCCTGAGAATATTTTTGGGGTTGTTTCTGGAAGTCATACTTCTGGGGTTGTAGTTCCGGGGGTTTCACGATGTTATGTCCTGGGGCGTGGTGCTTCAGGAGCAAAGCTTGTGGCAGATCCTGTTCTGATTCCGTTGGTGAGCTCAGCATGTACTTTGACTCGGTCTCCGTACGGAACTGTTTAAGAACAAGTGTTACTACAGGTCTGGCATTGTCAAGACATTGTTCAGCAAATTGTAAGCCAGCTCCATCAACTCTTTCACTGTTGATCTAAATAGGAATAAATAAATAATTTAAAGCAACACAAATTACAAGTACAACATTTTAAATTTCTGATTAACAAACTGTCTTGCGATGGTAATCCAAGTAAACGAAACAACTCTTGTGCCAAACAACATCACTAATTTCGACAAAAGACAATCTTGCCGTTCGCGATCTTGTTGTAAGACCTTGCCTAATTAACTGACGTCACAACTGGCAGCTGAATTTCTGTGGTATGTTTTGAAAGTGTTGTGGTTTAGTCAAGAATGAAAATCACCTACAAAAAATGAGTTTCAGACTTATATATATTTGAAAGTATGGCTAACTAAATTTTTCGCTTTACCCAGCTTGTGACGTCACATGCATATAAAAAATGTAACCCAGATGGCAGATACTGATTCAGATTAGTAACTTTAAAAGTGCAATTAAGTTGTTTTATTTTCCTAACCTCCATAATAATATCTCCTCTCTTCAGTCCACCATCTTTAGCCGCTGGTTCATCAGGCACCACATCTTCAGCGTAGATTTGACCTTCTCTCCCTTCACTCAAGGTCAGACCAATACGACCACGAGTTGTTCGGATCACAGAGACGGTCTTTATATCAAGTCCATCCTTTGTTTTACTCTTGACCTAAAACAATATTAGCATTAGTTTGGAAACTTAAAAATCCTATATAATATTGAGAAGTTTCGCAACGTTCACTTTTTGTCTAAATCGCAAAAGATCAGTAGTTTGGGCATCCAAAGAGTTGTACACATTTGCAAACTTAGCTCTCTGAGTCTCAGTAGCTCAATGGTTAGACAATCTAACTGGTCATCAGGTTAGAAGTTCTATACACATTTGCAACCTTAGCTTTCCATCTGAGTCTCAGTAGCTCAATCGTTAGAACATGTCACTGGTCATCAGAAGGTTACAAGTTCTACACATTTGTGACCTTAGCTCCTCATCTGAGTCTCAGTAGCTCTATGGTTAGAGCATCTCAATGGTCATCAGAAGGTTCCAGGTTGTACACATTTGTAACCTTAGCTCTCTATTTGAGTCTCAGTAGATCAATGGTTAGAGTGTCTCACTGGTCATCAGAAAGTTACAGGTTGTACACATTTGTAACCTTAGCACTTCATCTGAGTCTCAGCAGTTCAATGCTTAGAAAATCTCTTACCTTGTCAGGCCTACGACGAACCACAAGATGTACTTCATTTCTAGTGGACCTCAAGATGTTCACGGCTTCCATGTGTTTTTTATTAGTAGTGTCTTGTCCATTCACCTAAACATAACAACATTACAGTCAACTTTGAATGATATCCAGTTTAGAAAGCTTCGTACAAATAAACTAGAGTACCAACCATAACAATCTGATCTTTAGGGCGAAGTATGCCATCTGATCTAGCAGGATCTCCAATGATCTCTCGAACAAAACATCCTCCAACGGTATCAGCGCCACCAGCCAACGTAAAGCCAAGACCACTAGAACCTTTACGAAGGACTAAATCAATCACCTGCAAAAAAGTTAAAGTGTCTATGAAATAAATAATGCATCCGCATTTTTTTTTAGTTTCATTCTATTCCGAAATATCTACGAGCACTTCTTGAGGTTGAAACGACATTTTTAAGACATTTCAAGAAACAGTAGGGAGCCAGCTTAAATATAAAAGGCTCTGTTTAACAAATAAAACATAAAGCTCCGGGCATATGCACTATTATAAAAGTACGTTTGACGTCATTTGAACACGAATGTTGAGTAGAAGCACGAAGCGATAGCCGAGTGCCTTTACACTTCTTTCGTGTTCAAATGACGTTGAATGTACCTTTATAAGAGTACATAAACACAGGAGCGATACGTTTTATTTGTTTTATAAACTAAGAAGAAAAAAAAACAAGCTAAAAGTTGGACAGTTTTGAAAGCTGTCCGGCCTCTCCCGCTACACACCTAAAAACGCACAGTCTGATCAGCTTTGATATCAGATCTGTTCAGAGAAATGTAGCGACCCTTGATACAGCCTGACAGCTACAGAATGTACCAGCGCTGATGTATAAACATTTAGTTAGAATTTCTAACAGACTGCGACAGCTCCGTAGACAACATACCTGTTCAGTCTGTTATATACAGCACTGACCGTGTCAGGCTGATACAGTTTGACAGAATCTGTTCTGAACAGTCTGTTGTAGCTGCAGGTATGATACAGATATGATATCATAGGTTTATCATAGCTGATACTGCAGCAGGCTGTATCAGGGGTCGCTACATTCTTCTGAACAGATCTGACATCATTCTGCATCAGGTCTGACACAGAGTGTGCGTTTTTGCGTGTGTAGGTGACGCCATCCTACGCCATTTCACGTCGTTCATGATTTCCATACTCTGATAAATGCACGGCGCCTGGCCAATCAGAGCGTGCGTAGAGAACACTTTATTTTATAATTCAAAATATAACAATGCACCCACCTCTTCATCAGGAGCTAACTTCTCTTTTTTGTTCCCATGTGACAACGAAGGTTCATTCAAAGCCTGGCTACTAGATCCTCGTTGACTTTCAACGCTATCACCCACCATACTAACACCACCTCGCTCCATGGTCCCAACACCAACATCACCATCCACCATAGTTCCAACACCATCATCACCACGCACCACGGTCCCAACACCATCATCACCACCTCTCTCCATGGTCCCATCACCATCAACCACCATAGTTCCAATACCATCATGACCACCCACCATGGTCTCAGCACCATCATCACCACCCACAATGGTCTCAGCACCATCGTCACCACCCACCATGGTCCCAACACCATCTTGCGTCATATGATTAGAAGATAGCCTGCGTTCATAGAAACCTTGACCAGCGGGTTCCTCCACATCATCGCCATCATTCCCATAATCGGATACATCAGGCGGCGGTGGTAAACCCTCGAATGACGTCATGCTCGATGCAGCCTCTCTGAGAAGTTGTTCGTCGGGTAATGGTAAACCATCCTCATCTAACAATAACAATTAAATGATCTTTTATTGCGCTGTAAGATCACCCTAGAGTATGGAGTTCAAGTGTACCTAATCCAAGTGCAGTGTAATAATATCGAAAGAATCCAGAAACAAACACTTGTGATCATTTACGTTTAAATATAAATATAAATATGAGTATGAGAATACGAGTAAATGAGAATATGAATAAATGAGAATATGAATGAGAATAGGAGAATAGAAGCATAGGAAAATAGAAGAATAGAAGAGTAGGAAAATAGAATACGAGAATACGAGTAAATGAGAATATGAATAAATGAGAATATGAATATGAGAATAGGAGAATAGAAGGATAGGAAAATAGAAGAATAGAAGAGTAGGAAAATAGGAAAACAGAAGAATATGAGAATAGGTCGAGTAAATGAGAATTCGAAAATAGGTGTAAATGAGAATATGAATATAAGCATATGAAAATGAATACGACACTATAAATATGAGAATATGTTAAATATGAATATGACAATATTGACATGAGATATGGGAATATGACAATATAGACATGAGAATATGACAAATATAAATATTAGAATATGAATATGAAAATATGAACATGAGAATACAAATATAAAATCAAGGAAGCCTTGAAAGAAACTAAGTAATCAACCATTACCATCCTCAGATCCTTTCAGGTCTCCCTGAGAGCTCTTCCGACTACCAACTTGTTCAACGTCGCTCTTCCCTCCAAGAGATTCCCGCCGTTCACCTGACAGAGATCCACCGGCAGACTGGTACCCAGACCTCTCACTATACATACTCTTTCCAGACCTCTGAGAATCCTCCTTGTAAAGTTTCGAGTGTATGACCGAGAGCACTTCATTGGGATCAATGTTCTGACTGAAGCTACCTCGTCTTAATAAACTGATCGGTATAGACGAAGGATCACGCTTCACTAACAACACGACACGCGTAGGTTGATCCCGTAGCACGTTAATAGCGTCTCTGTTGGTCCTGCCCTCCAAGGTCATTCCATTCGCGGCTAAAATAACATCACCAACGCGCAGTTGTTCGCTGTTTTCAGCTGGTTGTCCGGGAAACATGGCTTTTATCCTTAGTTCCTCTAGAAAATTTAAAATTAAATGTTAGTCGTGTCGTCTCAATTTTATTTTATAACTTCAACGTAAGCCAACTTCTGAAGAGTGTTCTATCTAGGTGAAGGACCAAGTCTTACTGTAGTGTGAGAAGATTTAGGAAATAACACAAGTTTAGGTAACCAACTTCTGAGGAGTGTTCTATCTAGGTGAAGGACCAAGTCTTACTGTAGTGTGAGAAGATTTAGAAAATAACACAAGTTGAAGTAACCAACCTCTGAGGAGTGTTCTATCTAAGTGAAAGACCAAGTCTTACTGCATGTAGTGTGAGAAGATTTAGGAAATAACACAAGTTGAGGTAGCCAACCTCTGAGGAGTGTTCTATCTAAGTGAAAGACTGAGTGGTACTGTAGTGTGAGAAGACTTAGAAAATAACACAAGATGACGTAACCAACTTTTGAGCAGTGTTCTATCTAAGTGAAAGACCAAGTGTTACTGTAGTGTGAGAAGACTTAGGAAATAACACAAGTTGAGGTAGCCAACCTCTGAGGAGTGTTCTATCTAAGTGAAGGACCAAGTCTTACTGTAGTGTGAGAAGATTTAGGAAATAACACAAGTTGAGTTAGCCAACCTCTGAGGAGTGTTCTATCTAAGTGAAAGACCAAGTCTTACTGTAGTGTGAGAAGATTTAGGTAATAACACAAGTTGAGGTAACCAACCTCTGAGGAGTGTTCTATCTAAGTGAAAGACCAAGTGTTACTGTAGTGCGAGAAGACTTAGGAAACAACACAAGTTGAGGTAACCAACCTCTGAGGAGTGTTCTATCTAAGTGAAAGACCAAGTCTTACTGTAGTGTGAGAAGATTTAGAAAATAACACAAGTTGAGGTATCTAAGTGAAGGCCCAAGTCTTACTGTAGTGTGAGAAGATTTAGGAAACAACACAAGTTGATGTAACCAACCTCTGAGGAGTGTTCTATCTAAGTGAAGGACCAAGTCTTACTGTAGTGTGAGAAGACTTAGGAAATAACACAGAAAGTGTCTTGAAAAAAAAATATAAAAAATTAAGTAAATAAAATATTCATCTAAAATCCCCTACCTCCATATTCTTCGCTGTAATCAGTTCCACCAACAAGACTCATTCCCAGACCTCCAATTCCTTTCACGAGCACCACTTCAAACACTCGTTCTTTCTCATCGTTCTGACTTTGTCGTGATCCATCATCTCGCTGTGTCGTAGCAGAGTGTTCCTCCAAAGGAGGGCCTTCTACGACTAACACCGTATGAACTGGAGCTCGCTTCAGACTTTCCACAGCCTAACAATATAGTGAATTATTGTAAGTATTATAAAACTTTATCACCAAGCCTTAAATGGGCTGCAAACTTCAAGATGTACAATTTTTGTGGCCACCACTGATCAGCGGGAGCCACTATGTCGGCGTGATCTTGCTTGATTGATTGAGTGAGTGAGTGCTTATCTTGGACCTCACCTACGTCATAGTCCACGCATGTCGAGATTAGCACCCTCACCGAGCTCTGGACCTTCGGCCCTACGCCCGGGCTCGGGGATTAGTATAATCGTATTCCTTTTACTATTGATGTTAATAATATTTCTGATTTACCCACACTGGAAGCCTTGAACTATAACAATATTTAATATTATCGATTACTCTTGACAATACAATAGCCAGCGAGGTTTGGGGGCATTGGGTCCGTTGGGGAGGGGGGGGGGGGGGGGGGAGTCGCGATCGAGGTAACAATGCAACTGCGCGGTGGACACATGCATGCGTAGCATGCCTATTTTTATTGTAGTCTGGGAAAATTACTTAGGAGGGCCACTCTATACTCCGTGTAAAGAAGGACTATCTTTTCACTATTTTCCAAAGGGTCACCCTACTCCATGTAAACATGGACTATCTTTTCGCTCTTCTCAAGAGGTCGCCCTACTTAAAAACGAGTCTATACAGATCTAAACTAAACTAAACTAACCTTATTTATACTGGATAACTCTATCAGTTATATCTAAACTGTTATCCTCAGAGGTCCAGTAAGGGCCCACCCTCATTGGTCCAGTGTTACTACAGGAGGAAACCGGAGTACCCGGAGGAAACCTGTGGTGTTTGGTAGAGTCAAACTGGAAGCACTCTTCTCACAATGCGGCCAAGGTGAATTTTTTTAATCAGATAACTGCACCGTGCAGGAATCGAACCCGGCTCGCAGAGGTGAAAGGCACGTGTACTAACCACTGTGCCACCAACACCCCATTATTTGATTGTGAAAATTCGATTGTGAAATACGAGTCACCTATCAACTATGGAGGATTTCTGAACCTTTAAGACCAAGTTTTTTACCAAAATCGACCTAAACTTGATTGCTGCCGAGCTAACAGAAATCAGGATGTCACATTTACAATCCCTTTCAATCTCCGTTTAATTTTGATCATCCGTACCTCTGTGCAGGTTTCTAGTATCTCTTTTATGTTTTTATATAATATAAAACCATTATTGTGAGATCTTGTGCAATTTTAAGACAATTTTGTTTCTGTAAGGATTGTTAAAAATAGGGTGATCTTAAATTTACCTGTTTGTGAGTAACTCCCTGAAGACTGATACCATTGACTGAGATTATCTTATGACCTATTTGTATTCGTCCATCTAAGTCAGCAGGTCCATTAGGGTAGAGTGATTTAACATATACTGCACCATCTTTGACACTGGTGTTAACTCCTCCCTGTAAAAAGGTAAGAAAACAAAACATCAATTATTGTAACAATAAATAATCAAGCAATAAGTAGATAAACAAACAAATAATAGACAAATAAATAATAAAAAATAAGTAAATAAATATATGAGATAAATAAATGAAGGAAAGAAGAAAGGAAGAAAGAAAGGAAGAAAGGAAGGAAGGAAGGAAGGAAGGAAGGAAGGAAGGAAGGAAGGAAGGAAGGTAGGAAGGAAGGAAGGAAGGAAGGAAGGAAGGAAGGAAGGAAGGAAGGAAGGAAGGAAGGAAGGAAGGAAGGAAGGAAGAAAGAAAGGATGGAAGGAGGTAAAAAGGAGGGAAGGAACGAACGAAATGTTTACTGTACTTATAATGTAATATAATGTACTTATATATAACAATGAACTGTGCACCAACGAGAACACGATTAAACAAAACGCGTTGACTTCAGACACAAGATGCTTACAGTGACATTAAGTCCAAGACTTCCGGATTCTTTGTCAAGTTCAACAGTAAAATATTTTTGCTGAAAAATAAATAAGTGGACAATATATATTAATATCTTGTACTAGTAACAATAATAAGGCAATTTAAGATCACCATGGTGAACACTAACAAAGACAACTACAGAAACAACAACACACGCCAACAACAACAACCACCACCACAGAAAAACACCACTACCATTACCACCACCACCACCAACGACAACCACCACACACACCCACAACCATCACTACCACAACAACCAGAACGAGAACGACCATCACAACAACCATATTTACAACCACAACAACCACCATCACAACAACAACCAGCAAAACCAGCAAAACAACCACCACCACCACAACAACAACAACAACAACAACAACAATCACCACCACCACAACAACAACAACAACAACAACAACAACCATCACCACCACAACAACAATCAGCAAAACAACCACCACCACCACCACAACAACTACCACAACAACAACAACAACAACAACAACAACAACAACAACAACAACAACAACAACCATCACCACCACCACCACAACAACAACCATCACCACCACCACCACCACAACAACAACCACCACCACCACCACCACAACAACTACCACCACCAGAACAACAACCACCAAAACAACCACCACCACCACAACAACAACCACCACCACCACCACCACAACAACAACAACAACAACAACAACAACCATCACCACCACCACCACCACCACAACAACAACAACAACCATCACCACCACAACAACAACAATCACCAAAACAACCACCACCACCACAACAACCACCACAACAACCACCACCACCACAACAACAACAACAACAACAACCATCACCACCACCACCACAACAACCACCAAAACAACCACCACCACCACAACAACCACCACCACAACAACAACCACCAAAACAACCGCCATCACCACAACAACCACGCATACCAGCAACACCAACGCACAACAACAACACTTACCGCTATATTTTCATCCTTAGACATCCTTCTATCCTCATCCTCCCACACTACTCCAACAGGAAGTTGACCAAGATCACCCTCGCCATCCCGTTCCTCAAATTGCACTTCCAGTACACTAGGAGTCCTGGAGCGGGCTCTGCTGTCACTCTTTACAGAGCCACCATCACTCGCCAGTTTATCTTCACCTCCTTCCTCTTGTGTCACCCCCGAATTCGACCCACTCCGTTCCATTCTCCCATCACCAGGCACGCTGCCAAGTGACTCCTTCTGAACCTCGTGATGTAACTCCTGCGGCGAAACTGGCCTTGGAACAGAGTTTTGCTGATAGACCTTTTTCCCAAAGGATGCAATAGAGCCAGGACTTTCCTCACTAATCTGGGACGCCCGTGAACTAATCGAAGGACCATGCCTAGAAAGATAAGAAGTGTTAGTGGACCAAAACACCCGCCATCCAAAGGCGATTAGTGATTGATATGGGGGGCCGCTGTCCGGTTACTACCATAATGACATAAATGATATCTAAAAGAAAACTGAAAACAAGCAACTGTTATTTGGAAAATACAGTCAGAATCCGCCATCACTAAAGGCCTGGCCAAACGCTTTCAACATTTCATGCAACATCGTTCAACATTGTTGAATCACGGTTGAATTCAACAATGTTGAACGATGTTGAATGAAATGTTGAAAGCGTTTGGCCAGGCCTTAAGGAACCAACTGCATGATTATGTCCATTCTCGTTCACAGAGCCCTTTAATGAAAAGATGCACATATGCGTCACAACGTGGTAAGAACAAAAAAGTGGCCCACGAGGCGCAGTCGAGTGGGTCACTGATGGTCTTACCACGTTGTTACGTCTTCTGTGCATCTATAACTGAACAGACAACAAAAAAATGGAATCTATTTGTTTTATACAATAAAATTTTAAAATGTTTTTGTCGAAACTCTTGCCGGATTTTGGGGCATGAAGAAGGAAAAAAGCGAGTCAGCTGACGTGACTTGACGTGATCCATGTGTCTGTCCTCTAATAGATCATGGCCAACAACCAATGAAAACACGCATAGCGACCAGGGTATTGTATATATATATATATATTCAAACAAACAAAGTGTTGTTCGCGAAATGTCGAAAAGTGCTCAATACCGTAAAGATAGAGCGAATATACTATAAGTGGGCTTACCTCAAATGTTGATGGTCGCTACTGTCAGTTTCACGCTGGGCGATCTTCAGGCGGCGACAGTAGCGACCATCTGACAAACTGACAGTAGCGACCATCAACATTTGAGGTAAGCCCACTTATAATATATATATATATATATATATATATTTCTAAAATTCATTAATAATTCATGAGGAAAATACAAAGAAAAATCATGAGCGTATCGGATCTATATATGTGATATAGACTCGCTCTAAGTTTCTCGCTGGTTTTTAACGGCTGAGATAAGCTTAATTTTCAAAATTACTACGCCAATGAACGTATGAAGTGATTCTTTTTAGAAGCCATTTAAAAAACCTTGCAGTACGGGCTTTATCGGCTCTAAAACACTCGGCTATCGCCTCGTGTTTTATATCCGATAAAGCCCTCCTGCCCGGTTTATAAATATTACATACATATATATATATATTTATATATATATAGGTCAGTGCAATATACTCATACCTGGACAGTTTTATATCTTGAAGTTTTCGTTCATCGTCCATGCCAGGTAGTTTGATTCCTCGATGATAACCGGTTCTTGAACTACGATCTGGAGAGCTAGGGCTGGACTCAGGCATGTCTGAACTACTCACAGAAGTCCTTCTGGGCTTGTGGATATTCTTGTAAGGAGGAGGTTTAGAAGATATGACGTCTTGACTGATACTCGTCAGCGCTGGATCATCGTTGGCATGGTTACCAGACAGCGTTCGTAGTACTCACTGGTGTACTACCCTCGTCTCGAACAAGATACGGTGAGGCACGATCGGGAATTGATGAAGAATGTTTAGAATCAGCAACAGGACTGGATAGAGCTGATAAATCTAGGGGGGAAAACAAAAAACAGGAGGGCACTCAGAGACTGCATATACAGTACCTCAGATAGCAGGTTATTAGGAGCTGTTTACACGGAAGGCGGGAAGGGACGTTTAAGTGGGATCGCATCGCTACTATATTTTCCCTTTATTTATCTCATTTCGTTTATATGAATCTTTGGGGGCCTTTACACGAGCCCGGGTTGAGTGCCAGCACGGGTCAGCTCGCCATCCCTGGTTATTATTTTTTCGTGTTTACATGAACCCGGGTTGGCTGCTTTTTTCCCCAACCCGGGTCAGCTTTTCCCAACACGGGTCAGCTTTTCTCAACCCGGGTCAGCTTTTCTCAACACAAATTATCATATTGCCAACACTTTACATGCACGAGCCCGGGTCAAGTCAACCCGTGTTTACATGAAGGAATTGACCAAAGTTCCGCACCGTCGCACCTCTCCAACACGGGTCGACCCGGGTCTTGAAAAGGGTCACCCAGCAAGACGGGTTGACACGGCTATCGTGTAAACGCTAACAGGGGTTTATTCGTAGACGGGTTGACCCGGGTTGGCGAGCTAACCCGGGTTGGCTCTCAATCCGGGCTCGTGTAAAGGTCCCCTTTGAGTTTGACGAACGTCTAGCTAACGTCTGTTGCATTACAAGGTAACATGCAAACGTCTACTACACGCGAAAAAACGCACAACTTGTTCACGGTTGTCAACAGGCGTGAACAATGTTGTGCTGCTCGCCGTGAACAATGTTGTGCTGCTCGCCGTGAACAAGTGGTCAACAAGTTGTTCACTTATGGTTCGAACAACTTGTTCACGGATAAATCAACAGTCATGAACAAGTTGTTCCAACAGCACATTTTTATAGCCAACAACGTTGTTCGCACATGATACAACATGTTGTAACAGCATGACGAAATAACAACGATGAACAACAATGTCACAACAATGGTGAACATGGTTGATGTATCAACACGTTTTTCGGTTGTTACAACATGCGTGAACAACGGTTGTTGTTTCATCAAGCTGTAACAACTTGTTGAAACAATGATGAACAATGTTGTTCATTTATCAATGTTGTTCACATATGTCAACAAGTTGTTACAGCATTGTTCAAGCAACAATGCTGTAGCAACTTGCGAGATTTTTACGCGTGTACATTACTAGTACACGTACTAATTTTAACAACACTTTAGACAGTAAGGGCAACAAAAATCAAAATCTTCAATTTATGACGTTCTGATTAACATACTTACTAAGGTATCCAAGTAACCAGAACAATTTTGTTCTTATAACAACATTACTAATTCCGGCAAAACACAATCGTATATGTTTCAATACTGTGCCTAATTAACTTGGACGCAAGTGACGTCACAAGCTGCTAATATTATAACATTACAGTTTGCTAATAGTAATAGCCAAGTGCTTTCTATGCTTTTCAAAGTGTTGTAGGGCAATGATATGAAAACGACATTTACTAAAAGCGAACTTCAGACACACATATACATTCCATATAACTAAGGGGGCTTTCCATTTAACACGGTTAGGCCAGTCAGTCCGGTTAAATGGAACACGATTCGTTTGAGGCCTGGGGATGGTCTGACTGGAAAATTTGGTCCTAATCAAAAGCAAGTCCATTCTGGCCGGTCTAACCTTGTCAATTGGAAAGCGCCCCTAAGTAAAGATTTTGCTCTTCCCAGCTTGTGACGTTAGAAGCATATCAAAAAATTGTCAAACATTTAATGTTTTGTAAGCTCTGAATACGTATCGAAAAATGTTTTGATATATTTAAAAAATGTTGTTTTTTTTTAAATTAGCGATGTTGTCTTTGATAACAATCGTTTATTATTTGAATTAAATTAGTAAGTATGTTTCTATAAGTCAAAAAGACATTGCCATTATCTTTAACAATATATAATTAATTTCCTCTTACCAATATCACTCTCAGTTCTTGTACTTTGCGAGACAAGAAGTTCAACGTCACCACCAGCGTTCTTTAATGTTTGAACAGCCTCGTCATGCTCGACATATTCCAAGCTTTTCCCATTGACTGCCAGAATACGATCACCTTCATAGAAAAAATACAACATTACGTTAGTTAGTTAGTACAACATATTCAAAACTAGTTTCACACAACCAAAACCACACAGGTATACTTAATATTCGACCCTAGAAAATAGCGTTGTCTCAAAAAGTATGTGCAAAAGAACTTGTGAAAGAGAGGATGTGAGGAAAGTTACATACCAACTTGAAGTCTTCCATCTTCATCAGCAACGCTACCAGGACTAATTCTTTTAACGAATATTCCAAGATGAAGGCGTCGAGTGTCTTCGCCACCAACCACAGTCAAACCTGAAAAAAGTTTGGCAAATGAATTTTGATTGGACTTAGTACTGTCTTCAATAGAAGTGGAACACAATGCACCAGAATCAGTATTGCAATATTACTGAACTGTCCTGTCCTGTCATATCCTCCACTACAATCCATTCCCTCTACCCCATCCCACCCCATCCTACCCTACCCCACCCCACTATACCCCACCCAACCCCACCCTACCCCACTCCACTTTACACCTATACACTATGGGCGTTTTCCTTTTGAGCAATCCATTCAAAATCGGATTTTCGATTTACTGTTCCATTTTCCAAAATCTGAAAAAAGATTCGAATCTAGTGAATCGGTAGGCGACCGTGGATTTTTCGGATTTTATCTCAATCCAGATTGCGATTTTTCGTTCCTTTTGCAATTAACTTTTCTGACCGCTGACCACGGCAATTGTGAAGTCGGCTCGTGAGGTAAAATGGCGGAAAAAGAACAAGGTGAGTACTTCTAGACGATGAATTTTATTAGTCTACAGTCCAAATACCATTGTTGTTGTCAATTAACAGGTAGAGACTAATAGCTAAGATGCCCCGTTGTTATTTTTCAACTTTGTAGGAACACCTACAGTACGTTTGTTACAACAGCATATTTGTCTGAAAAGATTTGCGAGAATCCAAATTGTGGCCATCCTTTTTCTGCATCAAGTAGAGGTCTACATTGCAAAGATAATGGAGCATGCTCGTTTTATTCAACGGACGAATATTCCAAGCCTGAGAAAAATGACAATGGACTTCGTCTGAAGTCATTTCTCTTGACCGCCATTTTCCAGCATTTGCGCCCACGTCAGGTTCACAAGCTGACCAGCGCAGCACGTCCGTTCCATTTATTAACAAAATCTGAAAAACCCAAATCTCAAAAATCTGGATTTGGATTGTTCAAAAGGAAAGCGCCCTATATGCAGTGCTGTAAAAGTTACATAATTCTTGTAACTAGGTACAGTTACAGTTACATCGTTAGAAAAGTAACTAGTTACCGATAAAAGTTACAATGAAAAGAAAGTAACTAGTTACAGTTACAAAGTTTCTTCAAAAATTTTGTAACTAGTTACAAAGTTACATTCCTTTGTCCGTGTTACTAGAATCAACAAAGAAATTACTAGTTTTTAGATGCCAGTACCATAATTATGTTCTTACAGCTAAATGCCTAAATATAGTTGTCACTAGGCAGAAATAGTCAAATGTGTACATAATGTACCTTTATTATTATATCAAAACCATTTTCACCAAGAAAGAATGATATCCTCAACTGAATATCAGTAACTATACTACTTGTAGTCACATTTTTGAACCAAATATTGTAACTAGTTACAGTTCTTTAAAAAAGTAACTAGTTATAGTTACTTCTTCAAAAAGTAACTAGTTATAGTTAGTTACTTAAAAATGTAACTAGTTACTGTAACTAGTTACTTGTAACGAAGTTACTCACAGCACTGCCTATATGTATACGTACAACTTATCATAAAGACATGGCTTCTGTTTTTTCTTTATTTATGTAAAGTTATGTTTTTATATGTTCGTTTTAGGAAAATAACGTTTTACATAAAACTCGACCTTCTAAACATACCTAATGCGCCTCGGGCATCCTTTTTCAGCTTAATGGCTTTGACCTTACGATCAGGAGATAGGGTTACATCAGTTATCATTTTCTTACCAGCTAAAAGAATAAAAGAATAAGTACGCAAAAATGTATACAAAATCAAACACAACAAAAAAGCTATACTGTATAATCTACGGATGATTTTCACTAAAGTAAAATCCCGCATATAAGAACCTAGTGATTAGACTAAAATTTTGACATTGAACCCTCATTATATAAGAACCTGTTGAGCCTGAAAATTGAAACAGGTTCTTATTTGGTAAATCTAGAAAAAATAATGAAAACTGGTTTTATATGGCAACCAGACTGTGCAGAATCTCTTGCAATAATATCAATATAAAAATTGATATATTTTACACAAATAATCGCCACTATACCGAATGTAGATTTATAGTTTCAGGGAGTACAGTAGACTTTTACCAATAACAGTTATCAACCAGTGTAGAGTACATATACTATATTCCAGTATTGACTGACAAGTGTTTTACTCTTAAGAAAATAAAAACCTATTTAACAACGTAAATAGCCTAATTTTTAAACGCGGGTTTTTACTGTGTAACAATGTTCATCCTAAAGACTAAAGCCCCGCACAGACGGCCAAGTTTTCCTTGACAAGTCTTTCCTTAACAAGTTTTATTTGTTCGTGTGTACGACACAAATTGACAAGTTTTTCCTCGACAAGGAGCCTTGTTCAAAAGCTGGTCATGCTAGATATTAAAGCCACGCATAGACGACCAAGTTTCTCTTGACAAGTTCCTTGGTAGCTTTCCTTGCTCGTGTGTACGATGAACACGTTTTTTCCCAACAATTTTCCTTGCCAAGTTATAATTGCTCGTGTGTACGGTTGGACAAGTTTTCCTTGACGGCAATGATCGCGTAATAAGCTTAGGAGATGATCTTGTCAAGTTTTCCTTGACGACTATACACACGCGAACAAATTTCCTTGTTCAAAAGCTGGCATGACCAGCTTTTGAACAAGGCTCCTTGTCGAGGAAAAACTTGTCAATTTGTGTCGTACACACGAACAAATAAAACTTGTTAAGGAAAGACTTGTCAAGGAAAACTTGGCCGTCTGTGCGGGGCTTAAATAATAAAGACTTATTAACCGAGTGTGAGGTCGGTACGGGAAAGTATTTGCTTGAGGTTTTCGTACAGACCGAGCGACGAAGAGCAAGTTTTGGGCGATAAAACCGAAGCCAAATACTGTCCCTACAGACCGAGCAAACGAGGTTAATGAAGAACTTATTAAATGGCTTTCGGTTCATTTTCTTTTTAAGTTTTGAATGTTGTTTTCGTCTTCGGAGTTTGCCGTTACGTTACCTGTTAGCTTTTTCGTGTCGCTTCATGGCCTTCTTTGTTTACACCAGTTCGGCTTTCATTGGTCGTGTTTTTAGATAAACAGCTTTTAAGAAAACCAATACTAATGTTCCAGCACATTTTATTGTTCAGAATATTTGAGTAAAGATACTCAGTTCTCTTTTATTTGGATTCAAATCAACTCAGAAATTTTCCCGCCGAAACTTACACGTCCGAGAAAAACTTAAAAATCCGAGAAAGAAGCGTATTGTCCGAGTAGTTCCGAGCGGTCAATAATCGTAGAATTCCGACAGTTCAGCAACCAATCAGCTAGCATCATGGTTCAACGTTGTTTCGTCTTCGGAGTTTGCCGTTACCTTACCTGTTAGCTTTTTCGTATCGCTTCTTGTTTACACCAGTTTGGCTTTTATTTGTCGTGTTTTTAGATAAACAGCTTTAAAGAAAACCATCAGTAATGTTCTGGCACATTTACTTTTCCGAAATATTTGAATAAAGAGACCCAGTTCTCTTTTATTTGTATTTAAATCAACTCAGAAATTTTCCCGCCAAAACTTACTAAACTAGGGAATTGTTTTGCGTACGGACCAGAAAACAAACCCAGCCAAACCCAGCCATATATAATAATATAAAATAGTAAATATCATCAAGAGAGCTGTAAAGGAAGTTTACCTTGGGGAGATGGAGTTTTATCAGAATGAGCTGAAGGAGACGTTGTAGTCGTATCTACATTAAACATTTGAAGAAAATACAAACTTCACTAAATCAAGTATGTAATAGAATGGTTTTAGTAAGGGGAGACACAAGGAAGGAGAGGGGGAGAAAAAGGAGAGAAGAGAGGAAGGTGGAAAGAAGGAGGGAAAGGAGGGAAAGGAGGGAGAGGAGGGAAAGGAGGGAAAGGAGGAAAGGAGGGAAAGGAAGGAAGGTGGAAAGAAGGGAGGGAGGGAAAGGAGGGAAAGGAGGGAAAGGAGGGAAAGGAGGAAAGGAGGGAGGGAGGGAGGGAGGGAGGCAGGGAGGGAGGGAGGGAGGGAGGGAGGGAGGGAGGGAGGGAGGGAGGGAGGGAGGGAGGGAGGGAGGGAGGGTGGGAGGGAGGGAGGGAGGGAGGGAGGGAGGAAGGAAGGAAGGAAGGAAGGAAGGAAGGAAGGAAGGAAGGAAGGAAGGAAGGAAGGAAGGAAGGAAGGAAGGAAGGAAGGAAGGAAGGAAGGAAGGAAGGAAGGAAGGAAGGAAGGAAGGAAGGAGGAAGGAGGGAAGGGAGGAAGGGTAGAAAAGAAAAATAAGAAAGAGAGAAAGAAGAAAAAAGAAAGGAAGGCACGAGTGACTTACTTAAAATATAAGGTGACGATCTCTCGGACTGTTCATGGTTTACAGTACTTGGTACATGGCTTGGGTCAGTGAATCCGTTCACTGCCTTGTGGGACACTTGTTGACTTGGTTTTCTGTAGTCTGCGTTTCTTTCTTCAAAACTGTTATCCAAGTCATTATCTTGCACAGAGCCGTTCATTAATTGGCCGTCTACATTCACATAAGTAGGACTTCCCGATTTGTGAGAAAAGCCTAAACAACTTCCCTTTTTCTGATCTGGTGCTAAAGGGAAAAAGAACTGTTATGGTCCCTATTCCCTATTAACATTCACCACAATCACTATCACTATCACAAGTCTACACGCGACAAGTTGTTAACAGGTTGATGCTAACAAGGTTGTAGCAGCTTTTTGAATGAACAGCATTGTTACAACCTGTTAACAGCCTTGCTACAAGCCTGTTGCGAACACATCCTGTTGACAGGCTGTGAGATTTTTACGTGTGTACAACAGCTACACACGCAAAAATGCACACTCTGTGTCAGACCTGATGCAGAATGATGTCAGACCTGTTCAGAAAAATGTAGCGATCCCTGATACAGCCTGTTGCAGTATCAGCTATGATACACCTATGATATCATATCTGTATCATACCTTCAGCTATACAACAGACTGTTCAGAACAGATTGTCAAACTGTATCAGCCTGACACGGTCAGTGCTGTATCAGTTTGATCTAACAGATTGAACAGGTATGTTGTCTACGGAGCTGTCGCAGTCTGTTAGAAATTCTAACTAAATGTTTATACATCAGCGCTGGTACATTCTGTAGCTGTCAGGCTGTATCAAGGGTCGCTACATTTCTCTGAACAGATCTGATATCAGAGCTGATCAGACTGTGCGTTTTAACGTGTGTACGCGCGCAATACCACACAATATCAAACCACTCCATACCACACCATACCATGCCATGTCATACCACACCACACCATATCAGGTCATATCAAACCACACCACACCATACCACACTATAGCTAAATTACTAAATGTGTTTACTAAAAACAAAGAACCAAACCTTTAGAAGCTTCATCCATGGACAGCAATCGAACCTTCATCCTCATTTGGAAACGATGAAACGAAGTACACAAATACAGCAAATACTTGGACCTTTACAAAATAAATCTTACTTTGAAATCTCACTTCGCTCTCGAGAAGATTGAGAAGATTTGTTTGATATGTAAATGGAATAAACTATATTATGAACAAATCAAAATAGTGAAATAAAAGTAGCGTGCTGCGTAGGCAGTGTAGAAACAACAATCGAAATATAGTAAGGTTAGGTATACTGCCGAAACAGAGAACGTAGGAGTCTAACGTTTCGGCGAAGGCCCTTCGTCAGAGAGAAACGTAAAGAGTGTAAACAAATAAGCTCATTAATAAACTATAAGCTCATTGTTTGTTTACACTCTTTACGTTTCTCTGTGACGAAGGGCCTTCGCTCGAAACGTTAGACTCCTACGTTCTCTGTTTCGGCAGTATATCTAACCTTACTATATTTCGATTGTTATATTATGAACAGGTCATTGTAATTTATTATTGTATCCTTTTAATTTGATTTTACCTTTTATATGAAGAACTAAGAAAAGTTATCTTATTTCCTTTTCCACTTTTGGCATCTGTCCGAGGTTCGATATGAAACTTCTTTTTCTAAAAACAATCAATAGAAAACAACGTTCAAAAACAATGTTGTACTTCTGACAAAGAATAAGTAATTCATTAATCTAGTACTGTTACTCTTCTGTATTAGTTTATTCATGCATAAATTATCTTTGATGTGCCGCGGTTAATAAATAGGTTATTGACCTTGCATATTAAATGACCTACTATATCGCTTTAAAACTACGTCTAGAATACCATTTTTTTGTTAAATAACGACAAATATCGTCTGTGTCATGAATAAACTAAGTCGGTTAGTGACCTTAACCTCGGTCACTACGCTGGTTATTACCCTCGGGCCTGCGCAGATCACACGCAGGCTACACTGTACCTTGAATGCAAGTTTCTTGATCATTTGCCACGAGTGTTTTTCTAATGTCCTTTTATTGTCTGCTGGAGGCTAAAGTAAAAAAAAAGATGTTGTCGACAATAAATATAAAGATTATATCTAATAGTGATAGTGATGATGATATTAATACACTAATGATGATAATCTTGGTAATAACAATGATGAAAATTATTATGATTATAATAATGGTGATTATGATGATGATAAGTATAGGTAATAGCATGGTTTCGAGTGCAATTTGGAAAAAAACATGCACGAGTGAGTTTTTCAAATACTGTCAAAATAGCACGAGTCCGAAGGACGAGTGCTATTTGAAGTATTTGAAAAACTCACGAGTGCATGTTTTTCCAAATCGCACGAGAAACCATGCTATTACTTATTAATAATATACATGAAAAAATTTTCCAAACAACTGTACTAATATTTTAACGTACGTGTTTAGCCGTCCACTCCTCGCATATTTATTTGTTAAAAAACGCTTCGCTTCCTTTACTACTTGAAAAAGTTTACTCGAGGCATAAAGAAGCTTCTGGTCTTCTTGTAGGTACTTCACTTGGCAATATTAAAGCATAACTAGCTTCAAATTTGAACAAATTATCCCCAAAACCGCCGAATCTTGGCCGCCATCTTTGTTTTGTGTCGGGAAAAATCCGCTGTACAATCAATTTGATTGGTTCTTAGTGATAACAGATTTTTGCACTGTGATTACAGATTTTTGCACTGTGATAACAGATTTTTGCACTGTGATAACACAATTCTGCACTGTTGTTTGGGATTAACTGCACTGGAATCAGCCAATCACAGTCGAGATATTTTTTCATGTATATTATTATGATGATTATGATAATGGTGATGATGATGATGATAATGATGATGATGAAAATGATGATGATAATGATGATAATGTGATGATGATATTGATGATGATCATCATGTTGATGATAATGATGATAATGATAATGACGACGACGACGATAACGATAATTAAATAATAATCCACATTACTCACCTCAAAGACAGTGACTCCTCGCACACAAACACCCAAATAAACAGTTTGGTTTTCATTCTTATTCTTAACAAGATAAATAAAACAAATCAACCCGCTTCTTATATGCTTACTAAATATTTAAAATCTATAAACAAACTACTATGTCTTTTCAATATTATAACTAAATACTGTTCACAATCCTTACCCATTGTGTTTTATAAAAGTGTATGCCATATTCAGGCAATTTCTGAGCTTCTTTGATAAACTTTAGTTCTGCTTCTTGTTCGTCTAAACCACACTGGATCTTGTGCAAAGCACGGAGTTTCTGTGAAGCATGATCTTCCGTAATTTTCGCAAGAACCTAGTGAAATAAAATATGAATTTGCATATAGAATGGAAAGAAGACAAAATTTACAGAACCCGAGCTACTGAGCTTCGAATAGAGAGCTAAGGTTGCAAACGCGTACAACCTGTAACCTTCTGCTGACCAGTGAGATGTTCTAACCACTGAGTAGCCTGGTGTGGTCTGGTACCCTGGCCCAATTTCAAAAGAAATAAGGGACAGGTAACCACTAATTACAATCTCGCGTCATTCAGAGCTAAATCCACTTGTACGTCTGCGCATGCCTGACGCCTGTCCAAGATTCAACCAATAGGAAAGCAGAAATCTTTAGTGGTTACCTGACCCATATTCTTTGATTGGGCCAGGGTACCAGGCTAACCATTGAGCCACTGAGACTCAGATGAAGAGCTGAGGTTACAAATGTGTACAACCTGTAACCTTCTGATGACCAGTGAGATGTTCTAACCATTGAGCTACTGAGACTCAGATGGAGAGCTGAGGTTACAAATGTGTACAACCTGTAACCTTCTGATGACCAGTGAGATGCTCTAACCATTGAGCTACTGAGACTCAGATGGAAAGCTAAGGTTACAAATGTGTACAACCTGTAACGTTCTGATGACCAGTGAGATGTTCTAACCATTGAGCTACTGAGACTCAGATGGAGAGCTAAGGTTACAAATGTGTACAACCTGTAACCTTCTAATGACCAGTGCGATGCTCTAACCATTGAGCTACTGGGACTCATGGTGTGCTGTGCTGTGTTGTGTGCTGTACTCTATACTGTACTGTACTACTTACTCTATGAGGAAGGTAGTGTCTGGGTTTAAAATAGTTTTCACCAAAACTCTTCCTGCTGTAGTCGCCATACTCAGCTTGTAGAGCTAAAGATGCGAGGTTTAGAATGTGTTCTTCGTCGCAGTGTAAACGGTTGTATAGTATATCACTACGCAACTGGAGATAAAGCTGGTGGTTTGTTTCCTCGTGTCTAAAACATAAGTGGTAAAGTATTGTACAGTCGAACTTGTGTTGAGCTTCCTTGTAGTGACACAGGGCTGTGAAAAGTGCAGTAGTTTGTCTTACCTTAGAAGTGAAAGATTTTCCACATAGAACTTTACTCTAAAATACAGCGTATATTTGCCCGTAGACTTCTTTGACTGAAAATAGCAGAGAACATTTGATTAAGACAACAACACAACGCAACCTAGCACAACACACCACACCACACCACACCACACCACAGCACGGCACAACATTCCACACCACACCACACCACACCACACCACACCACAGCACAGCACGGCACAACACACCACACCACAACACACCACACCACGCCACACAACAACACACCACAACACAACACAACACACCACAACACAGCACAGCACAGCACAGCACAGCACAGCACAGCACAGCACAGCACAGCACAGCACAGCACAGCACAGCACAGCACAGCACAGCACAGCACAGCACAGCACAGCACAGCACAGCACAGCACAGCACAGCACAGCACAGCACAGCACAGCACAACACAACACAACACAACACAACATCAACATCAACATCAACTAGACTAAAATTCACCTTCTCTTTCCAACCAGAAGGGGCATACTTCGAAAGCTTAGTGTCAAAGTCCAGGAAGAAGTGCTCACCATCTTCAAAAATAAAATATATTATATTAACTTTGAACTTCTCACACTTATACTGTCATGGCAATAGAAATGTTCCTAAAATATTGTTGTTTCAATTCAGTTCCCCAACCTGATCTATTCATTTGATAACATTGGTTCAACAACTTCCTGCTTTGAATTTGGTTTGTTTCTGAACAACCAATAGGAAATATGATCATTAGTCAAACACCAATCAAATTCGTAGCAGGAAGTTGTTCAACAAACTTCACCAAATCAATTAACAATCTCGTTCCCAGAGCCCACGTTCCCCACCCGGGAAACGAGAGACTCTGGGACAATCCGTTCACGCCATCACAGGATTCTTGTTATCCGGAAGAAGAGCTATATAGAGTTCACTGTGTTCATCAGCCAATGAAATATCCCGAGTCTCCCGTTTCCCGGGTGGGGAACGTGGGCTCTGGGAACAAGATTGATCAATTAACTGAAACTAAAGTTTCTGCTAGTTACCTTCCAATCTCGCCAGACCAAAGTAAATCTTTTCAGTTATGCCAATATACTTCGTGATTTGAGTAAACAGTTCTTGAACTTTTGTAGAACTCTAGAACAAAAAAAAACCCAAAGAAGTAGTGAAGTGGCCTTCGCGAGAAATGCTACGCGATAAAATAAAAAAAGGAAAAAAACAGGCAAAAAGCCACGCGGGAAAGATCACGCGAGAAAGACCAAACTTGAAAGATCAAACGAGAAAGACCACGCAAGAAACGTCACGCGAGAAACGCCACGTGAGAAACGTCACGCGAGAAACGTCACGCAAGAAACTCCACGCGAGAAAGGCCATGCAAGTAAAGCCACGCAAAAAAGTCCAAGCGAGAAACTCTGCGCGCGAAAAACCGCACAGATTACTCGTCAGCCAGAGCGCACATAACTAAACGCTCTCCTGAATATCATCTTTTTTAGGAAGTTGAAGAAATAAAGACAAAGATAGATCAAGAGAATTGGCTCTGAGTATGGTGACTGTTTAAAACTTAAAAAACCCTATTTGAACAATTTTGATCAGTCGGTTTAAGGCCTTATCTACACGATACGATTGTCATCGTGATGTATGTGATTCACCGCCAATTGTGTAAACGACGTCTTTCAACATTCACCATCGAATCATGAACAAGAATGTGTCACGTACACAAAATTGCATACGCCAGAATGACAATCCTTATACAACAATCGTATCGTGTAGATACGCCTTTACAAATGCGACCTACCTCGACAGCCATCTCAAGTCTTTGTTCATTCAACATCACCACAGTAACCAGACGTCGTCCAGAAGCACGCTTTTCGTTCTTTTTCTGAAAGAAACAAAACAAACAAATGTCGACACTGTTCTGTGACTTCTTGCTGTACATTGTTAGATGTTAATAGTCAGAAAACTCTGCCATGAGCTCCAGACGGGACTGAAACCCAAATGTTAGCCAGAAGAACAAAAGGTAGAAAAGGATCTAAGAGTTTGGATTTCTAGTAAACTGACATGGTCAAAACAAGTCCACCAACAGTGCAGCAAGGCAAACAAGCTATTAGGCTTTGTCCGCAGATCCTCGCGGGACATAATGAACATTGGTACACGTCGAGCTCTGTATCTGGCCCTTGTTCGATCGCAACTGGGTTACGCAACCCAAACACGTCAACGATCCTTCTTTATACGCGTGTGCAGAGTATGGAATACTTTACCAGACTCCATCAGGCACAAGTCTCTATCATTAGAATCATTTAAAAATAAACTACTTAACTACTATAATTATGCCCTTAATCATTTCTACGTGACTGATAACCCTAGGACATGGAAGTCAGTATGTGTGAAATGTAATGTAGCACGTGGTCTTGACCGCCATTTGACCTGTTGTTTTTAGCTAACTAATTGTATTCCTGGCCCACAGTAATTGGTAATAACTGTTGTGGTTACCCCGTCTACTTTCATTATTGTTGATATGTATACATATATATATATGTTTATTTATTTTATTTTTTTCTCTCTGTAAGTTGTAGGCAAAGTTTAATAAAAAAATAAAAATAAAAGTAACCTACCGGTGATATGTTAACAAATGATCTATCGGGATCCTCAGTGACTTGGACGAATTCAGGACCAAAGAATTTCTAAATAACATTTAAAAGAACACAGTGAACAATGTGTGATAAAAACAAGACAGCTTCTTACTTCAGTGTCCGATCCACACTTCGTTGATTGCCTGTTTGTCATGGCAAACTCTCGGGCTTCGCCCTCGGGATTATATTTCGCTAATAAACTTTGGGTGAGGTGCTTAACGTACACTAAATACTGTAATATGTTACCCTAAATAAATGAAGTTGCTTTCTTTCTTTCTTTCTTTCTTTCTTTGTTTCCTTCCTTCCTTCCTTCCTTCCTTCCTTCCTTCCTTCCTTCCTTCCTTCCTCCCTCCCTCCCTCCCTCCCTCCCTCCCTCCCTCCCTCCCTCCCTCCCTCCCTCCCTCCCTCCCTCTCCCTCCCTCCCTCCCTCCCTCCCTCCCTCCCTCCCTCCCTCCCTCCCTCCCTCCCTCCCTCCCTCCCTCCCTCCCTCCCTCCCTCCCTCCCTCCCCTCCCTCCCTCCCTCCCTCCCTCCCTCCCTCCCTCCCTCCCTCCCTCCCTCCCTCCCTCCCTCCCTCCCTTCCTTCCTCCTTTCTTTTAAATTATCTTCATCACTAACTTACTTTTAATTTAGCTTTTGGAACTTTCTTCCGTCTCTTGCCGCCGTCAGAGCTATCAGGTGTCACTAGGTTCAGTTCTGAACGATATTTCCGCTGATCATTACTAACTGGCCATTGTTTCATAGTATTTAAATCATTATACTTCTTACTCCCATGATCCACTGCGTTACTCAGCTCAGAGACCGATCTGAAGTCACCAACTGATGAATGATGCCATTCTCTAAAATAGATAAAAAGTTTGGTTCGCCGATTACGAAAATGTTTGAACGAATAAACTTTCGGACAAAATAATTTTCCGAAAACTTTTCAGTCCGAACATTTCACTGTTCAAACAGTTTCATACTTCCCACTTTATTGTTAGTTTTGAAATAAGTTAAAGGAGCATCGAAAATTAAATATACAGTTGCGTTATTAGTTAGTATTCACTTTGTTCCCTCCGTCAGGAAGTTATGTTTTCAAATCCGTTTGTTCGGGAGTTTTTTGTGCGGGTGTGTGTCTATATTTTTCTCCGTCCGTCCGTCCGTCCGTCCGTCGGTCGGTCGGTCGGTCGGTCGGTCGGTCGGTCGGTCGGTCGGTCTGTCTGTCTGTCTGTCTGTCTGTCTGTCTGTCTGTCTGTCTGTCTGTCTGTCTGTCTGTCTGTCTGTCTGTCTGTCTGTCTGTCTGTCTGTCTGTCTGTCTGTCTGTCTGTCTGTCTGTCTGTCTGTCTGTCTGTCTGTCTGTCTGTCTGTCTGTCTGTCTGTCTGTCTGTCTGTCTGTCTGTCTGTCTGTCTGTCTGTCTGTCTGTCTGTCGGTCGGTCGGTCGGTCGGTCGGTCTGTCTCTCTGTCTGTCTGTTTGTCTCTGTCTGTCTGTCTGTCTGTCTGTTTGTTTGTTTGTTTGTTTGTTTGTTTGTTTGTTTGTTTGTTTGTTTGTTTGTTTGTTTGTCTATTTATGTTTTGTTTTGTTTGTTTGTTTGTCTGTTTGTTTGTTTGTCTGTCTGTTGGTTTGCAAACTGTCACTTAAGCCCTGCTTACACGGCCAAAATTTAAGCGGGATCTGAGCCACATCTGACTTTAAGGGGGTTAAAATGTCCGTATCAACAGATCGGCGTAAATTAATCGGGATTAGTTTGCACCACCTCAAGTAGGTGGATTAAACTGAGCACGATCAGTTAATCGCGCTTAACTTGGCCGTGTAAACGCAACGGGATTGAAAAACGCTTGCTATTAATACGGTGTTATTAATACGATAAAATGCATTTTTTTGCCTTGCTGTAGAAGCTTCCATCTCGCTATTCTTTGTTCCTTTCTTTCTTTTAGCTATTACTCTTTCTCGTGCACCGATGTCTTCCGTTGTTCTTTGACGAACGCTACCCATACGAAGCTTCCAAAACCAAAAATATAGCTCGTCCGCCATGTTGAATAATGGTGTACGTGTTTTAGTAAGGGATTATTAAATGACCGTGTAAACGCACCAAGGTGGCGCATTTTAAGCACGCTTAACTTAAGCGTGCTTAAATTTTGGCCGTGTAAACAGGACTTAAATTATCTCAAAAAGTATTGAAAAATAGTTTTCATGTAACTTTGAAGACGGATTGGTCGCAGACCAAGAACCAAACCATTAAATTTCGAATTTGGTTAAAAATTGTATAATAATTTTATTTAAAAATTGACTGCAAGATTCTCAGTGTAGAAAAAACGAACGAACAAACTCATTCATTGACTGACATTAATTGACAGAATCAATCTCGTTCCCAGAGCCCACGTTCCCCACCTGGGAAACGAGAGACTCTGGGATAATCCGTTTCAAATCGTTACGTTATTGGCTGAATAGTGAGCAGGAGTTGGTCTGAAGTGACCGGAAGTAGAATTAATAAAACCAAAATGACAAAGACGTCGGACGACAAGACTCCAGTGAAGACGTTGCCGCGATCGATATCTTCGCCGTATGTGTGTAGATGCTGTAATTCGAGCTTCGCCAGCAACCCCATTGACTTGTTTGGGGAAAAGTCAAACAAGGAGAACATACTATCCAGATTCCGCTCGGATATTTACGTATGCGTACCTCAACCGGAATAACAAGAATCCTGTGATTTGAAACGGATTATCCCAGAGTCTCTCGTTTCCCGGGTGGGGGACGTGGGCTCTGGGAACGAGATTGTGACAGAATATAAAGCTGCCTGATAGTTAGCTGTGCTTATGCACAAGTTAGCCACCAGGGCACCGCAACAATGCTTGATTACGCTCAAACGCAAGTAACAGCTTTTAGTCAATACTTACCCTGAACGAGCTAATCCGGTACTATCCCTCAAGGACCCCATACTTCCCCAGAAATCACTACCGTGGTCAGTGAGCGACGAGCCTGGTACATAGCTTCCTTCCATTAACGACATCAGTGAAGAAGACTGGGCCGAGCTTATAGTCGACTTGCGATGATCAGAAAGAGATGACGTTTCACTAGAGGCATCACTGCTGGGGGCATTGTGAATGTCTCCTAAAAATCAATATGACTATGATGATAAGAAAAAGAGAGGGGGGGGGGGGGGGGGGGGGGGGGGGGGGGGGGGAGGGGGGGGGAGGGGGGGGGGTGGGGGGGGGGGGGGGGGGGGGGGGGGGGGGGGGGGGGGGGGGGTGGGGGGGGAGGGGGGGTGGGGGGGGGGGGAGAACAAAGAAGAAGAGAAGAAAGGAGAGGAGGGAAAAGAAAAGGATAAAGACAAGGAAGAGGAAAAGGAAGAAGAGAAGGACAAGGAGAAAGAAGAAGAGAAACAAGACAAAGGAATGAGAAAAAAAGGAAGCAAAGGAACAGAAGAGGAAGGACAGGAGGACGAGAAGGACAAGAAGAGGGAAGAAAAAGAACTAATCTTTTTTTTATTTATTTATACTGGATAGAGGTCCAGTAAGGGACATCCCTCATTGGTCCAGTGTTTCTACAGGAGGAAACCGGAGTACACGGAGGAAACCTGCGATGTTTGGTAGAGTCAAACTGGAAGCACTCTTCTCACATGCGGCCAAGGTGAAATTTTTATCAGATAACTGCTGAGAGCAGGAATTGAACCCGGGTCGCTGAGGTGAAAGGCACATGTGCTAACCACTGTGCCACCAAAGGAAGAAAAAGAAGAGGAGAAAGAGATGGGGAAAAAGAAGCAAAACGATGAGGAGAAAAAGGGACGATGAGAAAGAGGAAGCAAATGAACAGGAAGAGAAGGATGAGAAGGACAAGAAAGAAGGAAAAGAACAGAAAGAGATGCAAAAAGAGAAGCAAAACGAGAAGGAATGAGGAGAAAGAGGAAGCAAAGGAACATAAAGAGAAGGATGAGAAGGGCAAGAAGAAAGAAGGAAAAGAAGACGATAAAGAGATGGAAAAGGAAAACGAGGAGGAGGAAGAAGAAAAGGAGAACAAAAGGAGACAAAAAAAGAGAGAAAGAGAATGAAAAAAAAAGGAGAAAGAGGAGGATGAAGCAAAGAAAGAGAAAGAAAACGAAGAGGAGAAAGAGTAGAGGAAGGAGGAAAAAACGAAGGAGGAGGATGAAGAGGGAAACGAGGAGAAGGACTGAAGGAGCAGGAAGGGAAGGAGAAGGAGGTGGGGAGAAGGAGAAGGAGGAAGGGGAGGAGAAGGAGGTGGGGAGAAGGAGAAGGAGGAAGAGAAGGAGGTGGGGAGAAGGAGAAGGAGGAAGGGGAGGAGAAGGAAGAAGGGGAGGAGAAGGAAGAAGGGGAGGAGAAGGAGGAGAAGGAAGGGGAGAAAACGAAGGAGGGAGGGGAAGAGAAGAGCAGGGAGGGCAGGAGAAGAAGGAGGAGGAGGAGCAGAAAGGAGAGGAGAACCACCAGCAGGAAGGGGAGGAAAAAGAGAAGGAGCAGGAAGTGGAGAAGGAAGAGAAGGGGGAGCAGGAAGGGGAGGAGAAGAATGAGAACGAGAAGAAAAAGGAAAAAGAGAAGCAGGAGGGAATGCATATATGAACGTATTCCCATATATTTTGAAAAATGTCCTCGCAAGGCCTTATTTTGTAAAACACGTGTGTGATATTTACAATCTGATATTAGAAACACCTTATTCAAAATCCACGATTAGCCACTGACTCGTCCTCCTACTATCTCGTTAGTCTGCGTAGCAACCGTTTCTAGCTGACCCCTCCAACAAATCAGCAAAGAAGTTTTGAAGCTCTATACTATAACACTAACCCAATGATCCGGCCGGCCACAGTTTGTCACTTCTAGACTTTGACAATATTCCATTAGCAGGTCCCTCCTCGTAACCTTTGTCTTGCTCGGGGTACGTTCGCGCTCTCTCAAACTTGTGCCGTCGTGGGACCTCTGAGCCATCATAGGAATGTCGTCCATTAATCGCTGGCATGCTGCTGTAGTGAGTCTTCAAGTCAATCGATCTGTCAGCCACCACAGGTGAAGTAACATGATCAGACTTCTTGTTTCGTGCTTTCTCCAAGTGCTTCCGATATTTATCTGAAGTAAATATAAGTAATGATAATGTGTTACTCCCAGTAACGAACCACACCGAACAAGTAGAGAAAACTCTACTTGGCCCTGTGGGATTCGAACCCGCGACCTTCGGTTTACTAGTCCAATGCTCTACCAACTGAGCTGCAGGTCAAGTCGGGAGCTGGTGGTCGAATGATAGTACTTAGGCTATTTGATATTTCGAAACAGACTAGTTTCTTCAATATCTAGACAACAGTCTTCATACATGACGATTTCGAAAGATTATTGTGGGACAGTGAACTCGGGTGGAGAATAAGAATAAGGTGTTACTTCGAGTGACGAACCATACCGGACAAGTAGAGAAAACTTTACATTGGCCCGGCTGGGATTCGAACCCGCGACCTTCGGGTTGAGCTTGCTTGCCTTGCTTGCTAGCTTGCTTGGTTGGTTGGTTGGTTGGTTGCTTGTTTGTTTGTTTGCTTGTTTGTTTGCTTGCTTGCTATCTAGCTTGCTTGCGTGTTTGTTTGTTTGTTTGTTTGTTTGCTTGCTTGCTTGCTTGCTTGCTTGCTTGCTTGCTTGCTTGCTTGCTTGCTTGCTTGCTTGCTTGCTTGCTTGCTTGCTTGCTTGCTTGCTTGCTTGCTTGCTTGCTTGCTTGCTTGCTTGCTTGCTAGGTTGCTTGCTAGCTAGCTTGCTTGGTAGCTTACTTACTGTCGCCGCCGCTTATATGCAAATCGCTTAAGTCCCTTATATGCAAAGATTTTGAAAACCCCAAATTATAAGAAAATCCATTTTTTTAATCCGCTTATATGCAAAAATCTGACTGGCAAAAGCGACTTGCATATATAAGCGGTGGCGACTGTATGTTTAAATTCAAGAATTTTCAAGGACCGCGGATTCGCGGAATCCTGGAATACAGACTCTTCTTACCTAGAGTATGAGGTATTTTGGTCATAAACTTGTTCTGTGAATGGTACGTTTGTTGTTCTTCTGGTGATAAGATTGTTCGTTCATTTGAGCCCACGAGTTCTGCAGCGGTAGCCTGACCACGTGACACTCTTTGAACGAGAGGAGGTGATGGCAACTCTAAACTTGACCCATATCTCAACCGGATCCCTCTAGATGGGTGCTAATATAAAAGCAATTGTACATTAGAATATCTGCACCAGATAAACATCAATATAAAATTAATAAAACTTTGAGTATACATACAGTCAACTCTCGTTATAGCGGACAACCTGGGGACCGTCATTTGGTGTCCGTAATAACGAGAGTCCGCAATAGCGGGATGCGATGAAAATATCCCGATTTCAGGTTGTAAAATGTCACTACAATGTATTACTGCTTTTTGACTCACGGATACTCCGTAGGAGTATTGGGAGTATATGCTATCACTCGACTTTTGCATATAATCCTCCAGCCTGCTTGGCGCGCTCTGTTCTAAAACCAGATAAACCGGTTTAGTCCGCCTGCGGTATCTACTTCTATCTACTACAGTATTTCAAAAGCTAGGAGGTGAGTTTGTTGATTTCTTTTCGTGTGTTTTTGCCGTTTAATAGCATATTACTAGCTCCATCAGTGTATTGATGTTTACTGTTTCTGCAGTTTAACTGTTTGTTTCATGATGAACTCGTAGTTCACTTGTTGTTTCACCGTTTCTGCGGTTTACACGAGTCTGTTGTCGATCATTCGTTCTATTGCAAACATTTGTTCATGCTTCATTTCATTACCACACATTGGTACTTCTGTAGATAATTATTTAACAGCATCTAAAATTAAGAATGTTGGTGTATGGGGAACTGATATTGAAATATTAACTGCAGCTTCTTTATATTTTGCACAGACATTTATGTATATACAAAATTTGGTAATAATGACAAGTGGGCAAAATTTTCAAGAACTATGTTAAATGAGCCATTACCCATTGATAACCATGCGATTTACATTCAGAATAGTAATAACGTGCATTTTGATGTAGTGCAAGATGTTTCCCAAGAGCTCATTCCAAACATAACCTCTAAAACAAAACCTGTACACGATTTCACAAGTAAACTTTCCAGAGTAAAAGCAAAAAGAGACTTTCCTATGTCAACATTGGAAGCTAGGCTCCTTTTGAAAAATCTGAAGCCTCTTGATGTTGGTGGCAATGGTGATTGCTTTTTTAAAGCCGTTTCTCACCAATTATATCACAATCCTAATTATCATCTAAATGTAAGGAAAGCAAGTGTTGATTATATTCAAGCTCATCCAGAACAGTTTATTGACAGTGTTACTAATAAGTCTTGGGCAAACTATATTAAGGATGTCAGCTCAAGGCACTTGGTGTGATGCACTTGGTGTGATGCTTTGAATTGTATAATTACTATTACTGAGTCAGCTGTCAATTTCAATGAGACAACTGTTGTTCATCCTCAATATCATAAAAAAATACCCCAAATTATACATCTAAGGTCATTTGAATGAATTTCATTATGTCTCAACTGTAAGTGTATTGTGCAAAAAAAACACTCACGGTTCGAACTACACTATTTCTTTACATTGTCAAACAAATGCGTTTTCTAGTGGTTTTAGCTGTGCTTGCTTGCGTATCCGTGAGTCGTCTCATTGAGACCTTTGATTTGTTTTAAAATGTCCAGTTTATTTCAATTTCTAGTTGACGTTTACTGTGATACATAAGTACACAGTACAAGTCAAAATACAAGTCAAAAATTTGTATTCAAATAGTTTTTTTATTCCAAAACCAAAAACACAACGGTAACATGAATCAGTAACATAAATATGTCACTCGATAAATTGAAAAGTCATTCACTTTCATGTGTCGAGAGAAAAATACGTCCAAGGTGTCCGTTGTAACGACAGTAGAACAATAAAAATGTTTGTTGGGGACCACATGAAGTGTCCGCAATTCCGTAATAGCGAGAGTCCGTAATAGCGAGAGTTATTTCAATACATTTCATAGTAGTTTCGGCCGGGGATTTACCAACTGTCCTTAATAGCGGGGTGTTCGTAATAGCGGGGTGTCCTTAGTAGCGGGGTGTCCTTAATAGCGGGGTGTCCTTAATAGCGGGGTGTCCTTAATAGCGGGGTGTCCTAAATAGCGGGGTGTCCTTAATAGCGGGGTGTCCGTAATAGCGGGGTGTCCGTAATAGCGGGGTGTCCTTAATAGCGGGGTGTCCATAATAGCGGGGTATCCGTAATAGCGGGGTGTCCATAATAGCGGGGTGTCCGTAATAGCGGGGTGTCCTTAATAGCGGGGTGTCCTTAATAGCGGGGTGTCCGTAAAGCGAGAGTTGACTGTATATACTTTATTGTTACTAATTTTTTTACTAATTTACTAAGAGATAAAAAAGAGAGAGGAAAAGAAAAAACCCAGAAGCAAAAAGTTATTCTGTAAAGATATTGCATATACCTGATAGTCAGAACTGTAACTTCTCCAGCGAGCTTTTGGCTGAAACATTTCCTCACTTTGGGTGACCTACGGGTTCAACAAAACAGTTTTGATTAATATCACAAGACATGCAGCAATGACTGAAAACATAAACTGCAGGATATCAAAAGCATAAACAAAAAAGAAATTGCCAAAAAGTCAAACATTGTGTGCTCTAATAAAGTCAAAAATATTTTGATATCTTTGTGGTTGTTCGAGAATCATTGTTTATGTTACAACGTATATAGTATTTCCGAACAAACTTCGCAACACTTCAGGGTAAAGTAATATAAAATCAACTGGTAACAAACACATACCTCGGGTATATTGTTGCCAAGTACTAAGACAACTAAGCCTTTGATAATCTTGCTGTAAGAAGTTTGGCCATATTTGCTGCCACATGCCTAAAAGATAAAGCTCACTAATTTTCACAGTGTAAATGTTGAGAAAATGTGACAGACTTGTTGATCATAACAACTTGTTACAAACAATGCCACAGCAAGTTGTTGGAACAACCTGTGACAGACTTGTTGACCACAACAATTTGTTACAAACAATGCCACAGCAAGTTGTTGGAACAACCTGTGACAGACTTGTTGACCACAACAACTTGTTACAAACAATGCCACAGCAAGTTGTTGGAACAACCTGTGACAGACTTGTTGACCACAACAACTTGTTACAAACAATGCCACAGCAAGTTGTTGGACAACCTGTGACAGACTTGTTGATCACGACAACTTGTTACAAACAATGCTACAGCAAGTTGTTGGACAACCTGTGACAGACTTGTTGATCACAACAACTTGTTACAAACAATGCCACAGCAAGTTGTTGGAACAACCTGTGACAGACTTGTTGATCACAACAACTTGTTACAAACAAAGCCACAGCAAGTTGTTGGAACAACCTGTGACAGACTTGTTGATCACAACAACTTGTTACAAACAATGCCACAGCAAGTTGTTGGAACAACCTGTGACAGACTTGTTGATCACAACAACTTGTTACAAACAATGCTACAGCACGTTGTTGGAACAATCGGCGACAGGCTTGTTGATCACAACAACTTGTAATCTTTCCACTTCGTTTTCAATTTTTTTACAACTCATGCGTTTTCCCTGTACACTATTTAACAAATAGATTCCATTTTGCCGTTGTCTGTTCAGTTATAGATGCACAGGTGATGTCACAACGTGGTAAGAACAAAAAAGTGGTCCACGAGACGCAGTCGAGTGGGTCACTGATGTTCTTACCACGTTGTGACGTCTTCTGTCCATCTATAACTGAACAGACAGCAAAAAAGTGAAATCTATTTGTTTTATACAATAAAAATTTAAAAGGTTTTTGTCGAAACTCTTGCCGGATTTTGGGGCATGAAGAAGGAAAAAACAGCTGACGTGATCTGACGTGACCATGTATCTGTCCTCTAATAGATCATGTCCAACAACCAATGAAAACACGCATAGCAACCAGGGTATTGTATAAATAAATATTGATTTCCATATACTTTGTACAGTACTTACCTCTAGAACTTGCCTCAATGTGTACCGTGCTCTAGCCAATTCTTCACACATAGACAACAACAAGTTACCCAAAGACACACTCAAATGAGCCATCTAGTTTCAACACAAAAATGAATTATTTTAAACTAAACTAAACTAAACTAATCTTATTTATACTGGATAGCTCTATCAGTTAATAGCTAACTGTTCTCCCTAGAGGTCCAGTAAGGGCCATCCCTCATTGGTCCAGTGTTTCTACAGGAGGAAACCGGAGTACCCGGAGGAAACCTGCGATGTTTGGTAGAGTCAAACTGGAAGCACTCTTCTCACATGCGGCCAAGGTGAAATTTTAATCAGATAACTGCTGAGAGCAGGAATTGAACCCAGGTCGCAGAAGTGAAAGGCACGTGCACTAACCACTGTGCCACCAATATAATTTGTATAATTTGACCCAAATTACAGTACATTGTAAGACCTTACATTACATGTAGGTTGTAAACCCTTACGCTACATTGTAAGATCTTACGCTACATTATAAGACCTTACGTTACATTGTGGGACTTTACGTTACATTGTGAGACCTTACGTTACATTATAAGACCTTACGTTACATTGTAAGACCTTACGTTACATTATGAGACCTTACATTACATTGTGAGACCTTACGTTACATTGTGAGACCTCACGTTACATTATAAGACCTTACGTTACATTGTGAGACCTTATGTTACATTGTGAGACCTTACGTTACATTGTGGGACCTTACATTACATTGTGGGACCTTACGTTACATTGTGAGACCTTATACGTTACATAAGTTGACTTTAATTTTTGGGAGAAATAGACTGATAATAAAAAGTGTAAATCACAATACCTTTGATTTAGTCAGTTGATACTCGGCAGCAAAATACAATGTCATACCCAAGGAGTAGACATACATCTTAAACAAGATGACAAGAGTAATTAATAAGCAACAGCTAAAAGCTGTTCTTTACTTAATGTTCTTTACTGTACGACCTTGCAATTTTGACTTTCAAATGTTTATGACGATGCCTTGACAAGTTGCTTAAAAAGTCCCATTTTGAAAATCGAACTTCACATAAAGTTCACGTTGAATCTTCACGAGCGATGTTAAATTCTTTATCAATCACACAAGTAAACATTGATTAGCCATCTTATCTCACGACTCTTCTGCAATTATCGAAGACAAATACTTTCCAGTACAGACCAAGCAAACGAGATTAATAAGCCATTTATCATATGGCTTTTGGTTCGTTTTCTTATTTGTTTTTAACTCAGCGTCTTCAGATGTTGCCGTTTACCTTACTTTTGAGCTTGTTAACCGAGTTCGAGGTCTGTAGTGTACGGGAAAGTATTTGCCTGAGGTTTTCGTACAGACCGAGTTGTGCGACAAAAACCGAGAGCAAATACTTTCCCGTACAGACCGAGAAAACGAGGTTAATAAGCCTTTCATTATATGGCTTTTGGTTTGTTTTCTTATCTGTTTTTAGTTCTACGTTTTTCTTGATCATGCAGGTGTCGCTGTTCAACTTAGTTCTCACTTTTCAAGCTTGTTTGTTTCGCTTAATGTTTACACCTGTTAGGCTTTTATTTTTCGCGCTTTTAAATAAGAAGTTTTTATAAATAGAAACACTGATGTTTCAGGACGTATTATTGTCCAAAATTTCCCAACGAATATATCTAATTCGCTTTTATTTTCATTCAAATCAACTCAGTAATTTTCCCGCCAAAACTTCCAGGTCATTAAAAAGGACATAATTGCCCTCTCACAGTGCCGAGAGGGCATTACGGCTTTTTTCGGACCGCGTGATGTTTTTGACTGTAAAATAGCAAAACAACACGTTTGAAATGGTTCCCTCAACTTTCTCACTTTGGCAGTTTTGTCTAAGCAACCAATCAGCGTGTGCCGTTTGGCGTAATGACCCGAAAACAAGCTCAGTCATATAATACAAAAGCGTAATGCCCTCACAGTGCCGAGAAGGCATTACTACTTTTTTTGGATCCTCTCATGAGCAACCAAACAATGTGCGCTATTTGGCGTAATAACATCTTCACAAGTTCAGCCATATAATAATTTCCCATACAGTCCTAGTTCTCGATTAATAATAATTTCTTATTGTACACAACTTCATAGATTCGGGAGCTTCTGGTTAGAAAGATTCTTCCCCCGTTAAATTAACACAGCAGAGAGTTTATATTCAGAAAGGCTTACTATCAAAAGTTTACAATGAATTCTAATTCTGATCAAAAGCTGTGTAAAAACAATTTCCATTGCGAGTTACATTCAATTCTTATTGTACCTTCTCCACAGCCCCATCACTTGGAGCCACTGTTCTGGAGTTAAGTTCGGGAGCTCTGTACGTCGGACTTTTAAACTTTTCTATAAATAACAAATTTAAACTTTGAATTTCAACAAGGCATGCTTAAATATGCGTTAAGCTTAAAGCTGCCTTGAAAAGACTTAACAAAAACAACTCATTAATAATTCATGAGGAAAACACAAAGGAAATCAGTACCATGTCGCTGGTTTTATACCTGATAAAACTTATTGACATCAGAAGGAATACTAATGTCTAATGGCATAGAATTTTATATAAAGAATACTAATAGTCATATAATTTTATAAAAAGAATACTAATGAACATAAAGGCAGTGTTACACTATGCAATTTTTCGTGCAACTTTTGTCTCGCAATTTTGATGCACCGCAAGTTGCAAGAGAAATTGCACGGTATTAAGCCCCGCACAGACGACCAAGTTTTTCTTGACAAGTTCTTTGGTAACTTTCCTGGCTTGTGTGTACGATGAACACGTTTTTCCCCAACAATTTCCCTTGGCAAGTTATAATTGCTCGTGTGTACGGTTGGACAAGTTTTCCTTGACGGTAATGATCGCGTAATAAGCTTAGGAGATGATCTTGTCAAGTTTTCCTTGACGACTATACACACGAACAAATTCCCTTGTTCAAAAGCTGGCATGACGAGCTTTTGAACAAGGCTCCTTGTCAAGGTAAAACTTGTCAATTTGTGTCGTACACACGAACAAATAAAATTTGTCAAGGAAAAACTTGTCAAGGAAAACTTGGTCGTCTGTGCGGGGCTTTACACTATGCAATTTTTCGTGCAACTTGTCTCGCAATTTTGATGCACCGCAAGTTGCAAGAGAAATTGCATGGTGTAATTAACATACCCAGCAATCATCAAGTCTTGCAACATTTTTGTTGCAGCAATCGTTGCACGAAGTGGAATCAAGTTCTACTTTTCGCAACGATTGCGGCAACGCTGCAACAGACTTTATGAAGCATATTGCATGTGTGTAACACCCCATCTTGCAACTTGTCTCGCAATGTTTCGTGTGTTCAACCAATAGAAATACACCTTCAAGCTCGTCCCCAGGGTCTTCTGTGTGGTTTTTGCAAAAGTTGTGAGACAAGTTGCAAGAAACAGTGCAGCGTGTAAAGCCCCGCACAGACGACCAAGTTTTCCTTGACAAGTTTTTCCAAGTTTTTCATTAGTATTCTTTATATAAAATTGTATGTTCATTAGTATTCTTTATATAAAATTGTATGTTCATTAGTATTCTTTATATAAAATTGTATGTTCATTAGTATTCTTTCTGATGTCAAGAAGTTTTATCAGGTATAAAACCACGGACATGGTACTGATCTCCTTTGTGTTTTCCTCGTGAATTATTAATGAGTTTTTGAAGTAGTACATAGTAAGGTTAGTTATACAGTACTGCTGAAACAGAGAACGTCGTGCAGTAGTCTAATGTTTTGAGCAAAGGCCCTTCGTTGACGTTTCCCTCAGACAAAGGGCCTTCGCTCGAAACGTTAGACTACTACGTTCTCTGTTTCAGCAGTATACTCTAACCTTACTATTTCATTTCATTATGTAGTATTATAGTCCGTTTCAGCTTGCTTTTGAAATCCGATACGTATAATTGAAATGAACATTCCGATTGCAATGTTCCGAACTACGTTGCGAGGTAGATACAAAATTCGGCAATTTGTTTCTGCTTAACCAAGTATCTATTATTATATTCTATACAACAAATAATCTTCTTCTCCGTGATTTTACCAAAGGAATTCAATTCAAAGCATTCGAACTTCACGACGAACTTCACAACGAACTTCGCGAACTTCCGTACCAAGTTCCCAACCTTCCAACGAATGTTGACAAACGAATTTCAAAAGCAAGCTGAAACTGACTATAATAGCTTTGTTTCTGTGCATAGTAAACCGTACCCGGCCTTCCTGGAGAAAAAGACACCTTCACTTGACCAGAATGAGAGAGAATTAATGTTTCAGGAGATATAAAAAGCGCTGGTTGACCATGATTCTTTCCTTTGCCTGATAAAATTATGAAACCATAGAACTAAACATTGATTTTTTTTAAATAAGTAGACTACGATGAAGATAAATACAATTATACATGTACAGTATATGCATATAATATTTTTTATATTGACACTGATAACATAACGTACTTGTAACCTAACAAAACAGTAATATAATATATTTATGATATGTAATGATGTATATATTAATAATTATAATCTGTTCGGTAATATATAGAGATTACTTCATAGTTGGTGAGCGCGTACGATTTTTATTCACGAGTGGATTATTACAAGCGAACGAGTGAGCTTGTAATAATCCACGAGTGAATAAAAATCGTATTCGCGAACCAACCATGATGTTATTTGTTTATTATATAAGTACTGAGATTTCATTCACGATGACAAAGTTTTTAATGTTATTAACGTAGAATATTTAATGGCATTTATTCATTTCCGGTTAGCATAATTAACTTATGTTTAAAAATAACTTGTTGTTTTTCAAAATAGTAAAGTACTATCGACATCGAGGTCGTTTATAGTCGTTCATATTTGTATAAAGCGTTTATATTTAGTTTTATTGTTGTTTTTTGGGGTTTTTTTGTTCTTTTTTTATTGGGTTTTTTTTTTTTGTTTTTTGGGTTTTTTTTTGGGTTTTTTATTGGTTTTGTTTTTTTTAGTTTTTTGGGTTTTTTTGTGGTGGAAAAGGAACGTATTTTCCCGTACGATCATTTTTCACTAGTGAAAAAACATCGTTCGTCCAATCAAACGGCACAAACGATATTGTTTCACTAGTGAAATTTCATCGTTCACGTCGCTGATTGGCTGTGGCTAAATTCCGTACGATTATTACGCAATGACATTTTAATGAATAAATCTCAGTACTTATATAATAAATATTCATACTGTACATGTAATATACAATTAATAATGTAACATGTACTTGTAATAAGTAATAAATATATCTTATTAGATGTTTTGGTATATAGCGCCAATTTATATTAACTAGATAAATTGGGATTAATAAGCTTATAAGCACTAAAAGCATGTCAAAAAACAAGATAACTCACTCTGGTTTTGATCGCCTTCACCAAAAGTTATGCGTCAAGCCCGCAGGGTGAGTCAAAATACAAACAATGAGTAAAAATATACAGCGATACTACACACCAAAACATCTAATAAGAGATTTATTTATACAACTGCTCTGATGATTCTGATCATGAAATTTTTATGGAAAAAGAAAACTTTAAAAGGCCAATTGCAGCGTGACTTGCACCAGGACAAAATAATAAGCATACGTGTAGTACATGAAATAGTCTCCTGTGTGATAAATTTGATTGGCTAACAATCCAAATAAACAGTGCAAATAACTAACTATCCAAATATCGCTGTATATTTGCACTCATTTTAGCGTTATTTGGACAGTTTTTAATGTAGTTGTATATAATATATATAATACATGGATGTGCGGAAATATGACATTTATTTTGAGTGTTGACGATCGATATCTCACAAGTGAGCGAAGCGAACAAGTGACATCCTGTTCAACACGAGAAATAAATTTCATATTTCCAAGCATCCATGTATTGTTCTGTTTATTAAATAAAAAAATTGTCCTATTGCCTTGCAAAAATTGCATTAAACTATAATGCTGCTTCAGCGATAATCGTCACATGATTGTGCTATTATCATAAATAATCGCACATGTGAGATTATCACTTTTATTAGTGGTGGAAAAATCAATAAAACACTCTATTTTATATAATAATATAACATAATGTAATTGAATATATACATGTAGTTTTAGTTTATTGTACACAGCCTGAAGAAAACACTTGACAAATTTGGCACAACTTGAGGACACTTAATATGTACATCTTTACATCTGCATGGATTATTGACAAATCAATCAACCACCCATTGTGTTGCTACCAGGCTAAAGTAAACACAGGTGGCCACTTTCAATTTCTATTATTAGTGATAAACTTGAGCACAGTCCTATTTCCCAGCAACAGCGTTCAATTAAAGTGTACACTATGATCGCAAAAATATTTTTTTAAGCAGTTTTGAAATTTCAAGCAAATCTGCTGCATTAAGTCTTTAGGCTATAAACTCTCAATGTTTATGATGGCTTATCCATTTTTGAATAATAATCACTCGCTCAGAGTGCTTGATAATGTACTATGCAATTGGAAACCATGCATTAAATAACAATATATTTTAATGTTAACCCATTGCTGTCTTAAGGCTGCATGTCTGAAAGTTCCCCTTTGGATGAGTAAAATCATCTGGCATTAGAAAGAGTAAAATATTAAATGGGCTGTTTTTCTGCTGGCTTTAAGGCAGCAATGTACATGTATTTATCACTGTTAATCCACTGCTTCCTAATAGGCTAGCTGCTGAGGGTTCTCCTTTGGATGAGTAAAATTGTCTGGCATTTAGACAGTCTGTAAAATATTAAAGGGGCCATTTTTGGCTGGCTCAGGCAGTACTGTAATGGGTTAATAATCCAATGGTATAATTATAATATCATGACTGCCCTATATATTCAATCCCAGTCATTCCTTATTTTGTAATGCCAGTAAGGCAATTTAATGGCAAACTATTATTTTGTCACATTCATTTCATTTTTTACCGGTAGATGTTGTTTATTTACTTAAGCTTCAAATCTGTTCTATTCGAAATTTTCACTTCACAAATTAACACTTTAACGCAGTTTCAGCAGCACACCAGCAAATATTCTGTACATTATCTTGCAGGTACAGAAGTGTGATTGTTACAAAATAGTGGTGAAAGAGTTAGAATTTGGCAATGATAAATTAGAAAATTCTGAACAATTTTATAGCTATTTGTATGAAATAATTCAGATATTTGTATTAAGAATTTCTTCAAGATATAATTTATTGTGGTTTTAGTGTTATAACTTATTGTCTTTTATTTACATTATAATAATATTATGTTCACTCCTTTATATCATTCAACTGAATATTGAAATGCAGAAATTGGAAAAGCTACTGTATAATTATACATCATATAATTACCTTTAGCTAGCAAGAGCTCAAGCTCTTTGCTTGCTTGACATAACACAGCCCAGACTTCTTCTTCATTTAATGGTGCACCTTTGACTTCAAGCACTTCTGCTAAAGTTACTTGATTTGCAGCCAACACTGGCATTCTAAATTTGAACAAGTATACAAAAAGATTAAAAGCATTGCCTTTGGAAGATACACATATATACTTGGCAAGAGATTCACCAGGTGGAAAGCATTTATAATCTTATTATAAACAAGTGCCCAGCACAAAACACGGATAAAATCTAACGTTTCATTGTTTACATCACAACATCTTCAGAGATAATTTATAGTTCAAATATGAGTGTTATACTGATATATAATAATACAGGATATAGAATTCTATTTATATATATCCTGTATAACACTCATATTGAAGTACCTACATGTATTAATAGTTCAAATATGAGTGTAATATAGGATTATATATTAATAATACAGGATATAGAATTCTATTTATATATACATGTACAGTATCCTGTGTAAAACACTCATATTGAAGTACATGTATTATCTCTGAAGTTGTTGTGATATAAACAACGAAACCTTAGATGAAACGTTATAATGTTTTTATGCCTTGTGTTTGATGGCTTTTATTTACCTACATAATCATATATACTACGATAAAGTAAACACATATCAGCTGGCACTGAGATAAACAATATGTTTTGTACTTTTGTTGTCTAATTGGGACCACCATTGTTTCCCAAAGCTATTGTTCCCCACCCACTGCACTCTCAAGACAACAATTAACACACTGTTTTCACAATGAGCCAGTAAATAAGTGTTTTGTCAAAATAATGAGAATAAAAAATGTTTAGCATTAAAACCGTCAGAAGTAATGTTGCCTATAATATGCCAATGGGTTACACACTGTCAGGAAACATCACAATTTTTAGATCGCTACACAAGGACCACTCAATCAATCAGAAAACTAGAACAATTCTCTTTGACACTTAACCCTTTCACCACCAGACCTTTTCCCTAAATGATGAGTAAAATTGTCTGGCATTAGCCAGAGTAAAATACTAAATGGCCACCACAGTGGTGAAAGGGTTAATATTTGTATCAATAAAGTTTGTGTGCAGATTCTACTAATTTAAATTTAGGGTTTCATGATCGATGCACATGTCTTTTACTTAACCCATTGTGTATATGAACACAATATAACTTATTGGATTCATCTAAGCCTGATATGGCAAAATATTTAAGTTGAAAATTCAATATTGGGCAAGACCGAAGGTCGAGCCTAATATTAAAATTTGAGACTTAAATATTTTCCATATTGGGGGAAGATGAATCCAATAGGGTTTTTATTATATCGAACAAATAATCATGTAATTGGCAAGTAAATATACCTTGTGCACCTGTCCAAAGGTTGCTGCCAAATAATATGTAGAACTTTGTACTACATAGTAAAATATTGGGCTGGCATGTGATGCTAATGTCAGTCCTTTTCGTTTGACGCATGCGATCGCACACACACGCGTTGGCACACACGTGAACCCAACAGAATGTGCCATATTTTCTGGGTGATAACCTGCAGGTTATCTCTTAATTTTGCAAGGAAACATAATTAGTGTGGGTAATAGGGCGGTGCAGGTAATCTGTTGAATTCTTAAGATGACACCATCATGAAGACCGGAGACCAAGGATTCTACTTTCATCTTTCAACTACCGGTACTGTGGTTTATTTTCCCAGAAGTGACATTTTTGTTGCTGTGCAGGTTATACGCCATGCAGGTTATGGCCCAGAAAATACGGTAGATATTTGATTGTATGATTAATTGCAAGGGTATACTGTAATAATAACAGCTATTGTTGATTAGCCTGCACAGGTTATTACTTGATTCGAATACAATAAATGTTCAAAGATTAAAGTTCATAATTATTAAATTAAAACTCTGATTTCCATTAAATCATATTCTTTCATGTCATTCTAAATGTTTTGATAGTCCATTGCAACATAATTTCCACAATCATTGCAAAAAGTAGAACTTGATTGAGCTTTATGCATGCAACAAAAATGTTGTAAGACTCAGTAATTGTAACAAAATTGCAAGACAAAATGTTGCAAAACTTGGTAAATGCAACAAAATGTAGCAAGCCTTACTATTAATTGCAACAAATTGTAGCAAGACTTACAGTATAGTCAGTTTCAGGTTCCTTTTGATGGAAATGTTTGAAGTTCGTTACGAAGTTTGCAAGCTCATTTTGAACATCACATTTGATTGGCTACTTACTGAAGTTGCTAGTATCCAAGCAAATGCGATGTTCAAAACAAACTTAGTACCTGAAAACAAAGTACCAGTACCTGAAACCAATCGTAATACTAGTAATTGCAACAAAATGTAACAAGACTTAATAATTGCAACAAAATGTAGCAAGACTTAATACATGTAATTGCAACAAAATGTTGCAAAACTTGGTAATTGCAACAAAATGGTGCAAAACTTGGTAATTGCAACAAAATGTAGCAAAACTTGGCATTATTGCAACAAAATGTAGCAAGGCTTAATAAATTGCAACAAAATGTAGCAAAACTTGCTAATTGCAACAAAATGTAGCAAAACTTGCTAATTGCAACAAAATGTAGCAAAACTTGGCATTATTACAACAAAATGTAGTAATGCTTAATAACTGAAAGATTAAAGACAAAATGTAACAAGACTTAGTAATTGCAACAAAATGTAAGCAAGACTTCAGTTGGTAAATATTGCAACAAAATTCCTACAACCAAAACATACTTGGACCCTTTAAATAATTATATTATACAAGAATACAATACATACAATGAAATGATGTGTGTCGAAAAAAACAACAGGGGAACAAATTTTCAATATAAAAATGTAAATATGTACAGGCGGATACCATTACTAGTAAAAACTTGAGAAAACCCTCAGACGCACTCAAGCACCAACTCGAAAAATTAAATAATCAATCGAAGCAGGTTTATTCAAACACGGGACAACGTTTTAAATTACGATCTAAACGAACATATTGTAGGATTATCGTCGTAAGCAGAAAAGCCGTTGGATGTCACTTTGGTGAATGAAATTAGCTCTAGAATGTTATCACTAATCACTCACGTCTGACTGAAGTTCGCCGAAAGATATAAACACAGTGCACTGCTCAACATCAAATCGAAACGCTTCGTTCTAATTGTGTTTTCATGAAAGTACGAAACAGACAAAAAGCGATCGGGAGTGGAAATCTTTAGTTTAGATACAGCACATCTCCTGGCGGTCAATCCATTTACGATCGATGATAACTACGTTTGGCTATTTACGAAAGCCAACAATCTTAGTAACAAAATATCCCCCTTACCTTCGGCCATAATCCTTGCAAATCACATCCCTAAGTTCGGCTCCAAATCTAATAAGCCCATCGAGTTCTAAGCGATCAAACTCCGTTCCAACACGCACCAGAAAGTGGACGAACGCTCTAGATAAACACTAAGGCGTCAGATTTCGTTAACATTTATTTTCCGTTGGGTAAAGAAACGCTTTTTTCCATGGATACACGACACGAACTTCACCAGTCACCGATTGTTGACAGGCGACGTGACGTGATTGGTTTATATGGATCACGTGCCTGGTATCTCAAAACAGGATAAGTTTCTAAAAATATCCAAGGACGCGTGCCGTGCAGGGTGTAGCACTTTTTAATTTTCAGAAATTTGTTTTCAATCCGATGTGTATAACATTTTTTTGTTTTTGTCGTTGCGTACGGTATAAAAAAGTCACGATTGGACTCTGAATTACAGTCTTACAGACCCGTTGTTATAAAAAATACAACTACAGAAATAAGCAAATTAATTCCTAACGCAGTATTGGGAGGAATAGCTGGCTTAAAATTTGTTTCGAGTCGTTTTTAGATGTTTCGGGTATTAGCTAGCGAGACAAAAACGGCTTAATAAATAAATTAAATTTCATAGTGTAATCAGAAAGAATTTCAATTAATACAAAACAAAGTGTAATAAAAATAAAAAATATAATTTTATTACTGATATGTAAATATTGGTTTAAAAACGGCAGGTCTCAAAGCATATTTGTCAAAACTCGCATGACAAGGTTATTTGCCAATGACTGACAGTTGAAAAATAACGGGAAATATTTGAGTAAAACCTATTTTTCTATTATTTTATTGATCCAGTTTAGGGCACAAACATAAAGCTATTTCATTGCATCTTTTTGAACACCCTGCTGTCAAATGAAAACCGATAATTCATTTGTATTAATAATTAAGTAACGGTTTCTGGCCTTAAAACAAAGAAGAAAGTTAAACTGATAAAAACACTTTAATACATGCATGTAAATTAAATGGCTTAATTCATTAAAAATAAGTGGTGTCTGTGGTGACGACTTTTTTCGCCATTTCGTTCATATTAAAAATTATAAAATACTTTTCGGAAACTGAGCCCCCGCTGTGAATTTGATTGGTTTCTGGATAACCAATAGAAAATATGTTTATTAGTCAAACACCAATCAAATTTAGAGCAACGACTACGAGAATCATTCCCGGAATTACGATACCTTTGAGTAAACCCCCATAGGCATAAACGATCTCGGGCACTTTTATCCAGAATAAAGGCTTGTATTATTTTATCAAGGACTATTTTATATTTCAATTAGATAGAAACCATTGGATAATACAATTTATGTTGGAAAATAACAAAATATCGCGTACCAAATAGCATTATCATTCATTTCATTTCTATCCTGCATTCTGATTGGTTAATTCACCTGCAAATAACTGAGTGCAAATAATTTTTTTCTTGCAAATAATGTTATGAGCATGCGCACGAGCAATGGCGCTGCTTGACTGCAAATCATTTTCGTAAACATGGGCATGGCGGCTAGTTCTTCAGGTACCCGAGGAAATAATAGAGAGTATTTAGAAGCGTTCATAACGACAATGTACTTCAGAAAAGAAATAGTTAAAAGGAAGATTTAGTGAGATAAAAAGCAACACTCGTGCCAACAAAAAGTAAGTTTTACGAAGATTTTAGTATGCCGAAGACACAGAGAAGAGTGGCGATCTCTAACTTCAGGCATTTCAGATTTTTAACTATTTTATGAATGATAAATCAATTATTGAACTCGTCTATCGCAAAATATCATAATTTGTCAGTGTCTCGCTACCATTTATTTGCCTCTGCCTTCGGCATCGGCAAATACCTAGTAGCTCGCCACTGACAAATCATGATATTTTGCTCAGACTCGTCCAATAATTGATAATTATCGGCTCATCGGCTCAAAATCGGTAATACTCGTGATTCATCGAGTTACTGTCGCCACATGTCGTGAATTGTCACGTGATTCTTTTGGCTCGTGCTCGAAGGAAGATGGAGGGAGATTTAAACTTCTTGTTTTGTGGCTCGTCTTTTCATCAATTTTTAAAGGTAGTATGTTATTAGTAGCTGCTTTAAAGTAATACTAAGTATTGTTTGATATACATTTAATAGTTATTTGAGTTTTGGTTGGTCTTTTTGCGAATTGAATGTCGAAGAAGAAAGCCTTCGGCCATGCGACAAATTCGCCCTTTAAACTGAAACCTGTTCTTCAAAATTGACTTCGTATTTTAACTTCTGGGGACTAGAAAACGTGTAAGTTATCGAAGTTAGAGTTATACTAAACGTTGTACAACATGTATTTAGTAAAAGTTCGGCATTTACTTGACCCAGAATTCCAGAAACACAAAAGAGATCGGAGAAGAAGGCAAAAGGAAATCCAAAATGGCCGCCATAAAAACGTTTACTGCATCATGGGAAAAGTTGCCAGCATAATTTATTTATACATGCCTGTCATATTTTTAAATTTATTTCACAATGTTAGATATGATTAATAATCTTTTAAAAAATTTTGATAAATATTTTTAATAAATAATTTTACATGTTGTCAAACCAGAAATAAAATTGATTTTGCACTAATTTTTTTTTAATTTTTTTAGACAGTTAACACAGCTGATATCACCAGTCACCACACCATATCAAAAGATGCCACCAAAAAGATACCACCAAAAAGATACCAAAATACAAAAAAATGATGAAAATGCAAAAAGAGCAGTATTTATGTAAAGGCACGATTACAGTCCAAAATGTCTAAAGATTGAAAAGTGAAAAAGATTTCTGTTTTTTTGGTAAGTTACTCTGTAAAAACATGTGACAACATTAGAAAAATCTTGATTCTCATCACAGCCCAATTGACCATACTGAAAAAGATGGTGACTTGTACATTTAACCTAAACCACTTGTAATCCTTTGCATGCAGTAAATATTGTTTCTTGCAAAATTTTTGGAAGATATGATTTTAAAACGATCAACTTTGGTAGGAATGAAGTTCTTGCTTACTTTGTCCATCTTCGTATGATAAACAATGTTTAGTTGTTATTTGAGCTGATTTGAGGTTGCAAAGCATTGTGGTTAAATGTACCGCTGCCATCTTTTTCAGTACCATCAATTGCATTTCGATTTATAAAAAATAACTTAACCCTTTCCCTACCAGAGTGCTTTCCTTAGCGAGTAAATAGTCTGGCATTAGTGAGAGTAAAATACCAAAAGGCCACCATAGTAGGGAAAGGGTTAAGGCCCAACAAGAATAAAAAAACAGTCTAGTTTTCTTTTCAGCTTTTTCTGCCAAAATTTTTTATTTGTAGTTCAATTACAATAATTAGCAAACCAGCTAGTACACAGTATTCTATATACATTTAAACTGTGATTTTTTATGATTAATGTTTGTGATAATGAAAATAGGGAATTATATACAGTACATTTTGGTTTCTGTCAGGCTGGCAGCTATCATTTTTGGGAAAATAACGCAATATATAAAAACTCTGATTTCAAATTTTTGATACAAAAACTAAAATACAAACTTCTTGTTTCCTCATCAACAATATTTTTAAAATGTAGTGGTGGTGAGAATCAAGGAAATTTTTTATTTATTAAATAAATATTAAGGTTTAATCAATTAAGATTTTATCTTAATTGTTTGCTACAACTATCTTATTTGCTATTTCTGTTTAATTGAAATATCTTAATGACTTTTAATACACCCATTTTCTTTGCGGATTCTAAATTTGCCGTCTTCATCAGTTAGTGCCAGCTTTTAGTAATAACTGCATAAACATAGTGAAAATGGAACAAATTACCTCCTGTTTTCTGTTCTCAATGCCCATATACCCATATATTCTGAAGGAGAAAAACCTGCAGCCTGTTGAAGAGTTTTGTTCTTGATTCATACAAAGTTTTTCAAATTGGTAAAAGAATAATGGAACCACAGAATAACAGAACTTTTGAAGAAAATGTCATTTCATCAAGCGTGTATGTGTATCTGCTGCGAAGAAGTGTTTAATATTTTATGCCAAGCCTTATTAAAACAATCGAGCAGTGAAGAAGACCAAGCAAGAAATAATGCTGTAGTCAAGTCGTTAAATCCTCGCAACAAGATTTGGAAAAAGATTAATGTTGACAGACAATTTTGAATAATAAAACTTTTTGTATTCTATAAAGAAAAATTGTTTCATCCTCTTCTTTCCTGGTTGTACTGCAGTCTATATTTCTTTTAAATGAAGTACATGTAGGGTGATGACTTGTTATTTCAATAAAAAAAACAGTAGTATTCTGAAAAACTGAATTTGCATGGATCTAATTCTTAACAGTTACGGTAAATAAACAAGTGTGATTCTGGGTTTTCATAAAAATGATGGTTAAATTGGTTTTCAAAAAACTTTGTTGTTTTTTCTTTGTTTACGGTATATTTGATTAATTACACCTTGTTGGTTTGAAGAATATTTTGGGATAGATTTCGTTTTCACAATGATAAGCTTATGTAGTATTTGTACAACCAGGATTTCAGAGATGGAATTATTTTTCTTGTAACAATACATTTATTCTTGTAAATAGACCAGTTTGACATTTCAACTGTGCATAATATCGTACAATTTCTGAGTTGGGATAAAACTTCTTTCATAAATAACATAACACTGAAGCAATCATAATGAACATTACAATTTGAAAGTGAAGAAATAAGTTATGCTACAGGTATATCTAATGAGTGATGTTATGTATGAAATAAGTTTTATTCTGGCTCAGGACGTATCAGATTTGTGCATAGTCAAGATGCTGAGCTTGCAGATTAAGTTATAAATTAGATAATTGCATGGTTTGTTGAATACATGGTTCAGTTGTTTGAAAGAGTTGTGCTGCTGCACGTTTTTTATTTGATTTTGAACAACAACAAGCAAGCAAGCAACAAAATAATTGGCTTAAATTATTATAAAGTTTATATTACCGGTACCATTTGAAGCGTGAACTATTTCACAAGTTTGTTTACGTTTGAATTTGAAAAGCTGCGCTTAACTAAATTAACTGACCAATGAATTGCATTTGTTTCACGTGTGAAAAAAAAAGCATTTCATTGGTCAAAATGGCGTAAGTTAATTAGTCAAATGTAGCTTTTCAAACGTAAACAAATGTGTGAAGTAGTTCATGTTTCAAGCTTGAATGCAAATGGTAGTAATTTCTTAATAAATTGTAAAAAGAATGATTATGCAAAGCAACTGGGCCAAGTATAAACATATATAATCTTAACTTATAATGCTCTTGAACTGACTATTCATTATGGTGAAAGATTGAATACAATTCTAAAGAGTTTTTCATAGAAATGTCGCAATTTAATTTGAAAAAAACAAACGAACAAAAAACACTGGTATAGTTGTTTTTTTAGTTTTTTCTTATTTGTATAGGTAATAGCATGGTTTCAAGTGCAATTTGGAAAAAACATGCACAAGTGAGTTCAAAGACTATCAAAATTGCACGATTCCGAAGGATGAGTGCTATTTGAGGTCTTTGAAAAACTCACGAGTGCGTGTTTTTTTCAAATTGCACAAGAAATCACGCTACTACTTATTAATAATATACAGGGGAAAATTTAACGTGAAGATAATCTTTCTAATCAAAATGCTTTGTGCAAATAACATACATGAAAAAATTTAACAGGAAGAACTTTTTTTTTATTCAAAAATGATTTTTGTACAAATTTTAAAAAATAGAAAATTTGCACTGTATTTCCTTTTTTCTGCACTGTATTTCCTCAAAACTGCACTGCTCTCAGCCCATCAGAATTGAGAAATGATTTCATGTATATTATTATTTGTCAAAACGAATTTTCAGGCTGTTTTCTTTTTCCCACTTTTCCAATTTCTCTTTGTTTACAAAAAAAAAATTACATTAAATATTAAAAGTTAATACAACACCATTGCTGAAAAAAATTGCATGAACGTGTATATATACTGACTAGCATTTTTCTACTGAGAAAAGAAAAAATTAACTAACACCAGTAAAAAGTCTAACTTATTAAACATACTAACTTATTTTCGGACTTATCATACCATTAAGCATTTTATTTATTCCTACGTCATCTTTAGCCTCTATTTTTCCTTTATTCCTGCTACAAAATTTCTATCAGGTTTCTTTTTTTACTTTAAAATTAGCTCTTCAATTCTCACCGTGTTAAATATACTTTTCAAGAACATTATAATTATTTTGTACTTTAGTTAATTATTTGCAGTTCAACTTTATACTACGTGAACAAACAAGACGCGTAGTCCCCCGACACCTGAAAACCCAATTTGTAATAAAATGAGCCCCTGCTCCGTGTTATTTTTCTTGAACTTGTGACAGTGCAAAGTGGAATATTGTAATCTGGTTTAACTGAACATGGTACATTCGGTTTGGGGTTGGGTTTTTTTGGAGGGAGGGTGAATTCCATATTTCATTGTAGTTTTACAAGCCTTTAATTTTATTGGCAACATTTGAAATAATTTTATTAATTAAATTACAAAATAGTTTAAGTCGAAAAGGTAACATAATCCATAGTTAATAGAAAATATACATGGTTTGGAAACCAGGCAAACTTCAAAGCGGTTAACAATCAAGCTGCGATTCATGTTGAAAGGTACATGAAGGTGCCAAATCCTTTGTTTTAGGTTTATTAATATTTAAACAGTACGGTTGAGTGATTGAACCCAGACGTTGCTATTGGACGATTGCTTCGTTATACAGAAAACACAATATGTTCAGTAACCGTGAAAGTGCAAAAATTTCCATAAACCTGAACAAAAACAAAAAACAATGACATTTGTTGAGCTTCCAAACCATGTATATTTTCTATTAACTATGCATAATCACAACACCATACATAACCATAAAATTACAACACACAAATAATCACAACACCCACACACAACAACAACAACATACATAATCACAATGTAATCACAACACACAAATAATCACAACACCCACACACAACAACAACAACACCATACATAACTGCACCACCCATACTGTACATAACCACAACAGACATATAACCACAACACACAACAGACATATAACCACACATAACCACAACACCCATACATAACTACATGTACAACACACACATAACCACAACATCCATACATAACTAAAACACACGGCCACAACACCCACACATAACTACAACACACATAATCACAACACACACAACCACAACACACTGATGCATAACCACATGCATAACCTCAACACACACACACACACACACACACACACACACACACACACACACACACAACCTCAACACACACACATAACCACATGCATGACCATAACACCCACATTGTAACCACAACATCCATACATGACAACAACACCCACACATGACATAATGAATCAGACACAAGATATAGGCAAACCTGACAGAAACAGTTACTGCCACTGAAGCCGTTGAGACATCAGTCACTACCACCACTACTTGTTTTCCTCAAGACTATACATTAACTTAGATGAGCAACTTTCACAAACATGTATTAATAGTACTCCTAGGTTCAAATTGTTTACTTTATAACATCGGTCACCACCAACAACAGTCATATTCAAGGCAACACTAACCTAGATTATCAACTACTTCATGTACCAGTGCTTCAGTTTCACCTAATGCAACAGTATTCCATTATGTACCAAAGAATTGCACAATGACTTGAAAAACCTATAACCAATCGAGCAAAATATGCGGAGAAATAACCAATGAACGAGTCACTTGTTGAACAAATTATATTTGACGATCAATTAGGGATTGCTATTTCTTTCACTTTTGAGTGCAAATTTGCTTTTGTGATTTCACCTACACCAGTATGTGGTATTTAAAAAATGGGTTCTCTCAATTGATCTTCTTTAGCTGGATCAGTTAAATTGTTTAGCATTAGAGAGATTAAAATAAACAAGGCTTAAACGTTTTATGTGATTTTGAAAAAGTTGATCCACAAATGTAGGATTAGCTATATTTGATGACAGCAGATTTTTCACTTAGATCAATTTTTGAGTGTACAGTCAAAACGTTTATAATAAATTTAATCAGAATTTGTGTTGAACAAACTACCTGGCAAAACAAATTTTTTGGACAAGCAAATACACTGCTAAGATTGGGTTGTTTTGCAGAATGAGAAAAAAGAAAAAGAATCTTTTAAAAACATGAATAAAAAAAGTTTTGAAAAAAGTGTAAAATAGTCTAAAATATTCAGTATTGAAAATAATTGGTAAAGTAAAGATAAAATAAATATTTGAGATTATTGGAAAGTTTTAATAATTTTTAAGATTGAAGTTTGCAAGGATAGATAAGATTTAATAATTGGATTATTATCTATTGTGATTAATATTGTTTTGCTGAAAAAAAGGGCTCTGCTCGAAACTCAGTATTTCGTTGCCAGAAATCTTGGCAGTTCATTAACTTTGCGATTAATTTCTACACTCTAAAGCTGGTTTCCAATCAGGAAAATTTTCCATGGATAGGAACGTACGTGAACGTTTTGGTTATCTTATGAGCTTTCGGAAAAACAAATTATTTTAAGACAATGGGAACTTTCATGTCCATTCTTGTTTGAGGAATAATTATATTTTCCTGAGTGGGAACTGTCTTTAGTGTATGTGTTCAGCAAGTGACATTCCTTCATGTTCTAACAATATTTGGCTACATGCCTACATGTGAATCTAAGATTGTATACATTACATTTTGTCATTGGTTTTTGGTTATTTCAAGTCGTTGTCATTCTTTATTGGGTTGAATCATAATATAAGAGAACAGCTATTAATATGGCGTTTATGGACTTTGTTTTTTCAACGAGTAAGTATCATACATTAAAGAGATTGTTTTTTGTTTTTTTAATCCGACTTGAGTATTGTGTTATCCAAAAACTCTTCTTCTCTGAATCATCTTTCCTCCACTTTTCCTCCAACACTAATTCAAAATAGACAAATATTATGCCCAAAAGGACTTTTCATCAGCATTTGATTTTGCTCCTTAGTGAAAAAGATAAAAAAGAGTTCTAGAAAATTAATTTAGAATAAAAAAAAAGATCTGTATTAGGGATTAGGGGTGATGGAATTAGGACAACCAACATTTGCCACTATTTTTTCTTAAGATCAGAATCTTTTTGCTATCAAATTTTACCTCGATTGGGCTGGGTACTTGAGTGACCCCACTTCCCTAGAGAAAAGTAGGAATTTTGTCTTATAGGATTCCCCCTTTGGTTAGTAATTAAATATAAGCGCATCTTCTATTGGAAATGTCTAGTTCTAAGTCGAAGTTCTTGGTTTGCGATTGTTGAGGAGTTCATGCATGTTTCATAAAACACTATCGAGAATAAGTCCCTCTTTATAGCACAAGTTTTCTTCGAAGATCATTTTAAATTTTGAAATTATTAGTCAATAGCTGAATGACATCTTAAATAGGTTCTATTTTTTTAAGGAGTGGGTTTATCTCCATTGAAGCCATTGAATAGTTATTTAAGGAATTACTGAAAAACTACTCTCTCGGGGCTAGGATTGCGCTGGAACTCTGAGAAATGCTTGGCTAAGAACTTTTTTCATCCGGAATGAATTTGATGTGGAACTTTTGTATGAACTCTTTATAAGTTAAAAAGATAAGAATTAAGAATCGTAAAGAAATAAGAATTGTTTATGTACTTCAAGTTTTGTCCACAATGATAAAAAAAGTTTAAAAAAATGTCCAAATTCATACAAAAAAGAACAACTTTCATAAAAAAAAAATTCTCAAAAAAACAAGTTTTTTTCACCTAAACTAGTAACTTTAAAGCTTAATGCAAAGAAAATTATTTTCTCAATTTCAGTTCTAGCCAAAACTTCAAATCTGATTCCAGAGCAATCGTAGTTAGAGTATTCCCGGTACCAACCCATCTATTTTCTTAAATCTTTCTTTGGATAATACAATACTCCTTGAATTATTCTGAAGTTGAAGAATTGTTGTCTAAGTTGTATGTTGTTACTTAAATGTGATGAAAGTTCCTTTGAAATACTTTGACTTACTGATAATCTGTCCTTCAAATCAAAGCAAGTAGATATTTCCAAAAATGTTTAGTCATTGGAGTTTATATGTCACAAGATTGATTGCTGCTTTCTTAATGAGATAAACAAACTGTGATCTAACTTGCTGTGCTATTTCGGTCTTTCATAGAAGCTTTCATCACCTTTAAGTACTAACATTTACAATATTCTTTAGCTTTAAAGTTATCAAGTGTCAGGTCAAAAAAATCTGGAGAAGAACATGGCTGCCACAAATTGCATTTGTACTTGTATTCTGAGCGAGAAATGTTATTTGAAAATTACTTGAAAGCAATTTCTAAGCAGCCATGTTCTTTCTGCCTCCATTGTGCAAATAAACATTGGTTTGCTGTTATATTTTATGTGAACAACAGCGTTCTTTGTTTATTTTCTCTTTCTTTGCACAATTAATCTCTGAGTATGGTACTTATAGCTGGGGGGAAAAACTAAGTCTTGTGTAGCTATCAATAAACGCTTTAGTTTTGCAAAGATTTAATACCAGTATCCATTGCCTGGTTTGGTGTTGAATTCTTTGTTAAACATTGCTGTTATTGATTGCTATATGAATATGGCTTTTGTCCACTTGTGTTCATCACAATGTTGACAAAAAGTAATGTTCACTTAGCCATCTTCTGTTCTCTTCTATAATGATTCACACCAATACACAAGTTCTCTTTGGTAATTGTTTATTGAGGTTCTTTAATAAAGTGTACAAATTATTCATGACTAGGTCTCTTATTAATATATTCAATTCCCATGGGAATTAACTATTATATAAAAGGTAAAACTGCCCCGGCTGACTCCCCAAGTGCCGCTCTTACTTTGAGTTGAAGTAGCATATGCTAATCCAACTCAAAGCAAGAGCAGCACTTGGAGAGTCAGCCGGGGCAGTAAAGCGAACACCAACTTCAACAGTTGTGAAGCTAGCATTCACTTGAGCGGCCGCATACCTTGCAAACGCAAAACATTAGTAACTAAATATACAGCATGAGTGCAAGCACTTACTAAGCACTGTGTACTTAGCGAGTACTTACAGCTCAGCTAGGGCAAACTAAACATGCAAATTTGAAATCCCTCCACCGAAATTAATTATGCCAAATCTACAAAGCATGCAAGACCCACTGCCCAACTAATCCCTAGCTCCTGCCTTAACTGCCTGAGTCCTGCCTAACTGCCTAAGTCCTACCTAGCTGCACACCACTCGTAATTTTCACTTCTACCACCATCAGACAACCACAGAGACGCTCACCTAACCATCCCCCCTACCAACTACCCCCTCCCCTACCACCTCCCCCTTAAATTTCTTACACTCGCCCGCCATACTCAACAAACATGCACATTCCTCACGTTTACCTAAAAATTACAGTATAAAAGAAAAATAAATATAAATAAATTACATTATAATTTAGCTAACTTAACCCACCTATTTACTATAAATTTTGCAATACCATTTCGAAAAAGTTGTCCAACAGCATGCAAAGGCCCTTGACATACCCAGTATTACCGAACTGCCTTAAATGGTATGCTTGCGCTCATGATACATTATTTTACTAGATCAAAGAGGATTTCTATTAAAGGGTCCTAATCAGCCAACACCCATATTTTTTTTTGTTTTTATCTGAGAAATACCCCGTTTTGAAATAATGTGTTATGGGTGTTGAATGAGTTGGACATTTAAGTTATTGTTTACACAGGTGATTTTTGTTGTGATTTTTCTCCTTCCGACACATGCGATTGAATGGACTGACTAATACGAAGATACTGAACATTTGTGCAGAGCAAAATGAGGTTCTGTCAATACTTCGGTGAGTCATTCATTCAATCGCATGCGTCTGGGTGAGAAAAATCACAACAAAAATCGCCTGTATATTTTATTCATATTTTCTGACTTTTAGTCAGTGAGTTCTGATAAATAAACTGCTTCAGCATATAAGACTGCCAAAATATGTGAAGGAGAAACTAGGATTTTTAAGAAACCTATTCGATGTTTTAGAAACAAGCCATTGGCTGTTACATTTGAAATGAAAACAATTTGTTACAACTGCGTGTACTGTACATGAGAAAATTCGAATAGATAAACTTTCAATAGACAGTATAATATATTTCAAGAATTGAAAACACTGCTATTTCCACAGTATGTCAGGATTTTGATTAAATCACTAGTTTTTCCTACACACATTTTAAAAATCACTAGCTGGTATATCTTTGGTTATTTAATAGTTGAGTCGGTTTTCTTTGTTCTTTCTAGAGATGTATCTACAATACATCCCAAGAGAACCGATAATTAGAAATTCAAGGGTTGTATATAGATATTGCCCTGATCAACAGGGCAATATCTAGATATTGCCCAGTCATCAGGGCAATATATAGTAACTGATATGTTTTTTTAGAAAACCTCCTCAAATATTAAATAAGTCAGTTAATTACCTCGAACCTCGGCTTTTATCCAAATAAACCCCTCAGGGCCTGTGGCCCCTCCAACTGTATTTGGCTAAAAGCCTTGGTTCTCGGTAATTAACTCTTACTTAGTGTGGAAGTTTTAACATTAAAAGACATTACATTACATGTATTATATAAATATTTATATAATAATATTTTTATAATACATGTACTATATAAATATGAGTAACTTGGACAACTACCGGTACTGCCATTTGCACCTAAGTGGAAACACCACCCATCAAAACATGTTCAAAACATAATTTCAAAACATGTTCAAAAGTTAACCATCTTGAAATTGACACCATGGGATTGGCAAGACGTGATTTGCTAAGAGCACAAACATGTACATATCGAAGAGAAACATAATATGTTTCCAAGGAAACCATTTATGTTTGACATTGACATACCGTAGCACATGTTTTGATGGGTGGTGTTTCCACTTAGGTGCAAGTGACTATATACCGGTACTGTAATTGCTAAAAAAAATTTAAATCTGAATTCAAATTTGGCAGCAGAGCTCAGCTTTTTGTTGGTTTTTCAAATTATGAAAAAAACAAACTTATTTACATGCATATAAAATTTATGTCCAAAGGGTTTTCTTGAGAAAATGCTTTTTAAACTTTTTCTTAATCATGAGAAAAGTGGGTTATTACATTCAGCCAATTTATTGTTTTTCTTTTTTTCTTTTCCTTTTTTAAAACATTAGTTGCCTTTAGTACCGGTAATGCTTACTACCTTATAAAATTAATTAATAATGTTAATTATATTATAAAATTGCTTTTTTAGATCTTTTAAAGAAAGAAAGAAAAAAGCAAACATAAAAACCAAAAAAGGAAACAAAGAATAATGGTAAGGGTCCTCTTTGATCATAGTATAATGTATCGACTATTGGACTAAATTACATTGAGAAACTTACACTAGTTGCCTTCCTTGACATGGTCTTGATCTGCTCATCCTGGTCCATCGGTGTTGGGTCCTGGTCCATTGGGGCTAGGTCCTGGTCCATTGGGTCCATTGGGGTGGGTCTTGGTCGATCAGCGAAGGGTCCATCGGTGCTTGTCCATTGGGGTGGGTCTTTGTCAATCAGCGAATGTTGAACCTGGAATGATGAAATGATCAAAACTATTAGAATTGCTATTGACCAATAACTATTAGGGTAATATATAATTTTGATAATTGTCAAGTTTGTTTTGTGTGAAGCAGTGAAGGTAGAGTCAAAATACTTGTGATTAGTTAGGTTTTAGTTCTAGTTTTTATGGTTCATCTGTTGTTAGTTATTCTATCTTTAAGTTGTAGTGTAATGGCCATGGCAAGCAATTAAAAGAGCTTACACCTTTTGGTTTTTGATAACACTTTTTCCTACTATATTTTCATCATGCAGTTTTGATTAAAAAAAACAACACCAAAAGTGTCACATAAAAAACACCAATAAAGCAGACAATATAAATTTTTTTTTGAGAAAACCAGTAGTGACAAAACATGACAAAAATTAAATTGTATACTTTAGTCAAATTTAGTGTACATGTTTGTATTTGTTTAATAAAGTATCATAAATATATTGCATTTTGAAACCTTTGCTATATTAGACACACTTGGCAGAGAATTAAGAATTTTAGGCGAATGATAGCTTTGGCAAATATTTCTCGTTCTACCAGCAGAAGCACAATTTAAATCAAGTGCAATTTCATTGGTCGTGTAAGGTGGATTTTTCATTATTAGTTATATTTCCATTTTGGATAAATTTTTCCATTTTAAGCCATCATAAATCCTAATTTTACATTATTATAAATCTTAATTTTAAGTTATTGTTGATCTTAATTTTAACCTATTATAAATCCTAATTTTAACCTACCATAAATCTGAATTTTAACCTGTCCTAAATCTTGATTTCGACCTATCTAAATCCCAATTTGAACTTATCATAAATCTTAAATTTAACCCTTAAGAGCTTAAACCTTTCTGTTTTTTATAGCACTTTTAGTAATCTTCTCTCATGACTGTTATAATTTTATCATGCAGTTTTGATAGAAAAAAACCCAAAACTGTCAAATGAAAAAACAACTAATAAGTCAAGCAATACAGTTATAAATTTTTGTTTGACAAAACCAGTCCTGTAATTGATATACATCTTAATTTTTGCTCATAAATCTTAATTTTAACCCATCATAATTCTTAATTTTAAACCATCATAAATCTTAATTTTAAACCATCATAAATCCTAATTTTAACCTATAATAAATCTTAATTTTAACCCATCAATTCTTAATTTTAACCCATCATAAATCCTAATTTTAACCTGTCATAAATCTTAATTTTAACCCATCATAAATCTGAATTTTAACCTATAATAAATCTTAATTTTGACCTACCTAAATCCCAATTTGAACTTATCATAAATCTTAATTTTAACCCTTAAGAGCTTAAACCTTTCTGTTTTTTATAGCACTTTTAGTAATCTTCTCTCATGAGTGTTATTATAATTTTATCATGCAGTTTTGATAGAAAAAAACCACAAAACTGTCAAATGAAAAAACAACTAATAAGTCAAGCAATACAGTTATAAATTTTTGTTTGACAAAACCAGTCATGTAATTGATATACATCTTAATTTTTGCTCATAAATCTTAATTTTAACCCATCATAAATCTTAATTTTAACCCATCATAAATTTAACCCAGCATCATAATTCTTAATTTTAAACCATCATAAATCTTAATTTTAAACCATCATAAATCCTAATTTTAACCTATAATAAATCTTAATTTTAACCCATCATAATTCTTAATTTTAACCCATCATAAATCCTAATTTTAACCTATAATAAATCTTAATTTTAACCTGTCATAAATCTTAACTTTAACCTGTCATAAATCTTGATTTTCACCTGTCATAAATCTTAATTTTAACCCATCATAAATCTGAATTTTAACCCATCATAAATCCTAATTTTAACCTATAATAAATCTTAACTTTAACCTGTCATAAATCTTAATTTTAACCCATCAGAAATCTGAATTTTAATTCATAAAATATCTCAAATTTGACCTATCATAAATCCTAATTTCAACTTATCATAAATCTTAATTTTAACCCATCAGAAAACTTAATTTCTACCCCTAATAAATCTTGATTTTAAGCTATCATAAATCTTAGTTTTAGCCCATAATAAATCTTAATTTTAACCCATAATAAATCTGAATTTTAACCTATAATGAATCTTAATTTCAACGTATAATAAATCCTAATTTTAACCTATAAAAAAATCTTAACTTTAACCTGTCATAAATCTTAATTTTAACCCATCAAAAATCTTAATTTCTACCCCTAATAAATCTTAATTTTAACCTGTCATCAGTCTTAATTTTAACCTATCATAAATCTTAATTTTAACCTGTCATAAATCCTAATTTTAACCTGTAATAAATCTTAAATTTAACCCAGCATCTTAATTTTAATTTTAACCCATCATAAATCTTAATTTTAACCCATCATAAATCCTAATTTTAACCTATAATAAATCTTAATTTTAACCTGTCATAAATCTTAATTTTAACCTGTCATAAATCTTGATTTTCACCTATCATCAATTTTAATTTTAACCCATCATAAATCTTAATTTTAACTCATCATAAATCCTGATTTTAACCTATAATAAATCTTAACCTTAACCTGTCATAAATCTTAATTTTAACCCATCATAAATCTGAATTTTAACCTATAATAAATCTTAATTTCAACCTATAATAAATCCTAATTTTAACCTATAATAAATCTTAACTTTAACCTGTCATAAATCTGAATTTCAACCTATCATAAATCTTAATTTTAACCCATCAGAAATCTTAATTTCTACCCCTAATAAATCTTAATTTTAAGCTTTCATAAATCTTAGTTTTAGCCCATAATAAATCTTAATTTTAACCCATAATAAATCTGAATTTTAACCTATAATAAATCTTAATTTCAACCCATAATAAATCCTAATTTTAACCTATAATAAATCTTAACTTTAACCTGTCATAAATCTTAATTTTAACATGTCATAAATCTTAAATTTAACCCATCAGAAATCTTAATTTCTACTCCTAATAAATCTTAAGGTGGCTCCACACAGTTTCTTGAAAAATGGAAAATACAAGTTTGAGAGTCCAAAATACGTGATTACACAATTCGGAAAAAGAATAAAACTAAATGTTATGCATAGTTAAACAGTCTGACAATCAAAAACTGTTACCAAATAAATAGCAACAGTTGTTGCTATGGCAAGAATGACGTTTCAAAATGGCTGCCAATTACCATTCAAACTAATTTAATTCGAAAAAACTTTGGTGAACCCCAATTTTTTTTTCATTAAAACTTTTATTGAAGTATGAGTAATCAATAGGCCGATTTTTAAAAAATTCTGTAGAACGAAATTTTTTTTAAATTAATAAACATGATTTTTCCGGAGAAAAAATTATTCGTTCTACAGAATTTTTTTAAAATCGTCCAAAAAATGTTTTAATGGAAAAAAAAATTGGGGGTCACCAATTTTGCCAGGGCAGCAATTTTGAAACGTCATTGTTGCCATAGCAAGAACTGTTGCTATTTATTTGGTAACAGTTTTTGATTGTCAGACTGTTTAACTATGCATAACATTTAGTTTTATTCTTTTCCCGAATTGTTTAATCACGTGTTTTGGACTCTCAAACATGTATTTTCCATTTTTCAAGAAACTGTATCGAGCCACCTTAATTTTAAGCTATCAGAAATCTTAATTTTAACCCATAATAAATCCTAATTTTAACCTTTAATAAATCTTAACTTTAACATGTCATACAACTTCATTTTAACCTGTCATAAATCTTAATTTTAACCTATCATAAATCTTAATTTTAACCTATCGTAAATCTTAATTTTAACCTACCAGTATAAATCTTAATTTTAGCCTACCATGAATATATTTATGCTTAATATTTTATGATGATGTTTTTAAACAAGACAAACAGTGAAAGAAAAGAGAGCTGAAGTGTTAGGTAGTTTTCAAACAGCTGCAGCTATTTCAGTATTTTCTTTAAACTTCTTTTGACCACAAAAAACTGGACTGACACACCCACAAGTGTGCACATACAGTACCTATAGTAGTGACACACCCATTAGTAAATGGTCAATATAATGACCATGAGGTTCTTACACTTTTAATCTGCTTGCTATGGCTACCTTCTAGTATAGTTCTTTAAGTTAGTAACAGTTTTGCCAGTTGTCATCTTAGTGTAATAGAAGTTTTGAGCATCTAAACTCACCATTTGTCCATAAGAGTCCTTGATCCATCCAGATTTGGGTGTGGCTTGAAAACCCAGGTAGCTGTATTCCCAGTCTTGAATAGGAATCTACAAACAGGAGTAGAAAATGTTTAGAACTTTATTTCTTTACTAGTTTTATAAATTACGTAAGTGTAGTTAGTTGCTTCTTCATATCACTGGTACTTTAGTTGTGATTATTTGCATTATCAATCAATCTTCTTACCTTGAATGTTGATATTCTCAATCAGCAATAGTCATTTTGGTGGTATCTCGAAATTTCTTTTGCTTTTTGCTTTTTATTGCATTTCATTCAGTTGTTGAAAACTAGAGTTAAAATAAAAAATAGTGAAAAAATTAGGGGAAAAAATTAAACAGAATTATATTAGTTGGATAAGAGGAATGTAAAAAGATGCACTTTATTAATTCATTAATGTATAAAATAATGTAATGTAAAAAATGTAATTTAATAAATGGATAAGAGAAATGAAATGATTGATAATGAAATGAAATGGAAGGTTGAGAAACCTGGGTGGTATATATTATTAGTATAGTTTGGGGAGTTATTTATGTAGGGGAACTCTGATAATAGCATTACAACAGTGAACTTTAACGTATAAGTAATTTAGTATTCAAGGTAGCATGGTTGTTAATTCAAATTCAAAAATTTGAATTAATTAGATTAGTCGGATTAAGCAAACCAAATTTTTTTCTGTAATAGTAAAGAAACAAGGCTAGAAATATTTTCATTATAAACACTATACTTACTGGATTGTAAAAATGTTGTATGGTTGTTCTCCATTGCCATTAAAACCAAATTTTCTCGGCATTCTCGATCATCAAAGAAGCAGCCGCCTTCTTTCCTTTGGACACATGGTCTTCTTGTTAAGCCATTTTTTCGCTAAGTCTTTCCACCAAACGTTCTCCAAACATCAATTTCGGCATCCTGGACGTCTTACGGTGTCACTGTCCAAATGTGAAGAATTCTCCTTTCGTTTTATACTGCTATTTTATCGTCAAACTCACCATTGTGGTACCGTACGAAGACACCCTTCCGCCATGTTTGCTTCTTCTCGGCTTTAGCTTAGTTACCAGCCCCCCTAGCTGCTAATAGTGTGCATATCTTATTATCATCATACAGTTAGTTTAGAAACTAAAATAAGGTTTTAAAGTATTTTCTGTGCAAATACATCCATCATATTCACTAAAACGATATCGTAATAGTCTGTAGATGAAGTGTAATCGTTTAAAAATCGTCTTATTGACGGTTTTCCTTATTTTTTTTTTGTGTTTAATTATTTATAGGCGGAATCAGTATCCCGATTATACACTGGTTCTATCGATCAGCGGAGTGGCTGAGTGGTCAAGGGCGCTGTCGAAGGCGCGGACCCAATCAATTACTGGGCGCCACGCCCAGTATGAACAGAAAGCAAAACAACTTCCATCGTCAGATGGAAGTTGGTGGGGGGAGAAGTGGGAGAGGGGGGAATGGTGGGGGGAGAAGTGGGAGGGGGAAGAGTAAAATAAATTTTTGATATTTTTTTCTAAGTCAGACACTTGTCGACCTTCTCCTCTCTTTTTCTTCGTATGTTCTCACAGGTTCCCTCTCCAGGAGAGGGAAGAGAGAGGAGAGGAAAGACTCTTTCCTCTTCCGAGAAGAGAAGACTCTTACTCTCGTCACACACACACCACCTTCGCTCGCCGAACTAAAGGTCTTAGTCTGACAGGCTTGAGCGTGCATGCATCATGATAGCCAAAGTTCATGTGTTAAGTTGAGATGTTACTTATGAATAATTATTTTTCTCCAAATATTGTGGGACACTTCTTAATTATTATTCTTGAATAAATTATTTCTGCGAACGTCTACCAAGCGTCTATTTACTTTGTTCTGTTATGGTGTTGTTTTATTGCCCTTGGCTATGTAATTACTTTAATGGCGGCTTCTCTTTCCTTTGCTATCCTTCGCAAACATTGCTTTACTTGAAACGTGTGTTGACACGTGAAGGCACAAAGTTTTCGGCCACAAGTACTTGCGTAAGTCTAAGTCTATACAGTTGGCCGGCGTGACAATTTATTGTGGGACGTTTATGAATAATATGGTTCCGCATACTAAACAGCTGGCGAAGGGAAGCTTCTTCCGCAAACAATTCGATCACAAGAAGAGACTTCTCACGCTAAACTAACACGTAAAATAACTACCATGACACGAAAAGGCAAAACGCAAGGCGACTAGTAACAAAATCAACCCCGCCATTTGCCAGAGCTCTATTCATTTCTCACTTCATTAATGGCGATCATTCTCACTAAATGCTTGCATACTTACACGTATGATGAATGAATAATAGAGACATAATTCCCTTCGAAGTTGAGCTTTGATCACAGCCATCTTGTTGTTCTTCTTGATACCCTATAGACATATTGCGGAACACTAATATAGAGCTGTAACTTAACGGGACCGTCCTCCATGCTTGTGAAATAGTTCTAAACTGTATTGCTATATACGGGCTCTGGCCTTTGGTATTTTATGGCGGCAGACGATGTTATTCACCTCTGGGGAAGCCCTCGGGCAGGAATAAGTTAAACTAAACTCACACATATCGGAACAGACAAGTCACTTACTAATTAATAACCTTTGCTCGTGAATTTAGTTATAAACTGTATTGGTAGATACAGCTTTGTTCGTCTTTAGTATTTTATGGCGGCAGACGATGTTATTCACCTTTGGGTAAGCCCTCGGGCATGAATGAGGTAAACTAAGCTATCTTGGCAGCTATCATAGTTAACTGGCATGACAATTTATTGTGGGACGTTTATGAATAACCGTTTTGCGTTTATTGATGGCGGTCACTGATCAGGGTGCGAGGTTGTTGCTAAATTAATTGCAAACCTGAATTCTTGTATATATATCTAACGCATGTATTATGAATTAGATAATTAATTTGTCATCTAATTCGTTTGATGATGAATCGCTTTGCTCGAAGTGATAACCCTACAGATACTCTGGTAATATTGTGGGACAAATATAGACCTTCAACTTATCGGGTTCCTTGCGTTGCCAATACTCGCGAATAGTTATTTGTAGTCTGTATAGCTCCATATGCGTCTTTTTGGTTCTATGTAGCTGTGTGTATAGTATGTATAGCTCTACATAGGTTTCATAGTTCTGTATAGATATGTTTAGCCGGGTATTTCAATACACATAGCCTCGTCTCTATTCCTTCCCCTTGACCCTGCCTGTTCCTATCACATGACCACTACAGTGTCGTGGTACATTCTCTTGTCCCTTATCCTGTCCTTGCGGGTCTCTCCTTATACCTAGATGTCCCTATCTTATGGCATCTATATACCTTATATTGTTATATAGGTAGTTTAGAAACTAAAATAAGGTTTTAAAGTATTTTTGGGGGAAACTACAGCCATCATATTCACTAAAATAATATCGTAATAGTCTGTAGATGAAGTGTAATCGTTTAAAAATTGTCTTATTGACGGTTTCCCTTATTATTTTTTTGTGTTTAGTTATTCATAGGTGGAATCAGTATCCCGATTATACAGTGATTCCATCGATCAGCGCAGTGGTTGAGTGGTCAAGGGCGCTGACGAAGGCACGGACCCCAATCGATTAGTGGGCGCCACGCCCAGTATGAACAGAAAGCAAAACAACTTCCATCGTCAGATGGAAGTTGGTGGAGAAGTGGGAGGGAGGAGAGTAAAAGAAGAATTTAAGGTTTTTTTCTCTAAGTCGGACACTGTCGACCTTCTCTCTTTTTCTTCTTATGATCTCACTTACTCTTCCCTCTCGAAGGAAGAGAGAGGGATGACTCTCCTCGAGAAGAGAACGCTCTTCTCTCGAGAAGACTCTTTCTTCCTCTCGTCACATACACCACCTTCGCTCGTCAAACTAAAGGTCTTAGTCTGACAGACTTGATGTGCATGCATCGTGTGTCTTGGCGATAGCCGATTGTTGTGTATTACGTTGACATGTTACTTATGACTAATTATTTTTCTCCAAATATTGTGGGACACTTCTTAATTATTATTCATGAATAAATTATTTCTGCGAACGTCTACCATGCGTCTATTTACTTTGTTCTGTTATGGTGTTGTTTTGTTGCGCTTGACTGTAATTACTTTAATGGCGGCTTCTCTTTCCTTTGCTATCCTTCGCAAACATTGCTTTACTTGAAAGGTGTCATCGAAGGCACAAAGTTTCGGTCACAAGTACTTGCATAAGTCTAAGTCTATTACAGTTGGCTGGCATGAGAGTTTATTGTGGGACGTTTATGAATAACAAAGTTCCGCATACTAAACAGCTAGCGAAGGAAGCTTCTTCTTCAAACAATTCGATCACAAGAAGAGACTTCTCACGCTAAACTAACACGTAAAATAACTATCATAACTCGAAAAGGCAAAACGTAAGGCGACTAGTAACAAAATCAACTCCGCCATTTGCCGGAGCTCTATTAATTTCTCACTTCATTAATGGTGGTCATTCTCATGATGGTGTCAAAGTTGTTGCTATTAATCAGAGAACTGAATGCTTGCTTACCTTACACGTATGATGAATAAATAATAGAGACATCATTCCCTTCGACGCTGAGCTTTATTCAAAGCCATCTTGTTGACCTGATTGATACTCTGATCATATTGTGGGACACTAATATAGAGTTGTAACCAAAGCGGCTTCCTTTTTTTGTCCATGGTCGTGAATATAGTTCTAAACTGTATTGATATATAGGAGACGATATTATTCACCTCTGGGGAAGCCCTCGGGCAGGAATAAGTTAAACTAAACCTCACACATATCGGAACAAACAAGTCACGTACTAATTACTAACGTTTGCTCGTGAATATAATTCTAAACTGTATAGGTTTATACATCTGTTGTTCTTTAGTATTTTATCGCGGCATATGATGTTATTCACCTTTGGGGAAGCCCTCGGGCTTAAACTAAACCTCACACATATCGGAATAGACAAGTCAGTTACTAAAAAAATTACCAAACTTTCGAACAAGTAACGATACTTTGACCGTCACACAACTATATAGAAACACCAAGGCCGATATAGCTACAAATTTTAAGCTTTCGTCGTCTCAATGATACGGGCGAAGATGTCTCAAGTCCCGAAAGTCGTTTACTAATGAGTATTATTTAATAGTCACAGTGGGCGAGTTCAAAGCTTAAACCATACTACTGCAAATGTCTAACTCTAATGACAACAGGTTAAGGTTTTGGCCGAGATTTAGGAGTGGAACAAGGAACTAGATCACCAGAAGTTAAGATCGATCACGGTAACTTCGACGAAGACTTCTATCGAACAGGTTCAAATGTTAACCATAACTTGTTTACATTGTAAAATATTTTCTTAGTTGTATTGTGACTAATTTAATGGCAGGAAGTGGAAGAGTCAGCGCAAAGTTTAAGTTGAGATAAACTAAACTGCTCAAGAGAAGAGATCCATCGTTTCTTGCTGCATTTTAAACATTTAAACTTAATTTAATTTTTAATTTTAAAATTTAATTTTTAACTTTAAACATTGTTAAATTTAAAAAGCAATCTAAAGATTTTCTACTCCGCTTGCGCGGTGAATCACATGCGGTAAGCTTTATTCAACAATCATTACTGCACCACATGTGGTAGAATTTGAAGTTTTAGTTATTTTCTACTCCGCATGCGCAGTCAATTAAATGTGGTAAGCTTTATCAAAAATCACTCCTGTTCCACATGTGGGAGAATCTGAAGTTGCGCAGTTGATTAAATGTGGTAAGCTTTATCAAACAATCACTACTGCTCCACATGTGGGAGAATCTGGAGTTGCGCAGTTAATTAGATGTTGTAAGCTTTACTAACAATCACTACTGTTCCACATGTGGGAGAATCTGAAGTTAGTTTTTTTTCTGGTTCACATGCGCAGTCAATTACATGTGGTAAAGCTTTATTCTACAACCACTACTGCACCATATGTGGGAGACACTTATTTTAGAAGTCACGCGGACTTGCACTTGCACATAAAAAGACTTGCACACACAGCACCTTCGCTCGCCAAACTAAAGGTCTTAGTCTGACAGGCTTGAGCGCGCATGCATCATGTATCATGGCTATAGCCAAACATTGTTTATCAGCTTGAGATGTTGCTTATGACTAATTATTTTTCTCCAAATATTGTGGGACACTTCTTAATTATTATTCATGAATAAATTATTTCTGCGAACGTCTACCATGCGTCTATTTACTTTGGTTCTGTTATGGTGTTGTTTTATTGCTCTTGACTATGTAATTACTTTAATGGCGGCTTCTCTTTCTTTGCTATCCTTCGCAAACATTGCTTTACTTGAAGGATGTTAACGAAGGCGCAAAGTTTTCGGTCACAAGCACTTGCATAAGTCTAAGTCTATTACAGTTGGCTGACATGACAATTTATTGTGGGACGTTTATGAATAACAAAGTTCATTAACATTATTTCAATGCCTAATCTTCTAGCCGACTCTAAGGCTCTATACTAATTGGGAAAACTAGCTAAAATCGATTAAGCTGAAGTAAAACAGGGACACGCCTATGCAAGTACTACTCCCATCTAACCAGTAACCAGGTTTACCTTTGGTCCGTATTTGGCTGTTCAATAACTTATCTAATTTACCAAAGGCCAAGAAACGCACGTATAAAACAAGAAACGACACAGTTCAGTTTGAAAATCAATCATATTTTCACAAAAGCATCATATACAATTCAAAAGCTCAATAATTCATGAGGAAAACACGAAGGAAAATCAGTACCAATCTAAAGATTTTAGAGCAAATTTAATTTAAATATTGGCTGGACTTAATATCCCAAAGCGTGGTTCCAAAGTTTAGTCCAATTTCCAGCTTAAAGATCAGTCCAAAGTCCAGTCCAAAGTTCACACTAAAGCCTAGTTTAACGTCTAGTCCAAAGTTCAGTTTAAAGTCTAGTCTAAAGTCAGTCAAAAGTCCAAGGTTCAGTCCAAAGTTCACATGCACTAAAGCCCAGTTTAACGTCTAGTCCAAAGTCCAGTTTAAAGTCTAGTCCAAAGTCCAAGGTTCAGTCCAAAGTCCAGTCCAAAGTTCAGTCCAAAGTCTAGTCTAAAGTCCAGTCCAGTCCAAAGTTCAGTCCAAAGTCTAGCCTAAAGCCCAGTTTAAAGTCTAGTCCAAAGTCCAGCTTAAAGTCTAGTCTAAAGTCCAGTGCAAAATCCAGCCCAAAGTCCAGCCCGAAGTCCAGTCCAGAGTCTAGTCCAAAGTCCAGTTCAAAGTCCAGTCCAAAGTTCAGTCCAAAGTTCAGTCCAAAGTTCAGTCCAAAGTCTAGTCTAAAGTCCACTCCAAAGTTCAGTCCAAAGTCTAGCCTAAAGTCCAGTTTAAAGTCTAGTCCAAAGTTCAGTCCAAAGTCTAGTCTAAAGTCCAGTCCAAAGTACAGTCCAATGTTCAGTCCAAAGCCCAATCCAAAGTCCAGTACAGTCCAAAGTACAGTACAGTACAGTACAGTACAGTACAGTACAGTACAGTACAGTACAGTACAGTACAGTACAGTACAGTACAGTACAGTACAGTACAGTACAGTACAGTACAGTACAGTACAGTACAGTACAGTCTAAAGTTCAGTTTAAAGTCCAGCCCCAAATCCAGTCCAAACTTCAGTTTAACGTCTGGTCAAAAGTCCAGTCTAAAGTCGTCTGTACGTCGTACATTATTTAAAGTAGCACTCTACATTTTACAATTCCTCTTCTTCATCATGTGTCCCTGCTACACTCAGGATATATAACAACCCCTTCTTTTCATTTGATTCCAAAAAGCATCTCATCGTCCTTGGTATGGCAAATGTAGTACCAGCATCCAAAACTTGAATGGTAATATTCCATGTTCCAAAATGGATGTTTCTAGAAATTTAGTAAAAACAAAAACAAGTTAAAAAAAATATACAAAAGCACACCACATTACAACACAGCACAACACAGCACAACACAACACAACACAACACAAACAACACAACGCAACACAACGCAACACAGCACAACACAGCACAACACAGCACAACACAACACAACACAACACAACACAACACAACACAACACAACACAGCACAACACAACACAACACAACACAACACAACGAAACACTGGGCATATTTAATTGAATAAAACGATCGCTACAAGACTTCTTAATTTAGTACGTTGTAAAATGTCGCCATGCATTCTGATTCACGTGCGGACCATAAAATATTTTGCATTGAAAATGTAATTATTCATCGCAAGCATCAGTAAATGCAACAAACGTTTGTATTTTATCTTGACAGTTTTCATAAATCAGCCATTTCAAGACAAAAAGTTTGATTATTCTGATCATAAAGATTACACAAATCGAAATACAACTTCAGACCATCTGACCACTGGTATAGAGCGTTTTCATCTGACGTCACGGCGGCTATATTGGTGTACCAAAACAATGAAATGGCGGCCATATTGGTGTACGGTATGGGAATTAGCTCTTTCTTATTCAAATATTTCGTATTGTTTCACCACCCCCATGGGGCCACCCGGATCACGTGAGTGAAAACGCTCTATACCGTGTGAACGCAACAGTGTTTTTGGACTTTTTAGCGCCGTTTTCAACTCGTTAGGGACTTGTGTGAACTAACGGTTCTTAAAAATGTATATATCCAAAGGGGCCCTTCATATGAGGCGGGCTAACCCGGTTAGCGGGCTGATTTTATTTCACGAAAATCTTATTACGACTATTTGAAAAATGTCACAACAAAGCAAAATTGGCTTTCATTTCATTTCACTTCATTTCATTTTAACTTTATTTAAAAGAAGGTATAAACATCTTTACATATTGTATTCTACCAGATGGCCTTCATTACGGTTAAAAATCAATAAATAATTAAGTGACACAGTTCCAGGTTAGTTTAAATTTACAGTTTATGCAGGGAAAGTCCTCCAAGTGTGCCACTTCATTATTTTGTTCTAGAAAATATTTTTTTAGTTCATTTTTGAAAGTTGAAATGCTAATATTGCTAGTGTCCTTTAAGCGGTTAGGAAGCGAATTAAATAACAAAGCTCCACTATATGGGATTTTTGTTTTACCAAGGCATGAAGCTCACTAGAGACTTTTGGAACTTTCAGATCTGTCAGTGACGCTCTTGTGCTAACACTATGTGCTTCACCGACAAACTGAAATAAGTTATACACGTTTGATGGAGCTTTATTTTTTAAAACAGTGAATACTAATATAAGTTTTCTTAGTTTAATTAAATTATGTAGTGGATAGATGTAGTGGCTTCGTTTATCTGTAAGTATAATACATACGGTATTCGAATTCTTTTTTGCAGTCACAGAAAGATTTTCGTGACATAAACTCAGCCCTGTAACCGGGCTAGCTCATCTCATATGAACAGCCCCTAATACTCGATATCTCCCTTCACGAAAATTCACTATAGAGCGTTAATTATATATAGCCGTATTTCTCCAGACATCAATGCTATGATAGACAATACTGGTGCTAATTAAGTTCCACAGTAGCACTGCTGACGTGATAGTGTCACCATAATGGCGACTAAATGTTGTGGCATATTTACGTAGATTAATTACCGACCTAAACGAGCGGCATCTTTGCTTGTGCGTGCAGTTTTTTCCAACGAGTGATTATTGATTCGGAAGTAATTAAAGTCCAATGTCAAATGAATAGCGTTGATGTAGCCTATACATTTGACAGCACGCGAAAGAAATGCAAATGTTGGGGAGCTGGGGGGGACACGAGGGCTGCATACCCCATTCATAAAACGTTGACAAGCCCAGTGTATCAGGATTGTCCCCCCCCCCTCCCCCCCTCCCCCCCCCCCCCCCCCCATGGCATACGAAGAGTTTTAGTAAAACGTCCTAAAGCAAGTTTCCCACTCCAACATCTCCCTGTGATTAAACGAATAAGGGCTCCGCTCGAAACATCACTGTGCTGTGCTGTGCTGTGCTGTGCTGTGCTGTGCTGTGCTGTGCTGTGCTGTGCTGTGCTGTGCTGTGCTGTGCTGTGCTGTGCTGTGCTGTGCTGTGCTGTGCTGTGCTGTGCTGTGCTGTGCTTATGAAGTGTGATCGAGAAATGTCGCAAACATTTAGACTTAATGCAATTAATGGCATTTCCAACCAATCGTAGCTAGACCTGGCCTTGTTAACCGTAGAATAGAATAGAATAGAATAGAATAGAATAGAATAGAATAGAATAGAATAGAATAGAATAGAATAGAATAGAATAGAATAGAATAGAATAGAATAGAATAGAATAGAATAGAATAGAATAGAATAGAATAGAATAGAATAGAATAGAATAGAATAGAATAGAATAGAATAGAATAGAATAGAATAGAATAGAATAGAATAGAATAGAATAGAATAGAATAGAATAGAATAGAATAGAATAGAATAGAATAGAATAGAATAGAATAGAATAGAATAGAATAGAATAGAATAGAATAAAATAGAATAGAAATTCCATAACGAACTTGAGAGAGAGTTTAATACGATTCAATTATTGTTTAATCAGCACAGAGATATTAAGTAAATATCTCAAAATAGGAGATCTGGTGTCTGTCTAATTGAAGTTGAATTTCGGCCGGAATTCAATTCCATGTTCAGAGTCAAATACACGGAAAATATAATTGCTTTTGGAGTTCCCAGCAAGTAAGAGGGCAACGAATTTACTAAGGAGAAGGTAGGAGAAATTATTAGCTAAATAGGACTATACTACGATAAACACACTTTTATACGATAAGAAAAGTGTTTGAAAAATGTTATAACATTATGAATGGCTTAGCGAAGCCAAGCAGACTGCTAAGAGATGCATGATGAAATAACAAAATTATCAGAGCTTGCCTTAGGCGGTAATCGCTCTGAGAATTGTCCATCCCCGTTATGATGGTAAGACCGGGAGTGTTTATATGGAAGTAGCTATGATAGAGGTGAGCCAGCACGGGTACTCGAGCTAGTCCGCTTTGCCGAGAAGATTTTCATTCGTGTTTACATGAGAAGGGCTTAAGCCTAGCCGGGCTGGCATGTTTGCTATGCTAATAACCGCGCGATTTACCAGTTCCGACAAGGCACGAAATGTCATTGTTCAAATATGAACTATACAGGAACTTTACAAAGCAGAATTGTTAATATGTCGAAAAAAGATGATCAAAACAAATTTTGTCGCGTGTACGAAGCTTTTAGTGCCAGCCCGCGGGTAAGGCGAGTCAAATTACATGGGGGGAAACCCAGCCCGGGTAACCAAGATCCCAGCGGGCTGCATGGCTACGCTCTCATATAAACACAAGATGAGAACGAACAAGAAATAATAGCAAACGTACGATTTTGCCAAAGCTGGACTGGAATAGCGAGCAAATTCCATCTATCGCTTATTAATTTACCCAAAAAAGGCGTTACGTTATCTGATAAAAAATAATTTGATGAAAGTTCTAGATCAATTCTATAAAACCATATCTCCATCATCGTTGACACTGTTAGATACGGCTGATACAGTTATCCAGTATAAATAAAGTTAGTTTAAGGTTGAGCCTGCAAATGCTCATGTTTGCGTTCACCGAAACTACATACATTGCATATGTTGTCCCCGTAAATCTTCAGTGCTATAAAAGTTACATAATTTTTGTAACTAGTTACAGTTACAGTTACATCGTTAGAAAAGTAACTAGTTACCGATAAAAGTTACAATGAAAAGAAAGTAACTAGTTACAGTTACAAAGTTACTTCAAAAATGTTGTAACTAGTTACAAAGTTACGTTCCTTTGTCCGTGTTACTAGAATCAACAAAGAAAGTATTGGTTTTTAGATGCCAGTACCATAATTATGTTTTTACAGCTAAATGCCTAAATATAGTTGTCACTAAGCAGAAATAGTCAAATGTGTACATAATGTACCTTTAATTATTATTATATCAAAACCATTTTTATCAAGAAAGAATTATATCTTCAACTGAATATCAGTAACTATACTAGTCACATTTTTAAACCAAATATTCTAACTAGTTACAGTTCTTTAAAAAAGTAACTAGTTATAGTTACTTATTCAAAAAGTAACTAGTTATAGTTACAGTTACTTCTTCAGAAAAAGTAACTAGTTTCAGTAACAGTTACTTAAAATGTAACTAGTTACTTGTAACGAAGTTACTCACAGCACTGTAAATCTTAGCAACCCTAATAAGCAATGTAATGCATTGGTTGCCGTTGGTCTTTCCTGCGAAGTTATAGGTATAGTATACAACAAGTCATCAACGCATTCTTGCCTGAGCCAGCCTAAAACGACCCCTTTATTGTTTTAAGGCCTGGCCAAACGCTTTCAACATCGCGTTCAACATTGTTGAACGATGTTGAATAATGTTGAAAGCACGAGTGGCCAAATGAATTCAACATCGTTCAACATTCATGAATGACAATTAATTGAACGCGGGCTACCAGCCTACCACAAAAGCTGGAATCGACAATATCCCGCATGGCGCATGTCTCTGTTCAACAAAGTTGAATGAAATGTGGCCAAAACACCTTTCAACATTTTGAGAACAATAGAAATGTTGAACGCGTGTTGAACGAAAATTTGAACATGTTCAAATTTCGTTCAACATCATTCAACACCATTCAACAACGTTCAACATCATTCAACATGCAGGGGTGGCCAAACGCTTTCAACATGTTGAATTCAACATTGTTGAACGATGTTGAATGAAATGTTGAAAGCGTTTGGCCAGGCCTTTATCCTGTCTAATTTTATTCATCAGTACTATATGCAGCAATAGGTTAAAGGGCAACTATACGTTTCCAGGTTATTCTATTTTCCGTTAAAGTCGGAAAAGTTCAAACTAAAACCGAAGAAATAATTGAAACCAGTCACTCTGTTCCACTTTTATGGACTGTCTAAGTTTGAGTTTTTGCTCCTTTTGAACTCGTGTGAACGACGACCGCGTCGAAATAAAGACTGGTACTAGTACCTTGTGATGTCATGCCGGTAAAAAACAAGTTGTGGGTTTTACCGGTATGACGTCAAAGCAATGGGATACCCATTCTCCTAGAAACGCGGTCATGCTTCATCACCTTCATGAAGACCTCAATCTCGCTCCCAGAGCCCACGTTCCCCACCCGGGAAACGAGAGACTCTGGGATAATCCGTTTCAAATCACAGGATTCTTGTTATTCCGGTTGTGGTAGGCATTCGTAAATATCAGAGCGGAATCAGGATAGTATGTTCTCCTTGTTTGACTTTTCCCCAAACAAGTCAATGGGGTTGCTGGCGAAGCTCGAATTACAGCATCTACACACATACGGCGAAGATATCGATCGCGGCAACGTCTTCACTGGTGTCTTGTCGTCCGACATCTTTGTTATTTTGGTTTTATTAATTCTACTTCCGGTCACTTCAGACCAACTCATGCTCACTATTCAGCCAATAACTTAACGATTTGAAACGGATTATCCCAGAGTCTCTCGTTTCCCGGGTGGGGAACGTGGGCTCTGGGAACGAGATTGTGAAGACCCAAGAAGGCTTTGCTATATCTTTGCTTTACCTCGAAATTCATATTTTCCTTTACTTTTGCTAAGTTATAGATGATAACCCTTTCAGAAGAAAATATAACTGCAAAAGGTTTAGTTGACCTTTAACAAGTGATTATTACCACGAAAATGGTGACACAAAAACAATATTGGCAATATTACACAATCACTGACGTGCATTAGCAGGCGTTTCGTTTGGGGGCGCGGGCGATAATTTACGAATGCGGAACAATAGAGCGGAAACTCTCTTGAAGACTTGAAGCACTTCTTGAACGCTTGGCTGCATGCATACATATGCATGCATAGTCAATCGAGATATGGTCTGGAAACTCAGCTAAAGTCTTTGGTTTGTCTTTTTGTTCGCCTTTATGCATTTTTTTGCACGATGCACGGACACTGAACACATTGTATTTTAGTATAATGAACGAATTGTCCAATAGCAACGTTTCAGTTCAATCACTCAACCGTGCTATTTAAATATTAATAAACCTAAAACAAAGGATGTGCACGGTGTAACGTACGGTTCAACATAAAATCACAGCTCATTATAGGCGCTTTGAAGTTTGCCGAGTTTCCAGACCATATCTCGATTGACTATGATGCATGTGATCAACAACTTTCGGCCTGATCAAAAACTATGGTCGGCTGGCTGAGATAAAGATTAAAGACACTTGTATCGTATGAAATTAAAAGGAATATATGCATCTCACTCACGCTTAGAATAAAGTTTCTTAATTCGTAGTTCAAATTGGTAAAAGTGCAATAAAGCATCAGCTTCGACCCAAACTGCATCTCGGTACTGTGTCTCGAATGAGGGGGTGTCAGCCTGATAGACCGAACTGACATTTTGAAGTCCAGCCCAACTCCATGTAAACAGAATCTAAGTCCGATTGGAACCACAATTAACCGACGTAGTAAGCATACTTTCACCTCTCAAACTCAATATACGTTCCCGAATGATCATGAACTGGCCTGGAAGACAATTGACGCAAATCTTGAAATAACAACGACCATATTAGGTTAATAAAAGAGCCTGACTTCAAGTCCACCCATGCATGTAAACACCCCCCAAATCGAAAGATCGACCCACTCCAATTTCAAGACTCTATGCATGTACACTCGACTGATCGAGTGACCAACTCGCTCTCCTAGACGACCACTTATTCAATTAATTACTTCCGTTATTCAACGTTAGAAACTACGTTCAATATTTTCGGCAGTTACTCAAAGTAGTCATATAGGTGATGGCAAGGCCGTAAACCCAGTTTGTGACTACAGTCAGGGGTTTTGTACCAGGTTATATAAGGTGACGCGGAAACTAGTGCTTTGCCTTTGCAGTAAGGGGTCAGGATATGTAGCGTTTAAGGTGGGGTATTTAACCCTTTGATCGTAAAAATCACCAATGCCGCTCTCGTGTAGTGTCGTGTGGTGTAGTGTAGTGTAGTGTGGTGTGGTGTGATGTGGTGTGGTGTGGTGTGGTGTGGTGTGGCGTGGCGTGGTGTGGTGAGGTGAGGTGAGGTGAGGTGAGGTGAGGTGAGGTAAGGTGAGGTGAGGTGAAGTGAGGTGAGGTGAGGTGAGGCGTGGTGAGGTGAGGTGAGGTGAGGTGTGGTGTGGCGAGGTGAGGTGTGGTGTGGTGTGGTGTGGTGTGGTGTGGTGTGGTGTGGTGTGGTGTGGTGTGGTGTGGTGTGGTGTGGCGAGGCGAGGTGTGGTGTGGTGTGGTGTGGTGTGGTGTGGTATAGTGTGGTGTAGTGTGGTGTATAGTGTGGTGTATAGTGTGGTGTAGTGTGCTGTAGTGTGGTGTAGTGTGGTGTAGTGTGGTGTAGTGTGGTGTAGTGTGGTGTAGTGTGGTGTAGTGTGGTGTGGTGTGGTGTGGTGTGGTGTGGTGTGGTGTGGTGTGGTGTGGTGTGGTGTGGTGTGGTGTGGTGTGGTGTGGTGTGGTGTGGTGTGGTGTGGTGTGGTGTGGTGTGGTGTGGTGTGGTGTGGTGTAGTGTAGTGTAGTGTAGTAATAGTATCGTCAACGTAGCGAAACCAAGTCCCGTCATTGAATTTCCCCGGAGACGAACCAGAGTAAAATACAGAAGACTTGAGAGTCGGCCATTTAACCCGGTTTTCTAACTGGGGTTGCACACCAGAGCTCTTTGAGCTGAGCTAACCGCTTATATAAGGCCACTTTACTCAGCAAGATTCCCTCGTATGCGTATATCATTTTCCCAGACGGAATTCAGCGTCGCGAGGCTGTGAGCCGACAAATACCTATATACCGTGTCTGGTATCGTGTTTAATATCAGAGAACCTTCCTGAGCAAACGGCCTCGTGAGGAGACAGACTACATACATTTCGTGCATATACTGGCACTGATTTCGATTAATGTATTTCGGTCAGCCTAAAGTAAAGGCTCTGAGCATATATAGACTCGTGTAAGATGACTAGGCAAAAACGGAGAAAAACACAGCACAATATCTTGAGAGCGTATAACGATTTTTAACGGTTTTTTACATAATAACGGTGGAAGATTCGTTAACCAAGTACCGATATTGTTTAGCGCGGTCAGCTACAAAAATTTATCGGTGCCAAAAATTAACAGAAGAAACGTCAGCCGAACAACGACGAAACTCATACACTCGAATAATGCTGGTGTAAAGAAATAGGAATTTTGGAAAGGCAACGTCTGTGATTGAAGGTATGTGAACCGTGCGATTATCTTCTAATGTCACCGAACGGCTAGGAGTTGCCTTTATGCGGTTTGATAACGATCATTGTAAATCAAATCGATAGTGCTGAACTGTCTGGCTAGGCGAGAATGGGTGAATTGTTTCTTCTTGCATATAGACGACTTTAGTAAAGTCTTATAGCGTTTAATAATCAGAATAAAACGCATGACTAACGAGTAATTGGAGCATTTGCCGGTTAATTCATTCCTGTACGAGGGCTTCCCCAGACGTAAATACAATCGTCTCAAAATATAATGTACTAAAGACAATTGAATTGTCACAATTCGGACAGAAGAGAGTTGGAAAGATAGTTTATAAGCTTATTCCTGTCTGAGGGCTTTCCCAGATGTGAGTAAAATCTCAGTGGCGTTTCCCATAATTATAAATTACATACTAAATAATTCGGACTGAAAAATCCGGTAAGGCGCAATGATAGCCAAGCAACACTGTCAAAGGTTCTAACCGGTCTGTCGACTGATTTACTCAAAGCCGTGTTGGCTTTAGCTTTTCAGTCGAACACAAAATAAAAGCCTGGCTTTAATATGGTGACATAAATTATGAATCAGATATTTAAAAACATAACGGGTTATTATAAATCAAGGTAAATCCACTGTCGGAATTTTGACTATCTAATTTCGAATGCAATTTAACGGATTAATTCAGTTAAAATAACTGACACAATATTAATCCGAAATCCTTGTTAGGAATAGCGTGTTTTATTAACATAATTGTAACATATTCTGAAATGCCCCATAATTTAATGCCTCGTAATTTTCATGATGTCCTTTTTTTAAAACACAAATAAATAATCGAGCCTTACTTAATAGACCCCGTTTACACGATGCCGGTACAATTTGAAAACGGAACAAAATCATGCCGGTGTGTAAATACAGGCCGGTATAATATAATGACGGTTAGCATGTGACTATTCTCTTCCAATGAGAATTGAGAAAATTTTGTGAATACTGCTGACTCGAATACTGTGGTCGTATATATCGTGATTACCGTCATCAAACTGTTACGGCACGGGCGTTTACACGGGTACCGGTTAGTGTTCCATTTTCATTTCATGCCGTCAAGGAACCCGTCTTCATTTTGTGCCGTTTTCATGTCATTTTTGTGCTGGTATCGTGTAAACGCAAGGGCTAGCTAAACGGCATGATTTTGTTCCGTTTTCAAATTGTACCGGCAACGTGTAAACGGGGTCTTATATAGTCTTCACCGTCTGGTTGTTGCCACATCTCTCGCAATGTTTACTCGTGCAAATTCACGCATGCTCAAACGTTTGGCAGCTGCCCGTCCCCGTCGCAGAATAATATTAGAGAGCTTAAGCATATTAGGCGTTTTTGAGACACGGACGGTGACCGGAAGAACAGGAATACAATACAGAACTACTGAACAGCGGTATTCTTTGAAAAGACTTTTTTACCCAAAACAAAGGCTATATGAATAATCACATATCTAAACTGTTAGCTCATAAGCTTAAATTTCATCTTTATATAAAAATACAGATCTTGTATATATTTATATTGTAATGTAATGAAATTATCCGCCTTAAAATACAAGTTTTCTACTTTAAAAGTATGTCTATTGTAGTAAAACAACGATGACAGGCCTCAACGTTCTAGCAGTTCCCGTCGTCTCAAGAACGTGAAAATGCTCTCAATGACATCTTCTGTAGAACGACGACGGCGTTCGCTTTGCTCTTGGAATTTTAAATTGCTCATTATCATTGTTTTGAATGAAAAATGCTATTGAATTCAATCGCCGTCCGTGGCTCTAAAACGCCTGTATGCTTAAGCTCTCTAATATTTTGGGCTCGCATTTTGAAAATTTGCCTATGTAACCAGGCCTCATTCAAGATGGCTGCCTGTGTGAATATCGGTTATACGCCCATGTCCTATTTACACGAATTGCCATCCTTAGGTTAGGTTGTGTGTTGGGGTAAGGCTTTCATGAAGTACTTGGGTTTTGTAGGACATGGAATTATTACCTGAATATCTTCTAATGTCACGTGCACCGAACGGCTAACCCAAACAAAAACCTGAACTCTAATAAGAAACCGAGTCCACTGCTTAGCTATCGACTCACTAGTGAGTTTACCAGGCTTCATTGCCTCAAGCTGGTAGACTAGCGGTTAAATATATACAGGAATGGCTTCGACTTCATATTAGTCAATATTTCATTTAAATATTCTTTTCTGATGTTTTCTAGCTAGGGGGTAAACTCGTCAGTGGGTTCGGTTTAGTGTATCCGCTGGCAGTAAACTCGTTTTCTGATTAGGGTTTGGGTTTCTACAGTGATGATTTCCAAATTTTAGAAGTGGGGAAACGCCACTGATCTCAAATAATATACTCATTATACTGGATAGAGCATCCGGTGCTCGCTGTGAAGTCGGAATAAATTAGCGGCGACCATTTCAGGTGGGACCCACTTGGGTTTCATACAGCCACTTTTAAGTTCTCCCATAGCGACAGGTACATGTCACAAAAATTTAGCTGGTTTTCGTTAAAAATCCAATCATTTAAAGCGAAAACCAGAGGCGAAAACTATGATTCAGCAATATTGTGGGTCCCACCGGATATGGCCGCCGCGAGATTTTTAGCCTCACTTCCGACTTCAATTTTTGCCACGCGCGAAACAATAGATGCTCTATCCAGTATAATGAGTATATTATTTGAGATCAGTGGGAAACGCTCACTAAAGTCAAATGGGCGTGGCCACTGGTCGTAAAATTAAATGGGCGTGGCTCCTGTCGTGAAAGTTAATGGGTGTGTGAAAAGACTACTAAAAGCCTGGCTCAGGCTAGCTGGTTGGCTAACTTGGTTGAAAAACGAGTACACTCATTGACTCAAAGCAAAAATAGTGCGGTGTTGAACAGTGTTCCACTACACTTAATTTTTTTAGGGGGAACGGCGTTCCCCCACCGTAATATTTGTCAGGCATGTTTTTCTGGGGGAACACCGTTCCCCCTGAAAAACATCACTGGGTTTCTATTTGGGTTAAGTGACATTATGGATCGTTTTCACTCACGTGATCGGTGGCCCGGTTGGGGTGATGAAGCAATACGAAATGTTTGAATAAGAATAGAGTTAAATTCCCATAATTATGTGCACCAATATGGCCGCCGTGAGTCAGGTGAAAACCGAGAGTAAGATAATCATACAGGCAGCCATCTTGAATAACGCCTGGTTAAATGGGCATTTTCCAAAATGCGAGCCCAAAATATTATTCTGCGTTTCGTTTCCTGCGTTTCCGTTCCTGCGTTCCGCGTTCCTCCTGCGTTCCCGCGTTCCGTTCCCTGCGTTCACCGCACGCCTCTGTTCTTCCTTGGCCCACTCCTAGCTTTGCTCCCGCGCCTTCGCCTCCCCTATTATTTGCTAGAGCCTCTGCGGAGAGAGACACATGCGCGACATGCAGAAGACAGGCGCCTGAGGAAGAGGCTTATTAAGGGGCCGTTTACATGGACTAAAAGTTGGCTCGGGTAAGAGGGACGACACCCTATCCCCCGAGACACTCAACTTTGTCGTGTGTTTACATGAGGAATTAGATTATGACTTCTGAATCGGTTTAAGCCTGGAGGACTGGGTATAGTTTAATGCATCTAATTTAAGATAGCCGATCGTCGGGAAGAAACTGTAACTGTACTGTTAGAATTAAACGATAGAATTAAACCCACAGAAGCTTTTATACTTCTTCAGGCCAATTATCAGGTTTTCAACCATTGTTGGAGACCAAGACCATTTTTTTCGCTTCGTATTTGCTGCTCTATCAATTGTTTCACTTTCTGCCGCTATTTTGTTTCGCAGTTTTGCCTCGGGTAGGCGAGTCAACTTTATCTCGCCCCCCAGGGTAACCCTACCTCGCAAAGAGGGTGACCCTACCCCAGGGTGACCCTACTACCCGAGACAAGTATGAAATTCCCCATGTAAACGCTCGCTGTCGAGACTAAGTAAAATGAACACAAAGTTGGCTCCCCCAGGGTAGCTCGGGGGGGGGGGGGGGCAGGGTGACCCTTGTCCAAGTAAACAAACTATTTCGCAAGAGATCATTACAAGTATCGCTCAGTCACTCCTAATTCCCAACGCCCAGTCATAATCGCGTTTATTTTAATTGAACCCAGCACCTCTATTTGTTTACGAAATACGTTAAACGGCGAACCCTTTATGCTGCAAATACTCAATGTAAATATCCCCAGAAATGGACATCAATCATTTTAATGCGTCACAAACGCAGTTGTCAAAAAAAATCCCTTGTAGGTATTTGCTAACGAGCAGCGAATGGCCAGCTGTTGACATTACTAAGTAGCCCAGAGTTAACTAGCCGTAAAAAATACACAAAGAACAATTTTACTACAAGCTCGCTACAAGAACCGACAGAAGCTTAACAAGAAAGAGTATTGGGACGGTAAAAACGGTGACTGTTTGGTCATTAATCATTTAAAAAAAGTGATCTAGTCTTCGAAAAGAGTTTAAACTGTGAGGCTATCGGATATTCAACTTTTCCTTTTATGAAAAACTGAACCGTAATTTATTGGCTAGTATACTAGACTGTTTCAAGTTGCCCGCGACAAGATACAAATCCAAAGTGATTCATCGACGGAGTAAGCGAAGAATTGTTTTCATTAGAAAACGTTGGTTCGTATTTTCAGTTGAAAACGACGCTATTTCGATCAACGAAGCAAGGATTTGCTGCTCAGGATAACTGAGTTTAAGGTTAGAAAACCTGACTAAATACCGGTGTGAAACTATTGGCACATGTATATGTATGCATTATGCAAATATTGTTAATTTGGTCACAACATATTGATAGCGTGTCGAACAGATGTGTTTCGAAAATATAGACTACGTATAGTCGAGGAGGAGAAGCGAGAAAACGTCGACCAACGTAGCACCCCCACTACACAATAGTTTTGACTCCAGATTATAATAGGCTGGTACCCATAGAACATATTGCTAGGTCAGTCGTACTCACAAATTGTGGGGTCAGTGGCCTGCTACATAGAGGGGGTAGGTACATGCAACGAAAATTAAGTTTGTCTTATTTGAAAGAACACTTAAAATGATAGAGTAACATCTTTTGCAGTTTTTCGTTTCCTTGCTTCGTTCTTGAGATATTTCAGTTTGTTTGAAATGTAAATTAAACAACTTGACGTCACGTGTGCATAATGAGTTATCAGAGAAGGTTATATATCTTTGCTATATATTATCAAACATTATAATCACTTGAAAATTCTACATGTTTGGCGTAGTGAGAGAAACACACGCACATACTTCCTTCGAATTAAGTTCTGAAATATCAGAGGCCTTAGGCCTTGGTTCATACGTTGCATTTAATTCAGACGAATTTAACTCAATCAATTAAATTGCGACTGTAGTGCGACGTATGAAACGAATTAAATTCGACTGAAGAGTTAAATTCGTCTGAGATGTTGTATCCGTCACGGTGAGACGGATACAACGTCTGAAATGCGTGTTGGTTTCAGACGTCGCTGTATCGTCGCATCGAATTAAATGCATAAATTATGATAACATTTTTTTGAGCCTTGGACGTTTTTGGCGCAATCTAGCGGGATTTTCCTTGCTCGTCACTGAATTAAATTCGTCGCATGAAACGAATTCGAGTTACGTCGACTTTAACTATGAATTCAATTCGTCTGAATTAAATGCGACGTATGAACCAAGCCTTGACGATTCCTACTGTTGTGCGAGTACTCTCACACATTGCCGTAAGTTGCGTTGTGCCTGCCGCCGGCTACCGCGCTACGGCGCTAGTGACTACTCACGCCAGTTACGCAACAACAGCAACTACCAGTGTGTTTTACAGTCTAAATAATAACTACGGGGCAGTTTCCCTCGGCGGTCTTGCATACTACACGCGTTAAAATCTCACAAGTTGTTACAGCATTGTTGCCTGAACAATTGCCATAACAACGTTGTTATCATGTGTGAACAACATTGATGAATTAACAACATTGTTCATCATTGTTTCAGGAAGTTGTTACTGCTTGATGAAACAACAACCGTTGTTCACGCATGTTGTAACAACCGAAGGACATGTTGATACACCAGTCATATGCATGTTCACAATTGTTGTAACACTGTTGTTCATCGTTGTTCCTTCGTCATGCTGTTACAACATGTTTGTATCATGTGCGAACAACGTTGTTGGCTATAAAAAATGTGCTGTTGGAACAACTTGTTCATGACTGTTGATTTATCCGTGAACAAGTTGTTCGAACTATAAGTGAACAACTTGTTCACGGGGTGCAGCACAACATTGTTCACGGCGAGCAGCACAACATTGTTCACGCCTGTTGACAACCGTGAACAACTTGTGCGTTTTTACGCGTGTAGTAGACTCCAGTGTCGTTTATAACTTGAACTGTCGAGATTTTAGAGAACGAAATACTAACGTTTCAAGCGAAAGTCCTTCATCAGAGTAACGTAAAAGTAGAGCCGTGCTATGAAGACAGTACATGCATGTGTTACGATATATAGAAAATATTGTGAACTGTGGCGATTTTAAAGCACGAAATACTGACGTTTCAAGTCAAAGTCCTGCGGAGTAATATAGACGTAGAGTGTTGTGTAGACAGTGTGTTACGATATATAGAAAATCGTAAATGTGGTGAACTGACGAGACTTTTTACACTACCCCTAGAGTGACACCACTACGCGAAGTAAGTGTGAAATGTCCCACTTAAACTAAAGACCGAAGGCTCAACCACAATATACATCCTAGGTATAAACACCTTCTCAGGCGGTCAGCGGACGAGTAGCGTCTCCTAATTAAACAGTCTATCATCTTATTTTCTGCACAGGTAAAAATGAAGTGGTGTCCTTAAAAACTTGGGAGGATTTTCTTGCCACTAAACCAAGGTCATGCGGGTAGATGTTTCCAGTAGCAAGCCGCAGGGTACAGAGACAGTCATTACGAATATATCTTCGCTTACCTTACTTCTCTCAGCAGCCATTTTGCTGACGGCAGTCTGCCGCTTTTTAAAACGGTGTTGGAAGAAGCTCACAGGAAAACGCAAGCAGAAGCATGATGTCATCGCCTTTAAGCCAATCAAAACCATCCCTCAGCTACGCAGGTGCTCTTCAATGTCCAAACTCACTCGGCAACAATATTCCATAGTGCCCGACGACGACATTCCGCTGCCTACCGAAGATGCGACGGTTCAACCCGAGCTGCGTGATGATGAGGAAGTTCTCTCGAGGCCCCGCGCGCCCACAGATCCTGGTGTCCATAGTGTATCACGACAAATATCGGAACCAGTTCCCCGGACTAACCGCGGCTCCATCAAACGCTGGACGTCGCACGTTGACATCAAGCCCTTTCATCTTGATCCGAAGCTCTACAAGAAAGAAGCTTCCCTTCAGAAATTTCAAAGTTTGTCGAAGAAGAAATGTGGCATGTTAGATACAGAAGTAGATTTCGACGCAAAGGCAATGCAACTGCAGGTTATTCATTCACTTTTTCATTCAACTTATCTATCCATCCATCAGTAGCTGCTACCCTCTTTCTTTCTCTCCTTTCATCTCTTCTTTATCCTACCCCTCCTTCCGTCCTTCCTTTCTCCCTTGCCCTACCTCCCTCATTTCTTCTCCCTTCTTGTTTCCTTCCACCCTTCTTCCTTCCCTCCCTCATTCCCGTCACTCCTGCCCCTTCCCTCCTTCCTACTTTCGTTCCTCTCCTCCCTTCGTCCGTCTGTCCTTCACTCCTTCCATCTTTACTTCCTTTTTTTCTTCCTTGCCTTCTTCGTCCCTCCCTACCTCCCTTCCCATCTCTTCCTCTCTCCCAACCTCTCTCCATCCAGCTCACTCTTTCCTTCCTTCCATCTTTCCTTCTTTACTTCCTTATCTCCTTCCTCCCTTCCCCCCCCCCCCCCCCCTCCCTTTCTCTCTCGCTCGCTCCTTTATTCCTTCCTCCTTCCTTCCTTCCTTCCTTCCTTCGTTCCTTCCTTCTTTCCTTCCTTCGTTCCTTCCTTCCTTCCTTCCATCCTTCCTTCCTTCCTTCCTTCCCCCTCCCTTCTTTCCTTCGTTCGTTCGTTCGTTCGTTCGTTCGTTCGTTCGTTCCTTCCTTCCTTCCTTCCTTCCTTCCTTCCTTCCTTCCTTCCTTCCTTCCTTCCTTCCTTCCTTCCTTCCTTCCTTCCTTCCTTCCTTCCTTCCTTCCTTCCTTCCTTCCTTCCTTCCTACCTTCCTTCCCTCCTTCCCTTCTCCGTTTTCCTGTTCCGACCTTCAGATTCAAATAACATAAACCTTTTTTGTTTAATGCATTAAGGTCAAGGTGAACTGTATAGAACAGCTTCTCTCCAAAGACTACATCCACGCCATGAACACCTACGTCACCGTTAAGAAAATCCCAGATAACGAAATCCGTCGAACGAGCGTTCACACTAAATCGATAGACCCAGTGTATGATCAAGACTTCACTTTCCATATTAGCAGCAACGATGACGTCAGTAGTCACGTGGTGATCTATGAGTTGTACCACATGGATAGATTCTCAACGAGTTACTTGAGAGCCGAAGCACGTTTACCGCTATTTCAGATTGACCTTTGCTCACCGCGACGATTATTGATTCCTTTTATCGAATGTCGGGTAAGTTACCCCTTTTGTGAGATAAAGCGTATGTGTGGGCCCATGTAAGTTATTAAAAAGACTATTATATTTTATACAATAACGTGACTTCTACGCGCATTTTCATTGGTTGTTGACCGTGATCTATTAAAGGACACACGCACAGCTGGCGTCAAATCACGTCAGATCACGTCAGTAGACTGTTTTTCTTTTTTCATGCCCCAGAAATTCTTCAATAAACCACATGACGTTTTTGTTGTATAAAACAAATAGATTAAATCCCCCTTTAATATTTAGCAAATAGATCACATTTTCCGTGCGTGTTTACTGTAATAGATCACGGAAGACGTCACAGCGTGTAAAGAACAACAGTCACGCCACTCGACTTCGTCTCGTATCGTACCGTTTTGTGCTTTACACGCTGTGACGTCATCTGTAATCTATTACATGTAGTACACACATGTAATCTATTTGTTAAAGTGCACATGAAACGAAAATTAAGTTTGTCTTATTTGAAAGAACACTTAAAATGATAGAGTAACATCTTTTGCAGTTTTTCGTTTCCTTGCTTCGTTGTTGAGATATTTCAGTTTGTTTGATATGCAAAGTAAACAACTTGAAGGTTATATATCTTTGCTATTATCAAACCAAACTTAATTCGAAGGAAGCGTGTGCGTGTGTTTCTCTCACAACATCAAACATGTAGAATTTTCAAGTGATTATGTTTGAATATATAACTTCTCTGATAACTCATTATGCACATGTGACGTCAAGTTGTTTACTTTGCATACCAGCAGCTCAGAATATCAACACGACCATCGACATTAAAAACGACCCCCTTTAATCGAAGGGAGCTTAAGTAAGCTAGGAAGACGATGGTAATTTAAAGTTCAGTATCTAGCAGAAACCACGAATCATTTACGTAGTATTGAACACTTAAAGTACGTTTTTCGACATCCAAAAGCTTTAGGGCCTGTTCACATGAGGCGAGTTATCTCGGGGGGTAGGGTTATCCCTATCCCCCGAGATAACTCGGTGTTAGTTTATTTCCATGTTAAAAAAGTAAACTGTTCACATGAGACCGAGATAACTCGGGGGATTTTATCATGTGAAATAGGGTCAACTTTGACCCTAGCCCCCGAGTTATCCCTACCCCCCGAGATAACCCGGTCTCATGTGAACAGCCCCTTAGAGTTCTAAAAGTATTTTGTCGCATAGTTTGAAGTCAAACTCAACAACAGGTTTTGTCGTTTCACGAGTTACCGTCGTCCTGAAGACGTGAAAATGATCTGAATAACGTTGTATGTAGAAAGGGAACGGCGTTACGATTACTCTTGGGACTGTAAATTATTCATTTTCTTTGTTGTGTGAATAAAAATTCAAGTCATCGCAAGTTGGCAGTCAGAATTTCTGTGGCGGTGGTTTGAACACCCAAATTAACAAAATAATGGTTTCATGAGTGTTTTAAACAAGTTTTAACTTTGTCACGGTACATGATATTTTCGGCAAACATATCAGAGCGGCTGGCTGAGATAGCGACTTGCGTTCTCGTTTGATTCGGGCTTTAAGGACGTTGTCCTAAGCTCGGCTTATTTACTAATTGAGGAGGTTTTATATAAGAAACATATCACTACCAAATGTAGAAGAATGCGTGTGTAGACATGCGTATACGTTTGGCACCATGCAGTGTTGATCTAAGTAGACTTTAAGGTGGCTCCATACAGTTTCTTGAAAAATGGAAAATATAAGTTTCAGAGTCCAAAACACGTGATTAAACAATTCGGGAAAAGAATAAAACTAAATGTTATGCATAGTTAAACAGTCTGACAATCAAAAAATGTTACCTAATAAATAGTAACGGTTGTTGTTATGGCAACAATGACGTTTCAAAATACCTGCCAATTACCCTTCAAACTAATTTAATTCGAAAAAAACTTTGGTGACCCCAATTTTTTTTTCATTAAAACTTTTCTTGAAGTATGAGTGATCAATTGGCCGATTTAAAAAAAATTCTGTAGAACGACTAATTTTATTTCTGGAAAAATCATGTTTGTTAATTTTTAAAAAATTTCCTTCAACAGAATTTTTTTAAATCGCCCTATTGATTACTCATAGTTCAAGAAAAGTTTTAATGAAAAAAAAATTGGGGGTCACCAAAGTTTTTTTCGAATTAAATTAGTTTGAAGCCATTTTGAAAAGTCATTGCTACCACAGCAACAACTGTTGCTATTTAATTGGTAACAGTTTTTGATTGTCAGACTGTTTAACTATGCATATAACATCTAGTTTTATTCTTTTTTCGAATTGTTTAATCACGTATTTTGGACTCTCAAACTTGTATTTTTCATTTTTCAAGAAACTGTGTGGAGCCACCTTAAAAGTAAAGCTATGGTGCTCAGAAATATTTAGTTATCAGGTATATGTTTTTGTTTAACAGAAATCACTGCTCACTACGTTACATCCTGCTTACCGCACTGGGGTCACTGGTTGTATCCTTGTGTCTCTACGGTACCAGCCATGGAAGGACACTATTGTTGTGAATCCCATTGGTGTGCGGAATATCCCTAAAAAAAAATATGGAGCATATGGTAATTTAGACCAAAGAAGTGAGGATGGAAGGAAGGAAGGAAGGAAGGAAGGAAGGAAGGAAGGAAGGAAGGAAGGAAGGAAGGAAGGAAGGAAGGATGGAAGGGAGGGAGGGAGGGAGGGAGGGAGGGAGGGAGGGAGGGAGGGAGGAAGGAAGGAAGGAAGGAAGGAAGGAAGGAAGGAAGGAAGGAAGGAAGGAAGGAAGGAAGGAAGGAAGGAAGGAAGGAAGGAAGGAAGGAAGGAAGGAAAGAATGAAGGAAGGAAAGGAAAGGAAGGAAGGAAAGGAGAGAAGGAAAGAAGGAAAGAAGGAAAGAAGGAAAGAAGGAAAGAAGGAAAGAAGGAAAGAAAGAAGAAAGGAAGGAAAGAAGGAAAGAAGGAAAGAAGGAAAGAAGGAAAGAAGGAAAGAAGGAAAGAAGGAAAGAAGGAAAGAAGGAAAGAAGGAAAGAAGGAAAGAAGGAAAGAAGGAAAGAAGGAAAGAAGGAAAGAAGGAAAGAAAGAAAGAAGGAAAGAAGGAAAGAAGGAAAGAATGACAGAAGGAGGAAGAAAGAAATGAAGGGAAGAAAGAAAGATGGAGGGAAGGAAGGAAGGAATGAAGGAAGAAAGAAAGAAAGAAAGAAAGGAAGGGAGGGAGGGAGGGAGGAATGTAGGAAGCAAGAAAGCAAGGAAAAAGGGAATAGAAAGAAAAAAAGGAAGGGAGGAAAAAAGGAAAGAAGAAACAAACGAACAAACAAACAAAAGAAGGAACAAAAGAACCATCAAGAGAAAGTGATGTAGAGTAAATAGATAAACACGAACGAACGAACGAACGAACGAACGAACGAACGAACGAACGAACGAACGAACGAACGAACGAACAACTAAACTTGACTCGCTCTTTATCCTCTTAGGTAAAGATGTTTATATCAAAGTTGTTTTACGACATCGCGGTACCAGACTACTAAAAATAAAAACACAGTCGGCAGAAATGGAGAAGATGCCTCACTCCAGCGAATACTATCAAGCAAGATTCAACGAACCTATACACCTCGATATAAAATCTACCCCAGTAGAAGAAAGTGATATTACTATTTCACTGAACCATTACTTGTTCCTTAAAAGTAGTTTTATTATCGGACAAGTGCATCTCTCGACGACCGAACCAGGTTACCAAGCCAACCATGTTCAAAGCATGATCGACTCTCCCGGGGAACAGATCTCCGTGTGGTACGAAATGCGGGGCTTCCCATCTTCGACTGCCATAGAAGAAATTGAATAGTCTGTAATAATGGTTTGTAAATCTTTAATCTAACTATAGTTAGAAAACAAGGATGAAACTTTTATACAATGCCGTCAATACACCATAAACTCTTCTCAACTCTTTTTAAAATTTGAATTTTTTCTTATCCAACGCACCGCTTAGGTAGCACTCGACTTCTGAACTCAAAGCTAAACCAACATGCTGCGAATTATCTTCTCATTTGGAGTTAAATTCAGCTCCATCATTCAAGATCAAATTTAACTCCATTATTAAGAGTAATTTTTAACTCCATCAGACCAGGAGTTAAATTTAACTCCATTATGCAGGAGTTAAAACAACTCCTGGAGTAGAATAATGTGGGTCAAAATAACTCCACTTATCTTACTCTAATGTTGGAGTTATTTCAACTCCCTTGATGGAGTTAAAATAACTCGACATGAAGTAAAATGAAAGGTAACTCCTCAGTTGGAGTTAAATTAACTCCGTTATTGGAGTCAAAATAACTCTGAAATTTTTACTCTACCAAAAGGAGTTATTTTTACTCCCTTGATGGAGTTAAAATAACTCCTTGAAATTAACAGTGTAGAAACTACATTGACAAAAGTTTGAATGAAACTTGGTAGAACTCTTGTTAAAAAGGTGATTTTGTCGTGGTGATAAACTTAAATCTAGCATTGTAAAACGTATTGACCGTGGCGATGTTAGCTATATACTGGTTAGCTCTGAGAAGAACTGTTCGAAACGTGGCAGAAGAAGAACAAAATAGTAAATAATTAACAGAAATAAAGCTTAGTAAATAACTAAAAACTATATAGTATATATATATATATATATTATATATATATATATATATATATATATATATATTTATATATAATTACTGAATTTTAATTTTGAAAATGGGCTTTTAAAAATAAGGGGAGGGATTATAGTAATTAGATACACGACCACATCAGTTTTCAACTGTAATTTTATCGTGTTTAAATAAATGCTTTTATTATTATTATTATTATTATTATTATTATTATTATTATTATTATTATTATTATTAGTAGTAGTAGTAGTAGTAGTAGTAGTAGTAGTAGTAGTAGTAGTAGTAGTAGTAGTAGTAGTAGTAGTAGTAGTAGTAGTAGTAGTAGTAGTAGTATATAGCTGAGTTGGAAAAAAGCTGCGGGTATGCGGGTATACCACCCGGAGGAAGGTTTACTTTAGTGAGGAAGGTTTAAAGTGAAAACACGTGAAACAACACATTCGGTAATCTGAGAAAGTTACAATTGATCAAGCAAGGTGTCGAGAAGAAATGCGATTTGCAGCAAAACATTGGCTAACCAACAATTATGCAGCACTGGCAGTGGCAACAGTTACATGTGTGAGATATGTACGCTGTCTGCTGTGATGTCTGTATCTTCGCAGCAGTCGAGGGTAGTTGGCAGGCTATCAGTCAGCAGCGGTCAGTTATTAGTAGCTATTGTAGTATGCCAAAGCTTACCTAGGAAAACCTAGAAAACCAAGGTACTGCAAAAGTCACGCAGTATTTATGAACGTTGCAAAACACAAAATTCTCGCTATATATTTTGAGGAAGGTTATCTAAACTTAAAAACCCATCCGGAGGAAGGTTGAATACTTTTTCCAACTCTGGTATATAGTATCTATTTCTTACCAAGCTTAATTTATTTTATTCTTTTTCTACTGCCAAGTTTCAAACAGTTCTTTCCAGTATAGCCATTCATCATGGTCAATACGGTTTTCTATGCTAATTAAGTGTTCAAGTCAAATCTCGCATGTTGTTTCTCCTTGTTATGTTTACATGAAGAAGATTGAAAGTTCTCGATCTGATCGAAACGCATTGGCGGATTACCTATGGGGCAAAGGGGGCATTCGCCCCCGGCCCCAGATTCTGACCTGCCCAAAAAGTGAGTGAATATAAAAATTATGCAGTTTCTCTTTGAAAGTCCGAACCAGCCAGAGAAAATCACACGCTATCTCAGCCACGGGCCCCCTTCTGTTTGAAATCGGGAGGGGAGTGGCGCCTGAGGTAGGCTAAGTACCAACCTCCGATGATCCGATCAATCTACGCTTTCAGTTCACCGTACTCCGGGGATGGCTCTCATTTTGTAACCGGCCCTAAAATATTTTTGCCCCCGGCCCTGGGAAGGTTAATCTGGCACTTTCGAAACGGATGGCTGAAGTCAATCCACGCAGTGGAGGGGATTGACTTGAGATTCAAGCAAGGATCGACTTGAATGGCTCCAATCTGATTCATCTAAATACGGTATGACTTGAAAATGACTTGATACGCATGAGTTAAGTAATTAGTGCGTGTTGTAAACATGGCGGACAATGAGGAAAAAACGCTTACAAAAAGCAAAAACAGGACCTATGTCTCATTGCTTCCAGATTTCGAATGACCATCGTGCCATTTTGCCATAGAACAATGGCTGTCCATTGTTTCAAGACAAAATGGCACAATGGCCAGTCCAAGTTTGGTTGCTCCGCGTCAAACCTAGACGCGGAGAGTCATAAGACTTAGTTGGCAAAGTTTGTATAAAAGGGCTAGCTTCTATTGATAACAGCATTATTTTTAATGCCAGGGGCTTTAAACACTCCAAACACTCGAAGACAATAAAAACCTCGGGGCTACGCCCTCGGTTATCTCATTTGTTTTCTCGTGTTTGGAATCCCTGATGAAACACTCAAACTCGTGTTTGATCTATTACATGAAACGCGTAGTTACTGAACAGTTATTCGTTAATATCTTCACGTAAATGACTTACGTACAGATGGGGGTCTTGCGGTTGAAAACGTCAAGAAATCACGGCAAACGCAACGTCAGGCTGTTGGTCGCGTTTAACGGTTTGCGGTTAATTAAGATTGACGTCTTTTTGCTAACGCCTATGCTCCGAATCACTCTTCTGGTCGCGTGATACGAAAGCCTGTAAGACTCCGTGGGCGAATATGTGGGTGAAACCCTTGTTTACTTTTTAAAACCAGTTTTACACAACATAGGCTGAAGCAACCGCAGTAATGCAGGCACGATCATATATTATTCATCAAACTAACAAACTGAGGTAAACAGCTCGGGGATTAGGTCCTCAAGGTATATGATGTCATGCAATGGATTAAATCCGAAAAAATAAATCTTTTTTTATCAGGCAGTAAGAATGTAAATAAACATGCGACAGGATATTAAAACTTGTTTCATAATCTATGTAATATCTTGTATCTTTATTTTTATATTGAATACAGAAAATAGAACTGGAATATACAGTACTGTACATCTAGTAGTATATTCTCGCTAGCACGAACATGCATTGCGTGTGCTGTTAGCGCGCTGCCTCTCACCAAAAAGTTAAGCCCGGTTAGACAAGGTTAGTACTTGGATGGATGACCGCTTGGGAATGACCCCGTTGTCGAGCTTAGACCTCGTGTGAGTAGAGTTGTAGTTGATCTCTCCTGTGCTTTCGGGCTCTCTGGTTTTCCTCCCTCCGTAAAATCAACACCTACATCTTAGCTGTGATCCGTGGTCTGAACTGTGTTGTATGGCGGCTGCCTGGAGCGCCTTTGATATGCCTCGATGATGATACGACCACGTTGATCGTAATTCAGCCGCTGGCTGCGAGTAAGCGGGATGATTAGCCCTCAGGCCTCGATCCTTTATTATAATGTGACCAAGTTAATATATACAGGTTATAAACCTCCCAACCTTATATATAAACCTCGCAATAACAATAGAACCTCGTCACAAGCTCTTTTCCTATTGAATTCTTTAGAAAACCTCGTTGATCATCTTATAAATAACTTTAAAATGTAACAGAATAAACACCTAAATGTCATTCACTTCATGCTCAATACAGGTGTACGCAGAGCAAAGTTATATTTATTAAAAACGGTAAAAAGGATAAAAACAGTTACTCAGAGCTTCACGCTAATGCGATCATCGGACTGAACTGAATTCAGTTTGTTGATCGCAATAGCGTGAACAAGGGCGCCGGAGCCACGGGGGCAGCTGCCCTCCTTGCCCTCACAGCGCGGGGGCAGCACGGGGGCAACCAATTGCCCTTTCTCGTAAGAGGAATGTTTTCTACAGGAATCGCCTTTTGTATTATTGTATTAAATGACTTTTGTATTAATATCTCAAAATCTCAAATGACTCACAAGCTAACTTATTACTGCAGACCACACAGAGGCAGCAAACTAATTTTGCCTTGGGTTAGCTGTGTCCAACCTCGCTCTCAGGGCCTTTTTGAAATTTAGAGGGTGGGAAAAAGCCCTGGCATCGGCTAGTCACAGCACCCAAGAATACTGGGCGTAATAAATTAGCAATTTAGTTTAGTATGCAAAATCATTCTGAGTAATGGCAGCCCCGTGGGAGAAGTTCATTGTAATGGCGGTCCTATTTGTCCCGTTGGCGGTCCCGTTGAAGCTATTTGATCATAACTGGCACAAAACTATGCATAAACATGTTTCACGAGGAATGTTTAAGAAAAGCAAGCAACCAATGAAAATATCGAATCGAACAGTCGACGCCAGAACCTTTTCCCACCTTACCAATTTCAAAAACGCCCTGCATGACAACGAGGTTGAGCTGTGTCTTGTGCCCACTTTTTCACTTGGCGGGTGTTTTCTGATTCATTAAAGTTGCCATGTTTTTTTAAATGTAAATAGGAATGTAGCATCAATAATGTACAATTTTCTTTCTCAATACATTGTCATTCATTATATTATACCGTTATGCTTTTTGGTTATTTTATGCTACAGAGCAAAATTGGCGAACATTATTTACCACGTGCAAAAATTAATGCTGAGAAAAAGTGCCCTTTTTATATGGCTGCCCCCGCCGCCTTAAGTAGCTTCCGGCGCCCCTGAGCGTGAAACTCTGAGCAACTGTTTTTATCCTTTTTACCGTACTGACCAGCTCCATCATGCAATGAGAACGAAACAGCTGTCTACGGTTGCCAAATGACTTAGACACTGCTCAACATTGTTGTCAGTCCGTGCTCATGCAGGTAGACTCGTATGAGGAATTCCTGAGTCAGTCAAACTTTCATCATACGACTGATCTTTAGGACACTATTTTATCTATATTGTATAACACAAACGCTTCTTTCAACAGCAGTTTAACAAAACACAATATGCACATGTATATACATGTACATTGGTTTATATATACATATATATATATATATATATATATATATATATTAATACCATGATCGACTCGGATTCTTTTGTTCTCCGAGGGAATGTAAACCTCGTAGTTCCCTCATTGCTCATGCAAGAGGGAAATTTATCCTTTGTCTTCTAATTTTCCCGTGCATGTTGATGAGGGAAAATTAGAAGACAAAGAAATCCTTTGTCTTCTTCTAAATTTCCCGCTTGCATTTATTTTCCCTCATCAACATGCACGGGAAAATTACGGATGCAACTTCTCTGATCAACCGTGTAAATTTCCTGTCGGTAAGATTCTCAAAGTTTTCCTCGGCGATCATAATATTACAAACTAATACCATGACTTTTCGGGAAATTAGCGATTAAATTTCCCCTTTGCCTCGGGAAGATTTGTAAAAGTCCAAAGTTCCCTCGGCTACGGGAAATTTAATCGCTAATTTCCCTCAAGTCAAATGTTATTACTTATAAATATATATATATATATATAGCCGTGAGCAAGATTATAGTATCTTCATTCAAGTCTTTGCTGTATGTTATCATATTTTTATAATCTTTTGTAATGCGCTAACTGTTAGTAAAAAGTAGTAGATATTGCAGTATAGAACACAAATATATATAGTATACAGTATGTCCTCACTAGCGTGAAAAGGATTATTATTCACCAAGCTCTCTACTGTATGTTATCATATTTTTTTATTATTATCCTGGCGACAAATGTTATAGTGAAACTTAGCAATAGTATATATATATATAGAGTAGTATGTCCTCGCTAGCGTGAACAGGATTATTATTCACCGAGCTCTCTGCTGTATGTTATCGTATTTTTTTATTATTATCCTGGCGACAAATGTTATAGTGAAACTTAGCAATAGTATATATATATATAGAGTAGTATGTCCTCGCTAGCGTGAACAGGATTATTATTCACCGAGCTCTCTGCTGTATGTTATCGTATTTTTTTATTATTATCCTGGCGACAAATGTTATAGTGAAACTTAGCAATAGTATATATATAGAGTAGTATGTCCTCGCTAGCGTGAACAGGATTATTATTCACCGAGCTCTCTGCTGTATGTTATCATATCTTTTTATTATAATCTCGGTGACAAATGTTATAGTGAAACTTAGCAATAGTATATATAGAGTAGTATGTCCTCGCTAGCGTGAACAGGATTATTATTCACCGAGCTCTCTGCTGTACGTTATCATATCTTTTTATTATTATCTCGGCGACAAATGTTATAGTGAAACTTAGCAATAGTATATATATAGAGTAGTAAGTCCTCGCTAGCGTGAAAGAGGATTATTATTCACCGAGCTCTCTACTGTATGTTATCGTATTTTTTTATTATTATCCTGGCGACAAATGTTATAGTGAAACTTAGCAATAGTATATATATAGAGTAGTATGTCCTCGCTAGCGTGAACATGATTATTATCCCCCGAGCTCTCTGCTGTATGTCATATCTTTTTTTCTTTCTATTATCTCTGCGCCAAATCTAGCGGCCTCCGCTCACGGTGTCCAGACTGAACAACTTCAAAATGCAGCTGCGCGGGACACGCCATATGGCGCGCCTATGTCAAGAAATTAGCAACGTGTAGATTTTTCATTTCAGCAAAAGCAATCAGTTTCCAAGTCGTTTCGATTATCATGCAAATGAGCGAGTGACGATCATTTTTACGCTATTTTTGGTCTCTCCGGTAACAGCTGCCGCAGCTCTGTCGATTACCAACCGAAGCGTTGCGCTTGGTGCTCAGTATTCGAAAGATTCGAGTTACCCTTTTCCCACAACTCTCACGGAAGGTTTATAAAATATTAACAACGGAACAGAAGTCATGAATATTGATAATCCATCGAGCGTGTGATCGAAGTGAAAAGATCTACACTAGATGTGTGTCAAAAGTACATGGCCAAGAGTTTACCAGAACTACTGTATATTCTTTGTGAACGGAGACAAGACCCAAAGCTTGTTATAATCAACGAATCTATCTTGAAATACGAATTGACTCGTTTTCTGGGTATTTATATGGATCATCAACAAAAGCAGCCCCACTTTTAGAAAGACAAACAGTCTTCAGTTAAAGTTTTAAAAGTAAGTACAATTTATTATGTTTTATCACAAAAATTACATAGATCGAGTTGGCGTTTAAATTTGATGCGAAGTTCCTTCACGCTGTACTCTGATTTCGGAGCTATAGCGTGGGGGGGACTCTCTTACGGTATTTCGCAGCGACAGAAGGGGTATTTGATTTGGGGCAAATATCATTTATTAAAAGTGGAATGCCACGAGAAAGTTTAATGTTTACGTATGACCTGAGCGAAAATGATAATTTGCCATGAAGATGATGAAATTATGCAGATTAGCTGTTCGTGTGACAAATGTGGATTAATAAGGCACTGCTGGGTTTTTTTTCCTCCGAGTTGCTGAAGCCATTTCTGCCGCACCAGTTTGATAAGGAAAGTTGTAGGCGTTTGTGGACACGCGTATGTACAATATATTAAATGGCCCAGCGTTTACGTCATATAAACCGGGTCAATCCCAGCTATAAAGTCACGAATTTCGTTCAATGCCCACAAGAATAGATTTGAATCAACGTGATAGACAATCGGTTGAACGTATCCTTCAGTAACATAACTGGTGAAAAAATATATATTTATTGCTATTCGTTACTATTAAAATATACAAGTGAGTTTAAGCTTTCGTCCGGTCAACGCCGTCAACGACTTCGTCAGAAACCCCGTCAGTAACGAATAGGCCACATTTGCAATAAATACATATTTTCAACGTGATCATGATAGCATTCGTTTGCATCTAAACAAGCGGTCTTATTAACTCCCAGACCGCGGACCACAAACGAGCCATATATGCATATAGGTAATAGTTACTACTTCACTGGATTAAACTAAATGTTCCAAGGCCTTTCGGCTCGGAATAAAACCCACGATACTAGTGGAGCGCTGACCACTGAGCTAAGAAATTGGAAGCTGATGCCGAGAGCTATGTCCGAACGAATTATATATATATATATATAAGTGAGTTTTGGTTCACGAAATGTTAGAGAGTGCTCAATACCATATATAGATAGAGCAAAATACAAAGTATGAAGTATAGTTTTACCTTAAAGTCTTCGCTACCAGAGGTTTCACCCTAAACGGGATCATCAGGCGACTGAACCGATATTTTTCAGTCGCCTGATGATCCCGTTTAGGGTGAAACCTCTGGTAGCGAAGACTTTAAGGTAAAACTATACTTCATACTTTGTATATATATATATATATATAATATATAATATATGCCAAAACATACAGTAGGGACTTGAGTGGAACTAATCCTGTTCACGTTGGCGAGGTCATACTACTATAGATCTACTATTGTTTTACTAAGATTTGACGCAAAGATAATAAAATAATTATTATATGATAACGTACAGTGCAGCGTTGAGTGAAAATACTCCTTAATATCTGAGAGAAGGCATACTACAATATATACTGCAAAAATATGCTACCATTGCAAAACAATTGAGAATGAATAAGTTTTAGTTCCTCGAGTATAATCTCAACACCGTCCTCGTTCTTTATACGCTACGCCGCTTAGAACATTTTCACGTCTTCAGGACGACATTGCCAAAAGATGATAACTGTTGCTTGAGATTGACTTCAATACAGACACTACAATCATATTAAGAGTACGGGTGGCGTGTGCTGTTAGCACGCTGCCTCTCACCAAAGGTTAAACCCGGTTAGACAGGGTTAGTACTTGGATGGGTGACCGCTTGGGAATGACAACGTTGACAAGCTTGGAACTCGTGTGAGTAGAGTTGTAGCTGATCTCTCCTGTGCTTCGGGTTTTTTTTCGCCGGGTTCTCCGGTTTTCTTTCCTCCGTAAAATCAACACATACATCTTATAGCTGTGATCCGTGGTCTGAACTGTGTCGTATGGCGGCTACTTGGAGCGCTTTTGATATGCCTCGACACGGCCATGTTGATCTGCATCCTTGTGAATTTACAACCTTAGCCTTCCATCTGAGTCTCAGTAACTAATTCAATGGTTAGAACATCTCACGGGTCAACAGAAGGTTACAGGTTGTACACATTTGTAACCTTAGCTCTTCATCTGAGCCTCAGTAGCTCAATGGTTAGAGCATCTCACTGGTCATCAGAAGGTTCCAGGTTGTACACATTTGTAAGCTTAGCTCTCCATCCAAGTCTCGGTAGCTCAATGGTTAGAGCATGTCACTGGTCATCATAATGTTGCAAGTTGTACATATTTGTAACTTTAGCTCTCCATCTGAGTCTCAGTAGTTCAATGGTTAGAGCATCTCACTGGTCATCAGAAGGTTACAGGTTGTACACATTTGTAATCTTAGCTTTCCATCTAAGCCTTAGTAGTTCAATGGTTAGAACATTTCACTGGTCATCAGAACGCTACAGGTTGTACACATTTGTAACCTTTGGTCTCCAGGTCTCCGTAGAGTTATTCTCTACTCGCCCGGTATGGTTCGTCACTCGGAGTAGCACCTAATATCATTATTTTCTAAGAATTTGAGCTTCTATCAAACGTTGAATACAATTACCATGCGTTGTTGTTTAACAAGATAGATTCAATCGCTTTCAAGACACCGATAGAAACAATTAAACTCATTGAGAAATTTACATTTGTATAATGAATAAGTCAGTAACACATTTCTTACTTTCCACGTCATTGGCGCCAGAAAATCTTTATATGTTTTAATTTAGAGCAGTCAACTTACGTGTAGACCGTTTCTATAACTTTGTTGCTCATCCTTAATAAAAATCCTGCATTCTTTTGGAAAATGGTTCCTTGAATACTGATTCAAAATTCTGGTGACTTTGTAGAATATAAGAAGTTTTGCATCGAAGTAACGGTAGAAAAATAAATCAAATTAAGCCGGATTTGTAGGAAATCGAATTAAATAGAGCTTATATAATGTTATATTAGGGGAGCTGTTAGGGCACTGCCTCTCGCCACTGCAGTGCAAAGTTAAACCCGGTTAGACGTGGTTAGTATACTTGGATGCAGTGCTGTGAGTAACTTCGTTACAAGTAACTAGTTACAGTAACTAGATACATTTTTAAGTAACTGTAACTGAAACTAGTTACTTTTTCTGAAGAAGTAACTGTAACTATAACTAGTTACTTTTTGATGAAGTAACTATAACTAGTTACTTTTTTAAAGAACTGTAACTAGTTACAATATTTGGTTAAAAAATGTGACTATAGTTACTGATGTTCAGTTGAGGATGTCATTCTTTCTTGATCAAAAATGGTTTTGATATAATAGTAAAGATACATTATATACAATTTGACTATTTCTGCTTAATGACAAACATATTTAGCTGTAAAAACATAATTATGGTACTGGCATCTAAAAGCCAGTAATTTATTTGTTGATTCTAGTAACATGGACAAAGGAATGTAACTTTATAACTAGTTACAAAATTTTTGAAGTAACTTTGTAACTGTAACTGTAACTAGTTACTTTCTTTTCATTGTAACTTTTATCGGTAACTAGTTACTTTTCTAACGAGGTAACTGTAACTGTAACTAGTTACAAAAATTATGTAACTTATACAGCACTGCTTGGATGGGTGACCACTTGAGAATAACCCCGTTCTCGAGATTGACACTCATGTGAGTAGAGTTTAGTAGGTCTCTCCTGTGCTTCGAGGGTTTTTCGCCGGGTTCTCTGGTTTTCCTCCCTCCGTAAAATCAACACCTAAGTCTTATAGATGCTTGTAATCCGTTTAGAGGGCCCAACCTGGTGATTTTAACCCTCTATAAATAAAGTTTCAGTTTCAGTTCTATGTCGTCTTGATTTCATGCATATTCTAACCCAAGATTTATCTAAAAAATTTGGAGAACATTGGTGCCATAAATACTAATTTTCGTGGAATGTGACAAGAAGTTTTACATCAAGTAAGACAAAAAACTAACGAGATTAAAATTAGTGGAAAACCGAATTCAATTGAGATCTCATGACGGTCATGTGATGTCAGATTAATTTTATGCATATATTCTAACCCAACATTGATCTTCATGTTTTGAAGAACATTGGTGCCATGAACACCGATTAAAAAGGCAGTAAGATGGAAATCTTCTATTTAATTTTGATTTTTATCTAGAAGTACTTCCGTATGAGGAAGTATAGCATTCTTATTAAATCAATATCTCATCGTGTTCCAGAGATATTCAGGTTTTTGTAACGTGTAAATGAGATGCCTTATGATGTTATGACTACTCCACACAGATCAAACAAACTTCCCCGAATGAAGAATATATCAAGAAATAACTGTGTGCATTGAAATGTATCATTTGTATTAGAACAGCTTCAAAGTTTCAGCAGAATCTACCTATTATTTCCGCAGATATTCCTCCTTAACGGAATTAGTGGAGTAGATGTATAAGGTATCTTATTTGCATTGTTTTAAAACCAAAATATCTTTGGAAGTAGATGAGAAATTGAACAAGAGAAGAGGATATTCTTCTTTATTTTGGGATAGATAATTTTGACGTCCTACTACCCCTTTAGCAGTTCGGAATTTTTGTAGAATGTGACATAAAGTTATAAGGACAAATATTAATTTACTACAGAGTTCAGATTCAATAGATCTCATGCATGTCGTCACTCGACTTGAAGTACGTATATATATTCTAATCAAAGATTAATCTTCATATTTGAGAGCACATTGGTGCCATGAATACTGATAAACTCTGACATTTTCGTAGAATGTGACAAAACGTTTTACACCGAAGTAAGCGTACAAATATTGAACAAGGTACAATTTCAACAGATCTCGCATCATGTCGCTTCGACTTCATGCATATTCTACTAATGAATCATCTTCGTATTTTGAGAAACTTTAGTTCCAGAAATACTGATTAAATTTCGGCGTCTTTGTAATTAGAAATTAATAAAAAAAGGGACCGGGGGTAGTGGAGATTGCTGTGTCTTATTGCTCTTTTTGTCTTTTTCGCTGTACTTTTTTTTTTTTTAAATACATCAGTGTAAGACTCCTTATCGTGTTCTACATGGAAAACTCTTTATCACATTCTAAGAAAACATCGAAATGTAATCAGTATATTTTGGTTTGCTCGTCAATTGAACGATAATATCTTTTCGACTCTTTTTCCACTAACTGAACCCAGTTGGGGTTGTTTTCATTATTATTATTATTATTCTTTATTTAAGGAGGATAGGTTTTTCAGCAGAGCTGGTGGGGTCCTCCATTTACAGCTAAGACCTATATAGGTGTTGATAATTACATCGGTGTATTAGACTCCTTATTGTGTTCTAAGAAAACTCCTTCTCATATATATTCTACGAAAAAAAACCCAATTAAATTTCATCAGTATATATAGTAACATAGTTTGGTTTGCTTATACTTATTGAACATATCATATCTTTTCGACTCTTTTTCCACTAACTAAACCCCGTTGTTTTTTTGTAATTACATCGGTTAAGACCCCTTATTGTGTTCTACCAAAACTCCTTATCACATTCTACGAAAAGACCGACATTTAGCCCTTTCACTGCATGCATGGCTGTCCGAGACTTCTCCCGTTGGCGATTAAAATCGTCTGGCGTTAGACAGAGTAAAAAAGATAAAGTTGTTCCACAAACAACGCGTATGAAATGGCTATAATCAGTATATTTTGGTTAGCTCACCACTTGAACATATCGTATCTTTTTTACTCTTTTCCCATGCAATATTAACTGAACCACGTATTTTTTTTGTATTTATACTTTGATGTAAAACTCCTTGTTAATCATATAAAATTCTACAAAAACACTTTAATTTAACCAGTATTCAAGTAATTAATGTTGTTTTTTAAAATACACAGACTAATTATTGCCTAGAATATGCATAAAATAAAAACGACATGAGATCATTTAGTTTTCTCACTAATTGAATATCATCGTATATATTTTCGGCTCTCTTTCCGTTAGAGATTACCACAAAAACGGGTATTATGTAAACGTTATACCACGAATATACAAATATTCAACGGAGCTCGATTTGTAGGAAATCCAAACTAAATACACTTCTATAGATATGTGTGGTACGTTTCGTTTAGTTTTTACTGTTCAAGCTGTTATAAGTAGTTAAATTCAGAAAACCGTGATTCACAGTGTGGTTCCACAGTGTTAACACCCAGTGTTCACATGTATATTTGGGACATTTTCCACGTAGTGAACACAGGGTTAACACACAGTATATTTCACGGTGTTAACACACAGCGTTCACGCAGTGCAGCTGCCCTGAGTTCCAAACGGGACTCAAACCCACAACCTTCCGAATGCTTTGGCCAGACTCTCAAACCATTGAATCACTAGAACTGAGATCACTGACAGACCAAGTTCTTACGATCATATCTAAAAGCTGAAAATACTTTATGCATATTCTGCAGCCCAAGATTTAATCCTTATCTTTTAATTCGCTAACATAAACTCAATCTACAAATTATTCTGCATATAATGGAGATAATGGAGAAAGAATATGACTAAAATATTGAAGTATATAAATGTTATACTTTATGCATATACTCTGCAGCCCAAGATTTAATCTTTGTCTTTTAATTCGCCAACATAAACTCAATCTACAAATTATTCTGCACATAATGGAGAAAGAATATGACAATATTTTATTGAAGTATAAATGTGTACACATTTTAGACATTTTTAATACGAATTCTCTGGACATTTTTCTGGTCAGTTCGAACAAGACAGCCACGACTGTCGCTAATTCGGAATTTTGAGAAACTCAACGCAACGAAATAGTGATATTTCAGAAGTAAGTTTATGTATTACAGTGTGGGTGGGTGTCACGAATGCAGTATGGACATGGAGAGTAGTATATGTGACTACGTGATGTTTTCACATTTGTGTTATTGTTTATATAGAACGTTATGAGTAAACCACTTCTTTTTTATAAAATCATAGCTAGTGTTATTCGAAAAACCTATAACGTAATGTTGAAGGTTTTCTTGGGTCCAGCTGCCAAGTGTCTGGAAGAAAATTACATTTTGATAAAACATAATTATAATAAACAAATAGATTCCATTTTGCCGTTGTCTGTTCAGATTTATACAACACCCTGGTTGCTATGCGTATTTTCATTGGTTGTTGCCCATGATCTACTAGAGGACAGACACATGGATCACGTCAGATCACGTCAGCTGACATGCTTTTTTCTTTCTTTGTGCCCCAAAATCCGACAAGAGTTTCGATAAAAATCTTTTAAAATTTTTGTATTGTATAAAACAAGTAGATTCCATTTTTTTGTTGTCTGTTCAGTTATAGATGCACAGATGACGTCACAACGTGGTAAGAACAAAACAGTGGCCCACGAGAGGCAGTTGAGTGGGTCACTGATGTTCTTACCACGTTGTGACGTCCTCTGTGCATCTATAACTGAGCAGACAACGGCAAAATGGAATCTATTTGTTTTATACAATACAAAAATAGGAAAAGTATGTTTTAACAGACTCACTAAATTTTCCCGGCGAGTTGCCGGGCATTGAAAAAGATAAATCACTTCATCTGACGTGATCCCAATCTCGTTCCGAGAGCTCAAGTTGCCCAACCGGGAAACGAGAGACTCTGGGATAATCCGTTTCAAATCGTTACGTTATTGGCTGAGTAGTGAGCATGAGTTGGTCTGAAGTGACCGGAAGTAGAATTAATAAAACCAAAATAACAAAGATGTCGAACGACAAGACTCCAGTGAAGACGTTGCCGCGATCGATATCTTCGCCGTATGTGTGTAGATGCTGTAATTCGAGCTTCGCCAGCAACCCCATTGACTTGTTTGGGGAAAAGTCAAACAAGGAGAACATACTATCCAGATTCCGCTCGGATATTTACGCATGCGTACCTCAACCGGAATAACAAGAATCCTGTGACTTGAAACGGATTATCCCAGAGTATCTCGTTTCCCGGGTGGGGAACGTGGGCTCTGGGAACGAGATTGACGTGATCCACTATCTATACAAGTCAAACAACGTCATTGGCTCATGATGTTGCAGTGAGATCCGTGATTGGTTTAGAGAAATCAGACCACGTCAGTGACGTAATCTGTGCATCTGTCCTTTTATAGATCACGGCTATCGACCAATATAAACGCAGGTACTATTCAAATTTTTGTATGAATACTAATATAAGGCAAAGCTACAAAGTTTGGAACATGTGTCAGCATAGAAGTCTTGAACAACTCGAGTTCGATTTTCGCCGACGACTTAACCTGACTTTAACCAAGTTTTTTACTCACAAAATCATTCGACTCGAGTCTAATGCTGTGCAGTAATGAGATGTTATTTTATATAAAGTCACAGACTGTTATAGCATACTAAAAACAGGCGAATTTAAAATCAACTTCTATTTTCAAAGAAAAAGTATTATTACCTCCGCCAGAAAATTATATTTTTACCTCCGTTCGTTCGTTCGTTCGTTCGTTCGTTCGTTCGTTCGTTCGTTTGTTTGTTTGTTTGTTTGTTTGTTTGTTTGTTTGTTTGTTTGTTTGTTTGTTTGTTTGTTTGTTTGTTTGTTTGTTTGTTTGTTTGTTTGTTTGTTTGTTTGTTTGTTTGTTTGTTTGTTTGTTTGTTTGTCTGTGTCTATCTGTTTGTGTGTCCGTACGTGCGTCTGTGTGACTGTGCGTCTGTGCGTCTGTGCGTCTGTGTGTCTGTGTGTCTGTGTGTCTGTGTGTCTGTGCGTCTGTGTGTCTGTGTGTCTGTGTGTCTGTGTGTCTGTTTGTCTGTGTGTCTATGTGTCTATCTGTTTGTGTGTCCGTACGTGCGTCTGTGTGACTGTGTGTCTGTGTGTCTGTGTGTCTGTGTGTCTGTGTGTCTGTGTGTCTGTGTGTCTGTGTGTCTGTGTGTCTGTGTGTCTGTGTGTCTGTGTGTCTGTGTGTCTGTGTGTCTGTGCGTCTGTGCGTCTGTGCGTCTGTGCGTCTGTGCGTCTGTGCGTCTGTGCGTCTGTGCGTCTGTGCGTCTGTGCGTCTGTGCGTCTGTGCGTCTGTGCGTCTGTGCGTCTGTGCGTCTGTGCGTCTGTGCGTCTGTGCGTCTGTGCGTCTGTGCGTCTGTGCGTCTGTGCGTCTGTGCGTCTGTGCGTCTGTGCGTCTGTGCGTCTGTGCGTCTGTGCGGTTAGCCACAGACTAAATACCAACCCATTAAATTTTGGTTGAATTTTATTGAGAAAATGGACTTAACTGCTCCATTGCGATCGTAGACTAAGAAGCATGGAAAGATTTTTTTGTGCTTCAATGGTACGAGTGCAATTATTATCTGATGATTAGCAAAATGTCTTGTTTTCGTATAAACTTCCAATAATAACTCACTGACGGTAGAATTAGTATAAGCAATCGCGCCTAATTTTTCATCATTTTCAGGTAATCTTCGACTATGGACCAGGAATGTAGCTATGTAATAATTCTGTTTCGGTTTAATCGGGTCTTTCTTCTTTTACAGTGGCCCCAGTGTTTGAAGGGAAGCTATTCCGGGGTGTCGTGTTCGGAGTAACAGGTCTAATTTCGTTCGCCTTCTTGGTCGTCCTGTGCAAATGGTGCCAAATGTACCACCAGCGGCGGCGACGAGCGCAGCAGACCAGCCGTAAGCCCAATTATCAAACCTACCAGGTAGCCCAAACAACGCCGACGAAATTCTCCGACAAGCATCTGTACAACAGCGGGCAGTGCGTACAACCGGGTCTAGAGGACGACACAGAGCTGGCCCGAGAGATGGGTAATAGCCCTTCGGACTTCGATTACACACTTGAACCGAATATCCAACTTGGAAAAATCCAGTTGTCAATTCTGTACGAAATCGAAGACAGGGAACTCAAAGTATTGCTACTCCAAGCCAAAGCAGTAGTATGCCAGACCCACAGGAACACGGCTAGTGTGTACGCCAAGGTACTACTGACCAAAGATACCGAAGGCACGAAGCTTACGAGTGATCGATGTACGAAGGTTCAGAAGATGTCTTCAGGACCGCAGTTCAACGAGGAGTTCTCATTCTGTGTTAATGAAGTCGAGATTATGTACGCTAATATTCAAGTGCAGTTGTACGAGATGGACGCATTCTCCAAAAGTCATCCTCTAGGTCAGATTAGGATTGATATGCGCGATATTGATATCACGCAAAGGATGACGGACTGGTTTGATTTGTACGAAGAAGAGGAAGAGGAGGTAACATTATTTTTTTTTTTAAATAACTTGCGTTTTATGTAAGTTGCGATTGGTCAGTTACAGGTATGTTTGATCAGGCTACGCAACGCGAAGGGTTTGGGTTAGGTTCTAAACCAATCAGAAGCCTTCTTGGTATAGGTAGGTGATGACCCAAGCGATTTAAGTGAAAAGGTGGTAAACTGCCGAGAATAGTTTTGATAACGAAATAATGACGTTTCGAGCAGAGCCCTTTACTTTCAATGAAGCTATGTTAAAATCCCCCATCTTTTAAGCCAGAGTAGCGTTAAGTCATGTCGGATTCTTCACCTGGCTGCCTCGAGAATTTATTTGTTAAAAATAAGGTATTTTATATATGTACTATGTACAGAATGCGTGGCCGTTCTCTATCGGGGTTTACAGACACGAGGCGAAGCCGAACAGAACAACCCGATACAGAACGGACACGAATACTTACCCTGTGAGCAGAGCCTTCTTTTCCTTATTTCTTCGCTGAGAGAGAGGAAGAAAAGTTTTCTTCCTCTCTCTCAGCGAAGAAATAGAAAAGTAGGCTCTGCTGCATTCGTGTTTGGCTTCATCCAATATTTAGGACGAAGTAACCTGTTTAAGACCCGTTTAACCGGTTCTCGTTTTGTTTTCTGCTCTGATTGGGACCGGGTTCGAGATTGTAACCAAGCAACTGACATGCATGCGCAATGGAAACCAGTCACGAATACAGCAGAGCCTACTTTTCTTCCTCTCTCTCAGCGAAGAAATAAGGGAAAGAAGGCTCTGCTCGCAGGGTAACGAATACTGTAAATTACTTCTAAAACGATCTATTTGGTAAGTTCATTGGCGTAGTCATTTTTCTAAAAAACGTTGCCTAAGTTGAGAAAATCAAAGCTAAAGTTTATGCAAATCAAGAGGAGTCTATATCACATATACAGACCCTCATTAAACATGGATTTTCTTTTTGTTTTCCTCATGAAGTATTGAGTTTTAGAAATATATATATATACACACCTGTACCCTAGTTAATCTATTTTATTGTAATTTTTTAGAAGAGACCAACCTCTGGGGATCTTCTGTTATCCTTAAATTACTTCCCAACCGCTGGTCGCTTAACTGTGGTCGTCATGCGGGCACATGATCTGAAAATAGAACACAAGACAGGAACATGGGGTAAGATGATAGACCTTGGAGAACAAGTATCAATATATGCTTTCAAAGACGAAAACCAGTCAATTTGGTGGTCTTAGCAATTTGTGAATTAGCATGGCATAATAACACAAAAATAATACCACAATTTTTCATTTGAATCGTTTTTACCTCTACTATTCAAATTTTGGGTTTTCAGGTCTTGTCAGACAACCCATTTTGCAAATTATGCTAATTTATGCTAATTATTATTAAAAATATTATTATAATCTAACAAAATGTTAAATATTTAACCAGAAATTACTTTACCACCAAACGTTGGACAAGTAAAATGAAAAACAGGATTTCACAAATTCAAATTGAAAAAATTAAAGCAATACAATAAAACGCAAATATTATATTGATTTTTTAAGATTTTCCATTGTGACCCCCCATGGTGCGCCCGCGCGCGATCATATACACTTATTTTGGAAATCTACAAATTAAAACAGAATTATACAAGAACATACGACCATAATACATCAGCAAGATCGTTTTTAAGTCAGCTTTTCAGATTTTAGGTTATTTTGTTACTCCTGTATGCCATTACAACGTCGACAACTCTAGGCAAATTTTGTTGGATAATTGCCTTATCGGCCGAGTTGGTTTTCGTCAAATTTTACCAAATTATTGCTAATCTACGAAATAATTACAACAAACAAATGCTTATACTTACTTTCGGAGTTGTTAGAGCCTGAATTTTCGTTGGTTTCGCTTATGTATTGACAAATAAAAGCCATTTCTTGGGGGTAATTTTGGTCAAAACCTCGCAGGTTCACAACAAATCGAAAGTGATCAGTTACTGGTGACGGATCACTATAGGGCAGGACGGGAATGAGTGTTAAAGTATCCATGAAACGAAAATTAAGTTTGTCTTACTTGAAAGAACACTTAAAATGATAGAGTAACATATTTTGCAGTTTTTCGTTTCCTTGCTTCGTTCTTGAGATATTTTAGTTTGTTTGATATGCAAATTAATAAACATTTTGACGTCACACGTGCATAATGAGTTATATATCTTTGCTATTATCAAATATAATAATCACTTGAAGATCTACATGTTTAGTGTTGTCGGCGAAACACATCCACATGCTTCATTCAAATGATTTGGTTTGATAATAGAAAAGATATCTAACCTCCGATAGCTCATTATGCACCTACGACGTCAAAATGTTTAATTTGCATATCAAACAAACTGAAATATCTCAAGAACAAAGCAAGGAAACGAAAAACTTCAAAAGATGTTACTCTATAATTTTATCAAATAAGACAAACTTAATTTTCGTTTCATAGGCACTTCAAACTTTTGTGTAACAAATACTTTCGCTCCGGAAATTTTTTTTGGAAATATTTCTCAGGATTTTTTTTCGTAAGAATTCTTTTTTCAAAAATTTTCCTAAAAATGTTCTTCTTAGAAAATGTTTTCTTCTCTTTTTCTTTCTTTTCTAATTTTTGTAAAAAATACTTTCGTTCCCAAAATATTTTGTTAGAATTCGTTTTTTAGGAGAGTTAGAAAGTATTTCAGAAAATGTCTTCTTAGCGTTTTTCTTCTTTAAATTCTTGTAGAAAATACTTTACGTCCCAAACTTGTTTATTGGAATTTTTTTTCTTATTTTTTTTTCCGATAATTTTTCTTGAAATGTTTTCTGAAGATATTTCTACTTTGAATTTATTTGTAGAAAATACTTTGGTTCCAGAAACCGTTAAATAAAATTTCTAAATTGTTTTCCGGAAATATTTTCTGGGACTTCTGGAAAATGTACGAGTATTGACGGGGTTTTCTTAAATTTTCGTAGAAAATATTTTTCCCGGTTTTTCTACTTTTAAATTTTCCGAATTTTTTTTTTTTGAAATATTTTTCCGAGACATTTTTTCTTGGAAATATTTCAGAAAATGTCTTTTCGTTGCAGGTGTGTTCGTCAAAGTTATTTTTCTGTACAATAACAAAAGAGTAAGCAAGAAAAAAACTGTTGTGGTAAGAAAAACGGAAAATCCGATTTACAACGAGGCGTTTGTGTTCAAGGTGCCAAAAGAAGCGATGAACTACGCTGCTTTTAAAATACTGGTGGTAAACAGGACATCTTATGGACGAGACGAGGCATTAGGGGATATAATGATAGGACCCCAGCAGTTGAAAGACGGGTTACTTCACTGGAATAGAATGATGATGGAGTTAAGGAAACCGGTTGCAATGTGGCATCCGATTATTATGAATTTAAAAATATGATAAAATGGATAATGTTAGGATTACACTAAAACTGCAACGACAAAGGCAAGATACAATCGACCTATTCAACAAATAGCGACGCAAGTGTCTATGGCCCTGTTTTGACATGAGGCGGATTGACAGTCCAATCAGATCGAAAAACGTCAATATCCGGGCACATGTTTACATGGAGAATCCGATCTGCTTGAAACGTTGTTTTCGGTTTTGGAACACTATTTTCTGTGCTTCCCTCAATGTCTGCCATTTAGCACGACACACACTAACTTCACTCATGCGTATCAGGTTATTTTCAAGTCAAACCCTGTTTAGATGAATCAGATTGAAGACATTCAAGTCGATCCTTGCTTGAATCACAAGTCGATCCACTCAACTGCGTAGATTGACTTCAGCCATCTGTTTCGATCAGATCGAAAACTTTCAATCTTCATGTAATATTCAAAACACGAGCAGGAGTGTTTTATCAGATTTAAAACCACGAGGGCGCAGCCCGAGTGTTTTAGATCTGATAAAACACGTGATGCGAGTGTTTTGAATGGCTTCAAAAACGATTCGTTATTGGATGTTATGTTCATTAGTATTCTTTATATAAAATTGTACGTTCATTAGTATTCTTTATATAAAACTGTATTAGTATTCTTTCTGACGTCAAGAAGTTTTATCAGGTATAAAACCACGGACATGGCACCGATTTCCTTTGTGTTTTCCTCATGAATTATTAATGAGTTTTTGAAGTGCTACTATAAACACAACACGGAGAAACAACATGCGAGATTTGACTTGAACACTCAATCCGCTTCATGTAAACATGCAGGGCCTTTGAAGCGAAAGTTAATCTTATTTGAAAGAACACTTAAAATGACAAAGTAACATCTTTTGCAGTTTTTCGTTTCTTTGCTTTGTTGTTGGGGTATTTCGATTTGTTTAATACACAAATAACGAGTTATCGGAGAGGATTATATATTTTTGCTATTATAAAGAATGATCACTACTTGAAAATTCTATACTTGTTCGATTTGGGGGGGACACCCATATGCTTCCCTCGAATCAATTTGATTTGATAATAAACTTTCTCCAACAATTCATTATGCACGTGTGACGTCAAAATAATTAAAAAAATAATAAAAAATTAACTGAAACATCTCAACAACGAAGCAAGGAAACGAAAAACTGCAAAAATGTTACTTTGTCATTTCTTTCAAATAAGACAGACTTATATGTCAGACAGATTAATATGGGACAGCATGTCAGCGGTTTCTACCATTAGAAAAACGACCCGTATTTCCGCCATTTGTTGTTCGGTCAATTTCTGGCAAAGACTCGCAGTCTACACGCGTGAAAAGCCCAGGTTGTTCTATGCCTGCAAGCAAGTTGTTACAAGGCTGTTCAAACAAGCCGTCACCGGAATACATTCATACTGGTTTTCCCCAGTTTGTTAACAAGTCTGTAACGGGTTGTTGAGAACTTGGAACAAGGTTGATAACTCCACTAGCGGACTTGTGACAAGTTGTTCCGACGACTTTGAACTCGCTCAGCTCTGCACTTAAGAAGTTGCTATACAAAGTTGGCAACAAGCTTGTATCGGCTTGATAAAATCACAACTTGTTTACAACTTATTAACAGGCTTGTTGTAGGCTTGTTGCGAACACATCTTGTTAACAAGCTGTGATATATATATATATATATATATATATATATATATATATACTATAAGTGGGCTTACCTCAAATGTTGATGGTCGCTATTGTCAGTTTCACGCTGGGCGATCTTCAGGCCCAGCGTGAAACTGACAGTAGCGACCATCAACATTTGAGGTAAGCCCACTTATAGTATATTCGCTCTATCTTTACGGTATTGAGCACTTTTCACGCGTGTAGACTGCGAGTCTTTGCCAGATATATATATATATATATATATATATGTATATAGGTCGATAGTATCTCTTTTTAGTGTAAATACACAGGTGATTATAGAAAATCGCATCCGCTGATTGGTCGATAATCACCTATACAGCGTTTATTCAAAATGGCCACCAGCCAATTTAGCAATACGAAAATGTGTATTTATACTCAGACAATTATTCACCTCAGGCTCAGTGATCGACTATCGGTGAATAATAATCGACCGAGACTTCGTCTTGGTTATTATTCACCGATATTCACCTCACCTCGCCTTCGGCGAATAATTGTTAAGTATTCTGAAGTTGTTCAGGTTGCGTTGATAGCAATTAAGGTTCCTCAGAAGATGATATTTAAATTTAAATATGTATTATAACAAATTAAGAAGTGCTGGTCACTATATTGGAATTAAAATACTTGAATTGTTGTCAGGTAAAGGGTATGATAGCCAGAGAAATATTTTGTCTTTGTTTTCGCATGCAATGTTTTTTGACAAATCGATTGAAGTTTCAAGTCTCTGATAGTGAACTCGAAATCAAGTGAAGACACACTGTAGGCTCGAGGTCTTACTGCAATTTCTCGTTCTTCCAAAAGACATCGTAAGAAAATCTTAGTAAAATCTTAGGGAGTGCTGATATGGAGAAGGGCCAGTTCTCTTCGTAGGACTAGCCAGAGTTGGAAAAAAGCTGCGGGTATGCGGGTACCACCCGGAGGAAGGTTTACTTTAGTGAGGAAGGTTTAAAGTGAAAACACGTGAAACAACACATTCAGTAATCTGAGAAAGTTACAATTGATCAAGCAAGGTGTCGAGAAGAAATGCGATTTGCAGTAAAACATTTGCTAACCAACAATTATGCAGCACTGGCAGTGGCAGCAGTTACATGTGTGAGACATGTACGCTGATGTCTACTGTGATGTCTGTATCTTCGCAGCAGTCGAGGGTAGTTTGCAGGCTATCAGTTAGACTTGCTCCAAGTCTGCCTCTTGTTGTTTCGAGACAGGCGCTCACGGGAAGAAAAGCGGGCGAGCGAAAACCCGCAGGCGGAAAACCCGCGGGCGGAGGAAAAAAGAGGGAGGGAGAGGCAGACTTGTTTCCCTTGCAGCGCGCCAAATTCACCGGTTGAGTTTTCAACCGGAGGCGTGGCCTATTGCTCATTCGGAAATAATCGAATATCAGTGACATCACGTGAAGGTCAGTGTGAACTACACAATAACACAGAGTGATCAAGCCCGAAAATGAGATCAATAAAGGATGCTATTATTTACGGAGCCAATAAATGTGGTAATAGAACGATAAGTGATCAGCAGAGGCAAATTGCCGAGGCATATCTTTCCGGACGCGATGTATTTATGTCTGCCCCTATACGGTCTGGTTTTTAGCTTTGAAATTGCCCCTTACGCCTTCGATTTCATGTCAAGGAAATCAAACACAGTTGTGGAAGAAGCCAGATCGGTCTGTCTTGTGATAGTTCCACTTATCGCGTTGATGAATGGCGAAATATCTATGCGAGAATGAACTTTGAGTTTCGTCGGCGTACTTTCTTTGTCCTCCTTCAAGCGCGTGAAAACACAGTGAAATCGACACCGTACGTCACTGATCTCTGCCCGCACACTTGTCAATCAATTTTCGCGCCGAATATATAATAGGATTCGAATTTCTTCAAGGGAAACAAGTCTGCCTCTCCCTCCCTCCTTTTTCCTCCGCCCGCGGGTTTTCGCTCGCCCGCTTTTCTTCCCGTGGCCGCCTGTCTCGAAACAACAAGAGGCAGACTTGGAGCAAGTCAGACTAGCTATCAGTCAGCAGCGGTCAGTTATTAGTAGCTATTGTAGTATGTCAATGCTTACCTGGGAAAACCTAGAAAACCAAGGTACTGCAAAAGTCACGCAGTATTTATGAACGTTGCAAAACACAAAATTCTCGCTATATATTTTGAGGAAGGTTATCTAAACTTACATGAGCTTTTTTAGTAGGGCTAGCTCTAGTAAGAGGGCTGGCTTTCACCTCGTGTTGGCTTGTTCACCGACTTGCCCAGCTTTCCCAAAAATATTAGTAAAGGCAAACTTTACCGTGTATACTGAGCTTCGATTTGCTAGCCCTCCTAACTAACTCGACCAAAAGTGAAAACCAACATTTCGAACTTTGAAATTGCCATAAATGGAGTCCCTGCAACTACCGTAACAAGCCATAAACTTCTTGGATTATACTTGGATAATTTTCTGGCCTGGGATATCCATGTGGATAAATTGTGCAAGAAACTTGTTGGACGACTATACCTTTTCCGCAAAATCAAACACCTTCTACCACATCATTCAAGAATAGCCTTTTTCCAGTCGTTGATTCAACCTCTAATTGATTACGGATGTACTGTCTGGGGGTCATGTTCCAAGCAGAACTTGGAAAGTATTCATAAAGTCCAAAAACGATTCGGAAGATCAATATTAGATATCAAATGTCCTCGGGACATTCCGTCTGTCGAGTTATTTACAAAACTTGAATGGATGACAATATGGGAACGAATTGATTATTTTAAATGTCTATTGGTTTATAAATCTCTAAACAATCTAGCACCGGATTATATGAAAGACATGTTCATTCTAACGAAAAACTTTCATTCCAGACGAACTCGTGCTTCTTTAGAAAATAAACTTTATATTTCTAATTATCATAGAAACTCTTTTAGATATACCGCCTCCTGTTTATGGAACAAGCTGGATGATCAGATCAGAAATGCACCTACAGTCTCTTCTTTTAAACTTAGATATCGTAACATGAAAATGCTAACTAAGACCTAAATTCATTTGTATTTTTAATTTGTACTTTAAATAGTTATGTATTTTAGATAATATTGATTCTAGATAGTTTAGTATTCTAATTAATTCTTATACATAGAAGGCATCATGTAAACCAGCCACTGGCTGTGATTTTACCTTCTTTAAATAAAGCTTTTATTATTATTATTATTATAAGAAGGCCAGCAGCCCTCGTAAGTGCGTTTACATGGGAAATTTCCAGCCCTCCTAAGCGAGATGTCGGGTTGTCAATAGCGAGATCTCTCCTAGGGAGGCTGGCCTTCTTGTCATGTAAACGCAAACAAATTTTTACAAGGAATTAAATTTATTTTTTTTAAATTTCAAATTTTTTTGAAATTTGGGTATCTGAAAAGACATTTCGCGCGTTCTAACAGCACCTTTGAGAAAAAAATGTAAAAGATTTAATAAAACAAGTTTGTAATGACACATTTTATTATTGATGTAAGTTATTAGTGCAACAGTGGATAAAGGAGTAAATGAGGCAATTTTAGAACGGACCAATTTATATTTAAAACTACAATCGAAATATAGTAAGGCTAGAGATACTGCCGAAACAGAGAACGTAGGAGTCTAACGTTTCGAGCAAAGGCCATTCGTCAGAGAGAAACGTGTTATTTGTATATTTAAAACTGCCCATTTTAGAAAATAGAACACTTCAGGATGAATGACCCTTGCGTTCTTCCAAACTTCCACTCGTGTTTCTATAACTTAAATTTATGCCAACACAAAAAATGTTTTCTATAGTAGAGTTTCTTAGAGGTCAACTAAACGTTTTGAAGTTATATTTTTTTTCTGAAAGTGTTATCATCTAACTTAGCAGAAGTAAAGAAAAATATGAATTTCGAGGTAAAGCAAAGGATTTATCAGCGAAGCCTTCTTATATAAGTCCTCTTGAAGCATGATGGTGTTTCTAGGAGAATGGGTACTCCATTGTCTTTGACGTCATACTCGTAAAACCCACCAATCACCTTGTTGTTTGTTATCGGTATGACATCACAAGGTGCTAGTAGCGGTCTTTATTTATTTCGATGCGGTTGTCGTTCACACGAGTTCAGCAAAAGAAGAAAAAACTCAGACTTAGACAGTTCATAAAAGTGGAAACGAATAGTCGACTGGTTTCAATCATTTCTTCAGTCTTAGATTGAACTTTTTCAACTTTAACGGAAAATAAAATAACCTGGAAACGTATACACGCGTAAAAACGCACAACTTGTTCACGGTTGTCAACAGGCGTGAACAATGTTGTGCTGCTCGCCGTGAACAAGTTGTCAACAAGTTGTTCACTTATGGTTCGAACAACTTGTTCACGGATAAATCAACAGTCATGAACAAGTTGTTCCAACAGCACATTTTTATAGCCAACAACGTTGTTCGCACATGATACAACATGTTGTAACAGCATGACGAAATAACAACGATGAACAACAATGTTACAACAATGGTGAACATGGTTGATGTATCAACACGTTCTTCGGTTGTTACAACATGCGTGAACAACGGTTGTTGTTTCATCAAGCTGTAACAACTTGTTGAAACAATGATGAACAATGTTGTTCATTTATCAATGTTGTTCACATATGTCAATAAGTTGTTACAGCATTGTTCAGGCAACAATGCTGTAACAACTTGCGAGATTTTTATGCGTGTAGTTGCCCTTTAAATAGTCGTGGTTTTTAAAAGAAAACGTATGGAAGTCTGCGGCGGACTTTACGACCAGGTCTGCAGCCTTAGCGTAAACAATAAACAGGTTGTTTTGTTAACACAAAGAATAAAACCAGACAAGGGTAGAAACTTCAGGCAGGTTGTATGTAACAAGAAGCACAACATCAAACAATTTCTTTGAAAAATTAGAGGTGTTAAGACAACCTTGAAAACTGACTGAATGTGTGAGCAGAACCGTTGAATGAAGAAGTGTTTTTACTTTTGGTAAATAATAACATTTAAAGAAGCAAGCCGATCATGAAAGAAGTAAAATAGGAAAGGATTTGCTTGTCTTTCATAAAGTCGATAGTGATGGTAAGTCGGTCAATAGATTTTGCATGTGGCTATATAGATATGGATATATAAATAATTATATATATGGATTCGATATTAGATATATACAGTGTTTTACCGCCTTTTAATATTTTTGAACAATTACTTTTACACGCGTAAAAATCCCGCAAGTTGTTACAGCATTGTTGCCTGAACAATGCTGTAACAACTTATTGACATATGTGAACAACATTGATAAATGAACAACATTGTTCATCATTGTTTCAACAAGTTGTTACAGCTTGATGAAACAACAACCGTTGTTCACGCATGTTGTAACAACCGAAGAACGTGTTGATACATCAACCATGTTCACCATTGTTGTAACATTGTTGTTCATCGTTGTTATTTCGTCATGCTGTTACAACATGTTGTATCATGTGCGAACAACGTTGTTGGCTTTAAAAATGTGCTGTTGGAACAACTTGTTCATGACAGTTGATTTATCCGTGAACAAGTTGTTCGAACCATAAGTGAACAACTTGTTGACAACTTGTTCACGGCGAGCAGCACAACATTGTTCACGCCTGTTGACAACAGACAACCGTGAACAAGTTGTGCGTTTTTACGCGTGTACTCGAAACGTTTCAAAGTAATTGCCCTTTGCTCATGCGCAAACTAGATCAGTTCCCACTGTTCATTTGCCTATATATAGATAACAGTAGATGTTTCAACAATCGTAGACCAAATGAATGGAGCCGGGTATTGCACCCTGGTAGATGATTAAACTAACAGATACAGTCAAGATTTCAATCACAGTAACAGCTTTCTCCACACTGCTTCTCATGATCACTTGTATACTCTATAAACTATCAAAACTCCGCGAGGTCATGGAACAAGAACCGAGCGACGCCCAAGACGGACTGGTGACTATTGGTCTGCCTTGGCGACGAAATAGCAACGAGTCGATTTCGAGAACTTCCGAATGTAGTGTCTGCAAACACGAAAGACGTAACCATGACTCCGATGAAGCGTGCAGAAGAGACCTACATCACAGAGCATTGCGAAACACCGCTGAACAAGACGATAGAGTGTTCACCGGAAGGCTGATTATGGATATAGACTATAAAGCAAGCACTCGCACCTTACTGGTTCGAAATGTTATCGGAGAAGATCTGTTACCATGGGAATATTCCAGTTCTGATAAAACATACGTGCTTTTTTATTTAAAAATTGGAGAAGTGCACGATGAGAGAAAAGGTGAGGAAGTTCTGGGGTTAAACAAGGCGTGTTATAAACAAAATTTTGAATTTAAGTTAAACGAGACTGACCTTGACAGAGCGGAGCTCAGCGTGTCTGTGTGGATGAGCAGGGAAGTAAAGGACTCCTTGGTTGGAGAATGTAGTGTTTTACTAGGAACTGAAAACATGCAGTCAACGCCGTCTGGAATGAGTGTGGCCATTTCTAGGAATATAATGAAAAATGTGGTGAGTAAAATCCTATAATAGTAAAATCTAAGTAAAATAGAGGAAAGTAAATAAAGTAAAACAAAGCAAAGCAACCCAACGCAACGCAACGCAACGCAATGCACGGAAACGCAAAGTAACGCAACGCACGGAAACGCAAAGTAACGCAACACAAAGCAAAGCGAAAAGAAAAGCAATATATGTCACAAAGCAAAACAAAGCAAAGCAAAGCAAAGCAAAACAAAGCAAAGGCAAAGGAACACACCACAAACAACGCAACATAACACAAAGCAACGCAAAGCAAATCAAATCAAAGCAAAGCAACGTAAAGCAACGCAACGTAACACAACGTAACACAAAGCAAAGCAAAGCAAAGCAAAGCAACGTAACACAAAGCAAAGCAAAGCAAAGCAAAGCAAAGCAACGCAAAGCAAAGCAAAGCAAAGCAACGCAAAGCAATGCAAAGCAAAGCAAAGCAACGCAACGCAAAGCAAAGCAAAGCAAAGCAACGCTAAGCAAAGAAACGCATATAGGTAAAGCATATAGCATAGAATAGCATAGCTTTGCAATATTGCATAGTCTTGAAAGATTGCATTTGCAGTACTTGTACATGATTGCTTACTTTGATTTGCAGTACTTAATTGCACGTGATTGGTTACTTGATTTTCATGTGATATTGGTTACTTGATTTACAGTACTTGTACGTAATTGGTTACTTGATCTGCAGTATTTCCATGTGAGTGGTTAAATAATTTTCATTATTTGCACGTGATCGGCAGTGTACTTGCATGCGATTGGTTACATGATTTGCTGTATTTGCATGTGATTGGTCGCTTTTTCACGTTGTGACAGCAAACTTGACAGAGGACTGCCTTTTTCTCAACAAATCTGCAAGATTTCTTATCTGCAAATGTTTTTTGTTGACTTTAAATCAATTTAAACTATCAAAAGACTCTGAACTATTAGTGAAAATAAATATACTAGAAAATTTACAAACTTTGGCCTGTGTTACAAAAAGAAAGCTACAAGTACAGTGACAGAGTGAGAGAAACAGGAGTCAGTGTTACTAAGCGCCGACTGAAGGCTCAGTGATATGGACATTAACATTAACATAAAGCTTTTGAATAATTTTCCCTCTAAATTAATTATTAACCCATTGCTGCGTATGATGTCTGAGGGTTCTCTCTTAAGAGAGTAAAATCGTCTACCGCTATAGACAAAGTAAAACAATAAAGGGTTCAGTTTTTGGCCAGGTCAGGCAGGAATGGGTTAATCGCTTGTTAATCCATTACTGCCTAGGATGTCTGAGGGTCCTCTCTTTGGCAAGTAAAATCGTCTGGCGTTAGACAGAGTAAAACAATAAAGGGTTCAGTTTTTGGCCAGGCAAGAATGGGTTAATCGCTTTGTTAATCCATTACTGCCTAGGATGTCTGAGGGTTCTCTCTTTGGCAAGTAAAATCGTTCTCTTTGGCAAGTAAAATCGTCTGGCGTTAGACAGAGTAAAACAATAAAATATTTATTTGCAGGAGTGACATGACCCAATTCTTCCATTAATGGTGTGTTTGAACAACATGTTCCATATTACCTTTCAACAAATATTCTCAGGTAGTTTATCTTGCCAAAAAGAGAAAGAAAGCCTACATATAGACGTCATCTCATTACCATACTAGAAATGCGAATCGCCAAAAAACATTGACGAATAGCTCCAATCAAAAAAATATTTCACTGAACAACTGTTTGCTCTATGTAGAACGTATTCAGATGATAAAAAATTTGGGTTTATATGCACTTTAATAATTGAAGTGCCTATGTCATCCTCAGGGACTTTGCATATTTATACTAATTGGAACATTCTGAGAAGATTTGTAATATATCTCCTCAGGCGAAAATTTCATCTTCATGGATTTTTTTGCCGTTAAAATTGACGGAAGTGACGTCGAAAGAGGAATCTGTAAAGTGGTTTTCATATAGACAAATTCCTCTTTCGACTTCACTTCCGTCAATTTTAACGGCAAAAAAATCCATGAAAATGAAATTTTCGCCTGAGAAGATATATTACAAATCTTCTCAGAATGTTCCAATTAGTATAAATATGTAAACTGCCTGAGGATGACATAGGCACTTTAAACTTTAATTTTAATTTTACTCGGCCCCGCGTTCAATTTCCTCGTATACACAATATAACACTCCTAGTTTGTAACTGAGTTACATTTCAGGGTTTCTCTGTGATATCTTATTCAAAAGAATTGCGTTGCACGTTGCAACAAAAATGCAAAATCCTCGTGTAACATTGTCCTTACTCAACAACAAAAACACTTAGTCATTTGTCCTCAGTCAAGAACAAAACACAAGCATGTTGAAACAAACGACAAGAAAACTAATCCTGTGAAAACAATCTTCTCGTTTAAGCCAATCAGAGCTAAAGGAATCCTTCGTAACCACAGCAACAATATTGCCTTACAATCATCTATTTCAATAGAGGTTATCATTAGCATTATATACAAATGGCCGCGTGTACTATTGGCTTAATAACACACCTTTAGGCCAAATGTCATGGGCGAAAAATCATCGAAATTTTTCTCCAATCTACGAGTAATTCGTCGGAACAACAAACAGCGTCAAAATCTGCAATTACATATGGAAGTGGTACGTTGAATCTCTGTTCTTGATTGTAGCCTAGTTGTACGTATAGTAGTTGTATTAGTTCAGACAAGACAGCTGTAGATTTGGCCGAACGTATAAGAAAAACAATAAACAAAATGCTGCTAAGTTTTACAAAGAACTCGAAATAATTCCAATGAGGATGTATACTCGGGGAGAGAATTAGGGCCTGCATGTTTACATGGTGGCGAGTTACCCGGCCAGCCGAGTTACTCGGCACATGACGAGTTCACGGTCAGTATAGAGCAAACACTGTCTTTCCCACCGCAGTGTTTATATGTGATAGGCGAGTAACTCGCCCGGGCGAGAGCTCGGTACTGGCAGTCGGGATCTCGGCAAGGCGGGAATAAACATTTCCCCATATAAACACTTTTCCCCGGCTAGCTCGGCATAGCGGGATAAATTTTCTATATTCGTTGCTTTATGTCACTTTCGTTGATGAGAATCATCTGATCAAATATTACAACTTGCCAGGTAACTCGATCGCTTTCATAATATTCATATAAACAGAACGTAAAGTAATTATCCCAGCAAACTCGACTGACCGAGTTACTCGCGTCTCGATCCATATTAAACAGGCCCTAAGTTTACTTGGGAGGTTACTCCAAGTAAACGAATTATACCCAACAAGTAGAGAAAAAGCGAAGCGAAAAGGTGGTGAACTGCCGAGGTTTTTTGGAGTTTTGACCTGAGTCCTTTATTTTGCATATTTACATTTTACACTGATGAAGAGCTCATGCAGCTCGAAACGTCAGTATTTAGCCGTTCCAAGAAATCTCAGCAGTTGACCACCTTTTCACTTTGCTTTATCTAAAACACTGTCTATACGCAGTACTTAACTTTTCTCTGACAAGTAGCCAATAAAAACTCTACTCGACCAGCTGGGATTCGGACCCGCCACCTTCGGTTGACTATATATAGCTATATAGTCTGACCGGCTTATACCGACTTAGCTACATGCAGCCTATAAAGAAACTAGCATATTTTGAAATATCACTAATTATATGATAAAGTACCATTATCCCACTAACTTTCTCCCAACTTGAATTCAACTGATTAAGAAAGGAATGAATGAACAAACTTGTGTCGAGATATACTTTAGGAAATGTACTTGTATATTTTTATTGACAATGTTTCATAAGCACTTCTTCAAGGTATAGGAACACATACATATATATAAGATTATTAAGGTACATGCACCTTTGCTCTCCGTCCGAGCGCAGTAGCTCATTGGTTATGATCCGTTAGATCATCAAATCGGTTATTACAAGGTTCAACTCTCTGTCTAGTGGAGCTCAAAAATATTTTCTGAGTATTTGAGATTGACCATGCAGCGTTGGAAAAAAGCTACGGGTATGCGGGTACCACCCAGAGGAAGGTTTACTTTAGTGAGGAAGGTTTAAAGTGAAAACACGTGAAACAACACATTCGGTAATCTGAGAAAGTTACAATTGATCAAGCAAGGTGTCGAGAAGAAATGCGATTTGCAGCAAAACATTGGCTAACGAACAATTATGCAGCACTGGCAGTGGCAGCAGTTACATGTGTGAGACATGTACGCTGATGTCTGCTGTGATGTCTGTATCTTCGCAGCAGTCGAGGGTAGTTGGCAGGCTATCAGTCAGCAGTGGCCAGTTATTAGTAGCTATTCTAGTATGCCAAAGCTTACCTAGGAAAACCAAGGTACCGCAAAAGTCACGCAGTATTTATGAACGTTGCAAAACACAAAATTCTCCCTATATATTTTGAGGAAGGTTAACTTAAAAACCCATCCGGAGGAAGGTTGAATACTTTTTCCAACTCTGAGATTGACAAACGTCTGTTACATTACACATGCATGTTTATACGCGTACTAACTACATCACATTTTCTCAAACGCTACCGCTTATGAACGCGCATATGACTGTGAATTTGCAACCTTAGTTCCCTATCCGAGTCTATGTAGCTTACTAATTAGAATCCGTTAGATCATCTGATCGATCATTAATTATAAAAGGTTGCAGGTTCGATCCCTGTCTGAATGGGGCTCAAAAATATTTTCTGAATACAGTCAACTCTCGCCTTGCGGACACCCCGCTATTACGGACACCCCGCTATTACGGACACCCCGCTATTAAGAACACCCCGCTATTAAGGACACCCCGCTATTAAGGACACCCCGCTATTAAGGACACCCCGCTATTAAGGACACCCCGCTATTACGGACACCCCGCTATTAAGGACACCCCGCTATTAAGGACGACCCGCTATTACGGACACCCCGCTATTAAGGACAATTGGTAAATCCCCGGCCGAAACTACTATGAAATGTATTGAAATAACTCTCGCTATTACGGACTCTTGCTATTACGGAATTGCGGACACTTCATGTGGTCCCCAACAAACATTTTTATTGTTCTACTAGTCTCGTTACAACGGACACCTTGGTCGTATTTTAAGTGAATGACTTATAATTTGTCGCAATGGATGAACCAGGCGGAAATCTAATTCTGGTAAGAAATATTATTGCCCAGCATACTGCTTTAAACAAAACCATAACACAAAATAATTTTGAAAATATTTACTAATTTACTATTTACTATTTAGTAAATATTTTCAAAATTATTTTGTGTTATGGTTTTGTTTAAAGCAGTATATGCTGGGCAATAATATTTCTTACCAGACTTATAATTTATCGAGTGACATATTTATTTTACTGATTCATGTTACCGTTGTATTTTTGGTTTTGCAATAAAAAAAATATTTGAATACAAATTTTTGACCTGTATTTTGACTTGTACTGTGTACTTATGTATCACAGTAAACGTCAACTAGAAATTGAAATAAACTGGACATTTTAAAACTAAAAAGCAGTAATTCATTGTAGTGACATTTTACAACCTGAATTATTACGGACACCAAATGACGGTCCCCAGGGTGTCCGCTATTACGAGAGTTGACTGTATTTGAGTCTACACAGGTGTGTAGAGTGGAGCCCCTAGAACGACCTACTCAGGTAAGAGAGGATTTAATACAATGTCAATAATAAGAAGAAGAATATGAAAATCTCTGACTGTCTTGACCGTGTTTCAACAGAGTTGGAAAAAAGCTGCGGGTATGCGGGTACCACCCGGAGGAAGGTTTACTTTAGTGAGGAAGGTTTAAAGTGAAAACGCGTGAAACAACACATTCGGTAATCTGAGAAAGTTACAATTGATCAAGCAAGGTGTCGAGAAGAAATGCGATTTGCAGCAAAACATTGGCTAACCAACAATTATGCTGCACTGGCAGTGGTAGCACGTTACATGTGTGAGACATGTAACGCTGATGTCTACTGTGATGTCTGTATCTTCGCAGCAGTCGAGGGTAGTTGGCAGGCTATCAGTCAGCAGCGGTCAGTTATTGGTAGCTATTGTAGTATGCCAAAGCTTACCTAGGAAAACCTAGAAAACCAAGGTACTATAAAAGTCATGCAGTATTTATGAACGTTGCAAAACACAAAATTCTCGCTATATATTTGGAGGAAGGTTATCTAAACTTAAAAACCCATCCGGAGGAAGGTTGAATACTTTTTCCAACTCTGTGTTTCAATAGCTCAGTGAGTCAGTGGTCAGGCCTGATTTATACATAAAGGTTTTCGGCTCGGACAGAAACTTCAGTTGAAGCGCCTATAAAGCGAAAATTATAAGTTTGTCTTATTTGAAAGAACAATTAAAGTAACAGCGTAACATCTTTTGCCATTTTTTTCTTTCCTGGCTCCGTTTTTTAGATATTTCATTTTGATATGTAAATGTCACATCAGTCTTGCGACGTATACGTGCATAATGACTTATATCACATATATTACATATCTTTGCCATTATCCAACAAAATCGCGTATAATTCTACATGTTTGGTGTTGTAGAAAGAACACGCGCACCTGCTTCCTTCGAATTAAGTTTGGTTTGGTAATAGCAAAGATATATCAGTATATAACCTTTTCTGATAAGTCGTTAAGCACATGTACGTCACAACATCATGACACAAACTGAAATATCAGTCTCAAAAACGAAGCAACGAAACGAAAAACTGCAAAAGATGTTACTTTATCATTTTAAGTTTTCTTTCAAGACAAGCTTAATTTTCGTTTCATAGGCACTTTTGTATATAGAGTACAAGAAAAGATATCGCGATAATCAACATATTAAAATAAGGAACTTTTATTTAAACGTTTATTTTGACTGGGAACTTTTATTTTGACTGAGTTACCTTTTAATATTAAAAGGTCCGGTTCCTAAGTGGAGACTACTTCCAAAGCTTTACCCGAAGCAAGAATCGACCTTCACGTTCTTCTGTTAGCGAAATTCACGCAGCCGAGTCGTATCGGCGCACCCGAAAGAGAGCCGAGACTTCTGTTAGCGAAATTCCCGCAGCCGAGTCGTATCGGCACAGCCGCAAAAGAGCCGAGACTTGGCCGAGACCCAATCAAGAGCTCAAAATGGTAGGTGCTAAATCACCAAGTCGGGCCGGCCGGGATAATGTCTTGGGTCCGAGTATTCAATTTAGAAAAGGTTATATAGGCTAACTATTATAATAGCCTATAGCGAGATGTCCGATTAAAATGAGAGGAGTGCTTCCAATTTGAATCACACATCACAGGTTTCCTCCGGGTAGTCCAGTTTCCTCCTATAGTAACACTGGATCAATGAGGAATGGTCCTTACTGAACCTCTAAGGATAACAGTCTAGATATGATCGCGGATAGGTTTATTGATAGGGTATAGCTTTATTGATCAGTATAAATAAAGTTATAAAAAGCGATAATAGTAGAGTAGAGTAGAGCGGAGCGGAGTGGAGTGGAGTGGAGTAGAGTGGAGTGGAGTGGAGTAGAGTGAAGTGGAGAGGTGTGGAGTTGAGTGGAGTGGAGGGAAGTTGAGTGGAGTTCAGTTTAGTGCAGTTCAGTTTAGTTTTAAAGAAAACGAGTTCGTTCGAACAATCTTCCCACTGATTGTAATTATAAAATCCATCTGGCTCACCTTTCTGCCTGCTCAGGCAGAAATGGGTTAATCACTTGATAACCAATTGCATGCTACCTAGAATGTCAAAGGGTCGGCCTTTATTGTTTTACTCGGCTATCTAACGCCAGACGATATTACTCGTCAAAGAGAGAACTAACCCTCAGATATACTAGGCAGTATTGCATGGGTCAACAAGTCCATTCCTGCCAGAGCCAGCCAAAAACGGCCCCTTTGTTGTTTTACTAAGCCTATTAAAACGGCAGAAGATTTCATCGAAAGGGATAACCCTCAGACATCACCTAGACAGCAAAGGGATACAATTGTTCCCTTTCAAAACTGTGCCCCCGAGCATCAAGTCACTGCATGTTTGTCGTATTGAAAGTATTTGAAAGCTTGACGTGGCAGCAACAGTCTTGTTGTATTATTAACACATTAAGTTCGTCCCATTCAAATGCATGCACGAACCTACGTGATCTGATGATGGGGCCTAATTTGATAACCGACAGTAATTAAAGCCTTTTCGAGCGAAGGCCCTTATATAAAATATGTTATATTTCGATTTGTATTTCAACACTGCCTACGCAGCACACTATTTTTATTTCACTGTAATTAGAAGACTCGCCCCACGTCGACAGGATGTTGTCTAACAATACGCCCCCATGCCATTTCCATAGATCAAAATTAGATATACTGGTCTAAATCAGTAAGCTTCCTTCAGTTTTCTATGAACCTCGCGGGTAGAGTTTTCGTCGAATAGAAGAACTGTTACTTGCACTGCCTGTGAATCGACTGGTGAGCGATGGAAATTATTAGCCCAAAGGTAACTAAGTAGTTATTTGATGTATTTTATTTATTGTGATCCGTCGCTTGGCGAAGAACAATGGAAGGGTAAACTACATTTCACAGCACTAGACCTTCCACAGACCTTATAAACGACAGATCTGAGTCTGATGTTTGCCAGAGAAAAATAATATTAAATTAGACTTGCCAAATTTGGAAACAATCTGAGTCTCAGTAGCTCAATAATTAGAGCATCTCACTGGTCATCAGAAGGTTACAGGTTGCACACATTTGTATTCCATTAATTTTCAACTCAGGAGCTGCGCTGAAGTGGCCAGGAAAGCTACTTGGAGTCATCCAGGTGTTATTTATTTATTTATTTATTTATTTATTTACAAGCTTTGCCAAAAATGGCAGGGAAGTCCCACAGAGCTTGTGGCTCCATTACGGGGATCCCCAAAATACAAAATTAATATGAAAAACATTAAAACATAAATATAAATAGTAACTTCTAACCTAAGACTCGTGAATACATAAATTAACAGTACATTTTAACAAGAAGACCGGACAGAGGACGGCACGAGTGACATTTTACACAGACGGTTTTAAAAGTTTGTGGAGTTTCAACATTGTATATATACGTCTTCGGTTGCGTGCTGGTAGTATTCTATAACAGTTTCGCAAATGTGATGGCAAGGAGTTGAAAATTCTCGGTGCTCTACAATAAAGGGGCTGTTTACATGACCCAGCTAACCGGGCTGACTCGTGTCATGAAATTCTTTCCTCGGCCACAAAAGGAGATTTGAATTAACGTTAGGATTCGTTTACATCTAAACTGAACCAATTCTTCTCTGTAAATTTAGTTTGTGCAAGTTTCAAAACCACAGTCACTGGGCTCACGCGATTCTAATCAATCGCGTGAGCCCAGTTAACCGGGCTAGCCCGGCTCATGTAAGCAGCCCCTTAGTCGGGTCACACTTCCCTTTAGTCTTTAGACAGAAGCAGAACACGTGTCCGATGTAGCTCAATAGCACAAATAAGTTAGTAACATATATAGGAAGTAAAGCTAGGATTGATTCAAAATAGTATATTATACAAACACCAGGGGTTCGCTGTATAGGTTTTCGCATCGACACAGCAGGCATCTTAATTTGACGGAATTCAGTTCCGATGAGAAGCTGTGCTGAAGTGATCTGGAAATATAGAGCCATCAATAGGGTCAAGATGGTAGGAGCGGAGGTTAGGATGTTAGTAGTCTAACCACACTTCCATTTGACAGAACGCATGTCCTGCCTAGCTCAATAGTATAAAAGTGTCTCACTGGTCATCAGAAGGTTACAGGTTGTACACACTTGTAACATTAGCTCTCCATCTGAGTATCTTGTATTTCAACACTGCCTACGCAGCACATTATTTTTATTTCACTGTAATTAGAAGACTCGCCCCACGTCGACAGGATGTTGTCTAACAATACGCCCCCATGCCATTTCCATAGATCAAAATTAGATATACTGGTCTAAATCAGTAAGCTTCCTTCAGTTTTCTATGAACCTCGGGTAGAGTTTTCGTCAAATAGAAGAACTGTTACTTGCACTGCCTGTGAATCGACTGGTGAGCGATGGAAATTATTAGCCCAAAGTTAACTAAGTAGTTATTGATGTATTTTATTTATTGTGATCCGTCACTTGGCGAAGAACAATGGAAGGGTAAACTACATTTCACAGCACTAGACCTTCCACAGACCTTCTGTGGTAGAACAGAAGTTATAAACGACAGATCTGAGTCTGATGTTTGCCAGAGAAAAAGTAATATTAAATTAGAGTTGCCAAATTTGGAAACAATCTGAGTCTCAGTAGCTCAATGATTAGAACATCTCACTGGTTATTAGAAGGTTACAGGTTGTTGTACACATTTGTAACATTAGCTCTCCATCTGAGTCTCGATCAGTAGCTCAATAATTAGAGCATCTCACTGGTCATCAGAAGGATACAGGTTGTACACATTTGTATTCCATTAATGTTCAACTCAGGAGCTGCGCTGAAGTGGCCAGGAAAGCTACTTGGAGTCATCCAGGTGTTATTTATTTATTTATTTATTTATTTTATTTATTTATTTATTTACAAGCTTTGCCAAAAATGGCAGGGAAGTCCCACAGAGCTTGTGGCTCATTACGGGATCCCCAAAATACAAAATTAATATGAAAAACATTAAAACATAAATATAAATAGTAACTTCTAACCTAAGACTCGTGAATACATAAATTAACAGCACATTTTAACAAGAAGACCGGACAGAGGACGGCACGAGTGACATTTTACACAGACGGTTTTAAAAGTTTGTGGAGTTTCAACATTGTATATATACGTCTTCGGTTGCGTACTGGTAGTATTCTATATAACAGTTTAGATTTAAATTGACTAATAGAGGGGTTGACATTTCGCAAATGTGATGGCAAGGAGTTGAAAATTCTCGGTGCTCTACAATAAAGGGGCTGTTTACATGACCCGGCTAACCAGGCTGACTCGTGTCACGAAATTCTTTCCTCGGCCACAAAAGGAGATTTGAATTAACGTTAGGATTCGTTTACATCTAAACTGAACCAATTCTTCTTTGTAAATTTAGTTTGTGCAAGTTTCAAAACCACAGTCACTGGGCTCACGCGATTCTAATCAATCGCGTGAGCCCAGTTAACCGGGCTAGCCCGGCTCATGTAAACAGCCCCTTAGTCGGGTTACACTTCCCTTTAGTCTTTAGACAGAAGCAGAACGCGTGTCCGATGTAGCTCAATAGCACAAATAAGTTAGTAACATATATAGGAAGTAAAGCTAGGATTGACTCAAAATAGTATATTATACAAACACCAGGGGTTCGCTGTATAGGTTTTCGCATCGACACAGCAGGCATCTTAATTTGACGGAATTCAGTTCAGAAGCTGTGCGGAAGTGATCTGGAAATATAGAGCCATCTATAGGGTCAAGATGGTAGGAGCGGAAGTTAGTAGTCTAACCAGACTTCCCTTTGACAGAACGCGTGTCCTGCCTAGCTCAATGGTATAAGAGTGTCTTACTGGTCATCAGAAGGTTACAGGTTGTACACACTTGTAACATTAGCTCTCCATCTGAGTCTCAGTATATAGCTCAATGGTTAGAACATCTCACTGGTTCAGTAGAAGGTTACAGGTTGTTGTACACATTTGTAACATTAGCTCTCCATCTGAGTCTCAGTAGCTCAATAATTAGAGCATCTCACTGGTCATCAGAAGGTTACAGGTTGTACACATTTGTAACCTTAACTCTTCATCTGAGTCTCAGTAGCTCAATGTTTAGAACATCTCACTGGTCATCAGAAGGTTACAGGTTGTACACATTTTGTAACCTTAGCTCTCTATCTGAGTCTCAGTAGCTCAGTGGTTAAATAAAGAATCTCACTGGTCATCAGAAGGTTACAGGTTGTACATATTTGTAACCTTAGCTCTTCATCTAATTCACAGTAGCTCAAGAAAAAAACATTAAAGTTTCACTACAGTTTGATAATGAGTATATACCTTACTAGACAATTCAGTGTAACTTACAACTGAGTGTTCACTCATCATTTCAATTTTGACTCGTAAAAATTGACATTATAGTACACAGCCCTGGTTTCGCCAATTTGTCGTCAACTTTATTTATACTGAATAACCGTATCAGTCATATCTAATTAACTGTTCTCGCTAGAGGTCCAGTAAGGACCATCCCTCATTAGTCCAGTGTTACTACAGGAGCAAACTAGAGTAAACTAAACTAACTTTATTTATATATACTGAATAACCCTATCAGTTATATCTAAACGTTCTTCCTAAAAGGGCCATATCCCTCATTATTGGTCCTCCTGCATGGAGTACCCGGAGGACACCTGTGGTGTTTGGTAGAGCTAAGCTGGATACACTCTTCTCACATATTCATCTCTCATTTTAATCTGGCTAACTGTATCAAACAGGAGTCAAAATTGGTCCGCAGGGGTGAAAAGCACGTGCGCTAACAACTGTGCCATCAACGCCCTTTTATTATGACTAAAAAATACACAAAATAATTCTAACTTAGCACAATAGCATAGCATGAGTTGGCAATTTGTTATAAAATATAGAAACGCTAGAGTTGCCTAATGCCGAAAACAAAAACACAAAATAATAACGTGCTAAACTCGTAACGATGGGAAGCGAAAAGTTTATTAACATAACGTTTATTAATTCTCCTTACACCTCCCACGTTCTCATCATGAAGTCTCTTCTAATCCTAACGTCTAAAATAGTCTCGCGTTAGCCTGAGTGAAGTAATAAAGTTGCCAATGAAAGTTAGTGCATGTATAGTGGCTTACCAGTCATAACGTCCTCGATTCAAAACGTCCTTGGTCCACAGAATTAAAAAAGATAAATACAGTATATTAGTAGACTTATTTGAAAGTTGCAAAACGTACAGAATTGAATACTTCAAGCAGTTTGATGATTCATTTGTATCGTTTGACTAGACTTTGTAGCCTTTGTTGCTGTATTCATGTGTTGCTATAAAAATGGAAACTTGATACAAGTAAAAACTGACAAGAAGCGCTTTGCCTTTGGGCATCTTGCTTTATAGAACATTACTGGCGTAAAACATCTGAAAAATGTATTTCTCATTGTCAAAAATATACTAATTAAGTCTTATGAAGAGTATTATCTGTATGTTGATATGTTCGCCAATCAGTTTGGAAGAAGTGAGGACGTTTTGCCCTGAGGACGTTTTGACCGGACACCGTATAGTGTATAGTAAGGAGAAGAGCGAGTTTAAATTCCAGTCGGAATTAAATAGGCTAGAATTATTTAAGTTACAGCAATTAATTCCTTTGTATATATAAAAGAGGGCTAGCCCTAGTAATTAAGGGGACTGAATTTCACCTCGTATTTACATGGGAAGTTTCCACTTTCGTTCTTATGCGTACATTAAAGTGTATATGAAATGAAAATTAAGTTTGTCTAAATTGAAAGAACTCTTGATATTGTAAAGTAACATCTTCTACAGTTTTTCCATATCTTACTTCGTTCTTGAGACATTTATAATGAGTTGTTGGAAAATAAGGAATATCGTTGAAGTTATCGAACAAAGTCACACGAAACTGGGCATGTAGGTGTATTTGTCTCATGACTTTAAACAAACACAGGTTCAAGCAATTAATATTATATCAGATTAACGTTTCTCTCTGACGAAGGGCCTTCGCTCGAAATGTTAGACTCCTACGTTCTCTGTTTCGGCAGTATATCTAACCTTATTATATTTCGATTGTTGTTTCTACACTGCCTACGCAGCACGCTACTTTTATTTCAATATCAGATTAATATCAATGATATGCACGATTTCTCAGTAACTCATTATACAATGTAACGTATGCAGTGTGATCATTGATATCAAACAAATAGTAATTTCTCAAGAACGAAGTAAGATATAGAAAAACTGTAGAAGATGTTACTTTACCATTTCAAGAGTTCTTCCAAATTAGACAAACTTAATTTTCATGAAAGAACACTTAAAATGACAAAGTCTGAACATCTTTTGCAGTTTTTCGTTCCCTTGCTTCGTTCTTGAGATACCGTAGAATCCCGAACAACTTCGTAAGGAGTTTTGAGTGGGCTTCTAAGTGGTATAGAATAAACGTTTCAAAACGCAACAGACAAACTATGTTGCTTAGACTATGTGCACACGGTAACGTTTCCGAGCGTTTTCTTATTGTTTACTGTTCTCAAGGGAATCGAAAAGAATCAGCTCATTACTTGAGGCAATACGAAAACGCTTGGAAACGTTACCGTGTGCACATAGCCTTAATTAATATCGCAAGTGCAAAAACAGTAATTATTTTTACTATAAAACTGGTGCTAATGGGTCACGAGATTTTAGAGAATTACGAAATTGACTGACGTTTCAAGCCAAAGTCCTTCATTGGAGTACGTAATATAAAAGTAGAGTACTGTGTAGGCAGTGTGTTGAACTGTCAAGATTTGAGAGAACGAAATACTGACGTTTCAACTGACCAATGTCCTTCATCAGAGTAATATAAAAGTAGAGTACTGTGTAGGCAGTGTGTTATATGATGCATAGAAAATCCTAAAGTGGTCACGAAATTTTAGAGAACGAAATACTGACGTTTCAGTGAGCCGAAGTCCTTCATCAGAATAATATAAAAGTAGAGTGCTAGCTGTGCCTGTGTAGGCAGTGTGTTACTGTGTTATGATGTATAGAAAATCCTAAAAGTGGTCACGAAATTTTAGAGAATGAAATTCAAACGTTTCAAGCCAAAGTCCTTCATCAGAGTAATATAAAAGTAGCGGTGCTGTGTAGGCAGTGTGTTACGATGCATATAGAAAATCTTAAAGGTGGTGAACTGTTGAGATTTTAGAGAATGAAATACTGACGTTTCAAGCCAAAGTCCTTCGTTGGAGTACGTAATATAAAGATAGAATGCTGTGTAGACAGTGTATTACGATGTATAGAAAATCTTAAAGGCGATGAACTGTCGATTTTAGAGAACGAAATACTGACGTTTCAAGTCAAAGTCCTTCATCAGAGTAATATAAAAGTAGAGTGTTGTGTGTATGCAGTGTGTTACGATGTATAGAAAATCTTAAAGATGGTGAACTGTGAAGATTTGAGAGAACGAAATACTGACGTTTCAACTGACCAAAGTCCTTCATCAGAGTAATATAAAAGTAGAGTGTTGTGTAGGCAGTGTGTTATGATGTATAGAAAATCCTAAAAGTGGTCACGAGATTTTAGAGAACGAAATTGACTGACGTTTCAAGCCAAAGTCCTTCATTGGAGTACGTAATATAAAAGTAGAGTACTGTGTAGGCAGTGTGTTGAACTGTCAAGATTTGAGAGCTAGAACGAAATACTGACGTTTCAACTGACCAAAGTCCTTCATCAGAGTAATATAAAAGTAGAGTACTGTGTGGGCAGTGTGTTATGATACATAGAAAATCCTAAAGTGGTCACGAAATTTTAGAGAACGAAATACTGACGTTTCAAACCAAAGTCCTTCATCAGAGTAATATAAAAGTAGAGTGCTTTATGTGTAGGCAGTGTGTTACGATGTATAGGAAATTAAAGGTGGTGAACTGTCGAAGTTTTAGAGAACGAAGTACTGACGTTTCACTGAGCGGAAGACCTTCATCAGAGTAATATAAAAGTAGAGTGCTGTGTAGGCAGTGTGTTATATGATGCATAGAAAATCCTAAAGTGGTCACGAAATTTTAGAGAACGAAATACTGACGTTTCAGTGAGCCGAAGTCCTTCATCAGAATAATATAAAAGTAGAGTGCTAGCTGTGCCTGTGTATAGGCAGTGTGTTACTGTGTTATGATGTATAGAAAATCCTAAAAGTGGTCACGAAATTTTAGAGAATGAAATTCAAACGTTTCAAGCCAAAGTCCTTCATCAGAGTAATATAAAAGTAGAGTACTGTGTGGGCAGTGTGTTATGATGCATAGAAAATCCTAAAGTGGTCACGAAATTTTAGAGAACGAAATACTGACGTTTCAAGCCAAAGTCCTTCATCAGAGTAATATAAAAGTAGAGTGCTTTATGTGTAGGCAGTGTGTTACGATGTATAGGAAATTAAAGGTGGTGAACTGTCGAAGTTTTAGAGAACGAAATACTGACGTTTCACTGAGCCGAAGACCTTCATCAGAGTAATATAAAAGTAGAGTGCTGTGTAGGCAGTGTTCATAGTTGTTATGCAGTTTATCAAAGTTTCTAGACAGGATGTGATTTATTTTTATCAGTTATTTGGTTCTTGTTTACCGCATTACAGTGATATTTGACGATATCACAACCCACTCACAAAGATTAGTGCGTCAATCATAGTATATTTATTGTCTTCGTCATTGAAATTAATGAGTTATTCATTGTCATTGAAATATTCGTGATTATCAAGTGTCCACAATAAACCTTTCTTGCGTCTCTTTTGTTACCGACGAGCTCTCACGAGTCTCGCATGACGGTAACGAGCGTTGAATTTTCAAAATTAGGCTTTTATTCTTTGGAATAATGCAGCCTTTAGTATTTTACTCCAGCTATACGCCAGACGATTTTACTCGTCAAGGGAAGAGTTCTCGGGCGGCAAGGAAGTTTACTAATTGAAAAAAACAGATACACCATATGACTTAAAGTGCTTATATCACTTGTGGGGTTTTAACGTATTTTAATAGAACAAAAAAAGTTAGTTAATAAGTTATTTTGCCGTTTTTGATTTACTTTAATAGTTTCTGAGATATAAGCCTTTAAACATGCCAATTTCGGCTTTTCGCCAAAAATTGCCGTCGTTCATTTTTAAGCACAGGGGCCTGGGATTCAGGAACCTAAGCCGATCGTTTTCTTAGTTGGAACTCTCGTGTGTACTGGAAAACGGGCGTGAGCTCGACATTTCGATTTTTCAGTCAAATATATGTGTTTTTGTGAATCAATAAGCCGAAACGTAGTTGTTTTGGATTGACTCGTTCCTGAGTCCCAGGCCCCCAAGGTGTTAAAATGAACGACGGAAATTTTTGAGAATTGGCATGTTCGGGAGCCAATATGTCAGGAACTATTTGACTAAATCAAAAACGGCAAAATAACTTATTAACTGATTTTTTCTGCTCTATTTAAATACGCTAAAACCCCACAAGTGATATAAGCACTTTAATTAAGGAAAACAAACTCTTTAAGAATTCCAAAAGTAAAGACAACAACACACGGCCAAAAATCATGGAGATTCACAGCAGCAAAACTTTGGAACAATCTGCCGGATGAAATGAGGCAAACAAAAGACATAAAAACTTTTAAGAACTTACTATCTGCTATACACGAACTATAGCCATAGAACGTTTTAAATAGATTAGAATTAAAATTTAAATTTAGGTTTGATTATATAGTGTTATTTTATTGTAAAAATAGTTATAGTACAACTGTTTTAACATTGATTTAGTTTAAATCGTGGCATACCTGAAAAATAGCGTTAACGCTAAGTGTATCGACCACGTTAAATAAAGTGTATTGTATTGTGTATTGTAAGGCACCTCTAAAAGTCGGCGTAGCGTTTAACCGAATGTCCTACCGGTAGTTTCCGAGCATTCCCAAGTATTTTCAAAATGGCGGTTAAAAAAAATCGCCTGAAAACAATTCCTTGAAAACATGGCGCCGAATTGTCATAAGTCAGAAGAGAAACATTTAATTCGACAACTGTGATTCGACGCGACAACAATTCGTCGTGTAACGTGAACGCGCATTATCGTCGCATTATCCGTCTCAATTGCCCACTGTTACTATAATTCGTGCCTCGAATTTAATTATACATCGCGGTTTCGTCGAATAAAATTCAAATAATTAAATTCGTCTGAATTAAATTCGTGTGTTGTGCGACAGGCCTAAACATTTCAAGCGAAGGCCCTTCGTCACAGAGAAACGTGACGAAGAGCTACGTTCCATATTTCGGCAGTAGATTTAGACCCCGTTTACACTAGAGCAAAAGTATCCGGATTGACATTGTTTTTCATCCTCCTGGAAAAAAACAACAATGTGAATCCGGATAGTTTTGCTCTCGTGTAAACGGGGCCTAATTTTATATATAAATGCTCCGAAACGTCATTATCTCGTAATCTCGTTGCTACAAATCTCAGATAAAGGACTTCGCTTGAAACGTCAGTATTCCGTTGATAAAAATCTCGACAGTTCACCCAGTGGCGTGGGAAGCTAGTTGATGTTGGAGGGGCACGGCTTCAAAAGGGCACTTTGTTCAGTGGATAGGACTTCAAAAAGACACTTGAAACACATGTTTTATCATAAAAATGACACTTTTCTGTGGCAAAAAGGGCACTTCATGACAAAGTTAGGGGGGGCACATGCCCCGTTTCCCCCCCGGTTCCTACGCCCCTGAGCTCACCATCTTTTTAATAAAGTCTTCCCTTTTCTAAATCCCCGGGTGGTCGCTTTAAATCTGTTGAAATGTTTTAAATTACCATAATTTAAACGCGTTTCCTGTTGTGAAAGGAAGGTCAGGGAGGGCACGCTTGACAAGCCTTCTATCCTATTTCGTGTTGACTTTGATAGTATAAATTTGTGGGTGTATCTTGTATACAGTGAAACTCTAATTCACATGCAGACTGGCGCAGTGCCGTCTCTTCGATAGCTGATGCGAAGCACTTGAGATCGGAGAGCGGTTGGTATTTATGGGATATCGTTGTACTTAACTGTAAATGGTCGTCTATGACCAGGACACATGAACTTCGTATCTTGGTTATCAAACCCTGTGCCTAGCAATGCTCGCTACGTTAGTCTAGCCGCCAAGCCAGCTAGGAGTGTGGTCAACGCCAACTACAGGACGAACAGCAAGCGTGGCCAGTATAAGGATCACCAGGTATTACTATACTTATATTTCTGAGTTCTAGTCAACAAAACCGTATAATTAGACTATACACCGTGAAACTCTGCATACAGACTGCATGTGTCACTCTCACAATTTGAGGTTGTTTGGCTAACTAGCCAACCCTACCTGCATTATTATTCTAGTCATAATATTAACCAGACAGTATACTCATGACTATATATAATCTGATACTGTGAACGGGAACTCTATTTCGTCACATACCTTTGTATTCCGTGCGTACACAGATGGTTATTTCATACGCCGACGGCTAATCTTGTCCCATGGAGGCATCGACATAGTCTTCGATGCACAAACAATATCCAGCTTCGACAGAGTCATAAAGAACGGCGTATTCTAGAGATGTACTGTAACTCATGTAATGCATATAGAGTGTTTCGCAATTAGCTTCCTCTGTCTTACTTGGCTTAACTTATAGGACTTGTTGTTAGCGAGAATGTGGTCTTGGCCTTGGGTCAGTATCTGATATATCCAAGTAATATATTTAGTATTTCATTAATTAACTATACCCTTGTGTCTCGACTTTTCCCAATGGGGTTTATAATATTGACCGGGGGAATAGCCAGCTGACCGCTTAATTACAGGTTGACCGCAACCTTTAGCGGTAAGGGAAAACGTGTTAACAGATGTGGAGAATATGGTCTAGAAGTCCCTTGCGAATATCGCTTTGAAGGAGAAGGTTTTTCGTGTACTTGGTTATAAAAGGAGAAGCTGATGAAAGAAAAGTTTGACGTGCAACAGGATGGAGACCAATCATAAAGACAATTAAGGCAATTTGGGCCACTCATGGTTGGGGATTTTACATATATACGATATTTGGAACCTTCTGAGAAGATTTGTAATATATCTTCGTTTCCTAAAATCGCATCTTCGTGGATTTTTTTGCCGTTAAAGTTAACGGAAGTGACGTCAAAAGAGGAATCTTTATGAAGTCTTGGTTCTCATAAAGACAAATTCCTCTTTCGACGTCACTTCCGTCAACTTTAACGGCAAAAAAATCCATGAAGATGACATTTTCGCCTGAGAAGATATATTACAAGTCTTCTCAGAATGTTCCAATTAGTATAAATATGTAAAGTCCCTGAGGATGACATAGGTACTTTATATTAGCTTAACTTGGTCATTTTTTAAGTGCTCACAGACTTTCCGCTGCATATGTACGCAGGTTTCATTTTACTCAGAGAAATTTCTGAGTTCCTATAAGCGGAACTCGAAACCACAACCGTTTGATCGCTGGTCGTCCTAGCTACTAGAACAATAACAGGAATTATCTGAGAAAGGTGAGATCTAGACCAGACCCTGGGTCTAGTGGATAAAATCAACACCATAGTCCCCCCAGTTAAAATCAACTAACATGTTCCATCAAGGTGAGGGCCATTGGGTTGTCAGTATCTATATACTGTCACGTGTCACCCTCTGCAATAATAAGGTCGCTTACTTACTGGGATAACTGAGTCTGTGACACCGGATCAAAATTGTACGGAAACCGGTTACTCTAATCGTTGCGTAGCTGTTTCAAAATGATTCCCAAACAAACAGAACCCTTGACGGTGTCGTGCGAACCCAAGATCCGGTTCTTTTTCGCGCTTTCAGAGATCGAAACTTCAGTTCTTTTGTGTTCTCGACTTTAAAAACTTCTATGAGAAAATTAAGTCAATAAGGCACCTTCGTAACAGAAAGACAAAATTGTAACTGAACCTAGAATGCACTATGCTTTGGTCGGATAATATATTGTTTGAATTGCACCTCGTTACCATATTTACTTTTGACGCGAGATTATATATGAGAGATTTTGACGAGAGCTTGGAGATTATATATGGCTCATATAATATATTACTCAGAAATACTAATTACCTAAATACAGCATAGTCATAGTGCATATACTCATAGTGCATATAGCCACAGTCATAGTCATAGTCATAGTCATAGTCATAGTCATAGTCATAGTCATAGTCATAGTCAATAGTCATAGTCATAGTCAATAGTCATAGTCATAGTCATAGTCATAGTCAATAGTCATAGTCATAGTCAATAGGTCAATAGTCATAGTCATAGTCAATAGTCATAGTCATAGTCATAGTCATAGTCATAGTCATAGTCAATAGTCATAGTCATAGTCAATAGTCATAGTCATAGTCAATAGTCATAGTCATAGTCATAGTCAATAGTCATAGTCATAGTCATAGTCATAGTCATAGTCATAGTCAATAGTCATAGTCATAGTCAATAGTCATAGTCATAGTCATAGTCATAGTCATAGTCATAGTCATAGTCATAGTCATAGTCATATAGTCATAGCACATAGGTATACTGCATAGTGTATACAGTACTCTACACTACAGTACACCGAATACCGAATTATTTCTACTGGATACTAATATTTTTAACACTTGGTATTTAAGACTCTTAAAACCAAGCATAAATACTATTTAATGAAATACTAAATGGTGAAATATTAAATGGTCATTACGTTAAACGTTTTGCCGCTTTGTATAGACTATTGATGCAATTATATCAAACTACTGTAGTTTGTATACGGTTACCGTGAGAAGGTTAGGGAACTAACTCAGTTGGTCAAACCGCTGGTCTAGATTCCCAGGATCGCGTGTTCAATTTCCAGTCGGAAGGCCTTGATGTTGCATTCGGTCTTAAAGATGCCTCATGAAGCAAAAATTAAGTTTGTTTTATTTGAAAAAAAAACACACTTAAAATGACAAAGTAACATCCTTTGCAGTTTTTCAATTCCTTGCTTTGTTGTGGATATATTTCTTATTTTTTCAATATGCAAATTAAATATCTTGACGTCACATGTGCATAATGAGCTGTGAGTTGTATATCTTAGCCAGACTAGTTCCTAGTCCTCTTTTCTCTTGAACGTATTTTGGTGACGTCACAGAATAGGGATCGAGCGAGAGGACTAGCGGAAAATGTTCATCTTTATCTATCATGAATCCTGCTGGAGTTCGGATTCTTTAATCTTTATGAACGAAGGCACTTAAACAAACTTCTTCTTGAGAGCAGACAGCAAACGAGTAGGTTTCTTTGTTTTACATTACGTTAAAAGGTTGTTACATACGAGGCTTTATACAGTAGTGTTCGGCGTAGGAAGTGATTGTGTTGAAACACATTTATACAAATCGAAATATGCTATTTTAACGTTTCGGAGTAGACCAACCTTGCTATATGATGTTATAAAGAATTGTGCAGACCGACGTGAGTGTTATCTGCCTTGGTTTTCCGCCAAAAGGCCGTTTGGTGCCTGTATAATTTGGGGCCAGTTCTGGGGCCAGATTTGGGGCCAAGCAAAACATTTTATTCCAGGCCTCTCACAATTTCGGTCTGCCGCTCGACGTTAAAAAGAGAGGCCTGGGAACCAGGCTGTATCTTAGCTATTTTTAAATATAATCACTTGAAAATCTACATGTTCGGTGTTGCGGGAGAAACACACCCACACGCTTCCTTCGAATAAATTTGGTTTGATAACAGTAACGATCAAACAACCTGAAATATCTCAACAACGAAGCAAGGAAATGAAAACCTGCAAAAGATGTCACTTTGTCATTTTATTAAGTGCTCTTTTAAAATAAGACACACTTAATTTTCGTTTCATAAGCACTTTAATTCAGAAACAAATTCATCACATACACACATAGTTATCTGTTACTAACTTTAAATTGCGATCCGCGATGCAACGAAGTTGCGAAACAAGTTTCATAGTATAAATAAGTTTTGCGGAAACACCACGTAAAATATTTATTTGCTAAGAGCTTCAGAGCAATGAATTCATTCATCATTCATCATTCCTTCATCATTGCTCTGATGAAGGCCTGAGTCAACAGGCCGAAAGCTTAGCAAAGAAATATTTTACGTGGTGTTTCCACAAAACTTATTTATATTACATTATCGCCATGAAAACTTTCAAAGAATTAAGTTTCATAGTGTTGTTCGTATGGTTACCAGTCATATAATCCTAGAGTATTGAACCAAGCTTAATATATAATTATATACAGTAGTTATTAATAAATTTTAACTTCAATTAATGGCAAAAAATTTCCTTAGGTTTGCAAGTTGGAACATTGAAGGTCTGTCTAGTAAGCTTAATGATACAGATTTCATTTCAACATTAAGAAATTTTGATTTAATCTCACTAGTAGAGACCTGGCTTCCAAATGGTCACAATAATATTAATATTGACGGTTTCTTTTCATTTTCAAAATGCCGAAAAGAAGTTTCTCAGAACTCACGTAGAAGTTCTGGTGGTATAACTATTCTTGTAAGATCATCTCTAAGAAAAGGAGTTAAATTTTTAGATAAGGAGAGTAATGGAGAATTTGTTTGGTGGAAATAAAACATTTTTCAACCTTACACACAATATTTTCGTTTGCACTGTTTGTATACCACCTCAGAACTCCCCCCGTGAAACACGAATTAATATTGATCATTTTGAAAGTCTCCAGGATAACATTTATAAATTTTCAGCATTGGGTAAGGTTGTTTTATGTGGAGACTTTAACGTTAGAATAGGTATCCTAGATGATTTTATCAATGAACCTTTTTTAAAATTATACCTCACTCACAATAGATAAAAGATCCTCAAGAGACTGTCATGTAAATTCGTATGGGCGATCTTTAATTGATTTGTGTATTGGCAATAGTATGGTTACACTAAATGGTAGAACTAAGGGAGATCTCATTGGGCAGTTCACTTGTCAAACGTATAATGGAGCAAGTGTTGTTGATTACGTTATTGTTTCACATGACCTGCTTCCATCTATAATTAGTTTTTCAGTAGCCGATATCACTGAATTTTCTCATCATTCCTGTTTATCTTTTGTGGTGAAAATTAAAACACCCAAAGGTACAGATGATGCATTAAAATTAATGTCTCATCCTGTGTCTTTTGTGTGGAATGAGAAACAGAAGGATTGTTTGAGAGAGTTTATGGTTTCGGAAGAAGTACAAAATAAATTTGATTCGTTGTTTCACCAACCTACATCTTGTGAAAGATCAATTGATGTGAATTTGCTTGTAAATAATTTTTCAGAAATATTATGTGATACATCCCAAAAAGTATTATATACTAAGAAACAAAAGAAACCGAACAATAAAAACAAAATAAAATTGAAACAAAAATGGTATGATAAAAATTGCCACACTCTTAAGAAGAATTTGAGAAATTTAGGTAGTTTACTCACAAAATATCCTAATGATGTCTATTTACGTCATTTATTGTTTGCAAAAAGAAAGGAATATAAACGTATGGTTAAAGAACAAAAAAGACAATTTCATAATTCTATACTAAATAAAATTGAAATGTTATCAGATAACAATCCTAAAGAATTCTGGAAGCTAGTTAATTCTATAAAAACACGTAAACCATGTATGTCAAACGAAATACCATCATCGGAATGGTTTGACTATTTTAAAAATTTGAACAAGATTAATTTCAACACTGAGAAAATTAGCAACGAAGCTCAAATTGTGAAGGATTTCAACATTTGGGCAGCTTGCAAAAACGATACTCTTGATAAACCAATCTCACTTGAAGAATTATGCAAATTATCAAAGAGATTAAAGGACAAAAAAGCTAGTGCTAGTGATTCACTGTCCAATGAGATCATTAAGTTATCGGTTGAAGTTTTACCATCCTATTTTGTAAAATTGTTTAATATTATTCTATCCCACGGTGGGTTTCCATCACTTTGGTCTAAAAGTTTTATTGTTCCAATATATAAATCAGGAAGTAAAATTGACCCTAGTAACTATAGGGGAATCTGTATAGGTAGCTGTTTGGGAAAATTTTTCACATTGATTATGAATACACGTCTGAATACATTTCTGGAAGATTGCAAAATTATGAATAAATGTCAAATCGGTTTTCGGAAAAATTCTAGAACAGCAGATCATTTATTAGTTCTAAAAACTCTAATGGATTTTTATAAGTCAAAACGTAAACCAATTTTTGCCTGTTTCATCGATTTTAAAAAAGCGTATGATAGTGTATGGAGAGAAGGTCTTTTCTTCAAACTCATCCTTTATGGTTGTAGTAAGAAATTTATACGTCTAATGTTAAGTATGTATTCTTCAGTCAATTGTTCGGTAAAGTTGGATAAGGGAAGTACTCCTTTCTTTAAGTCCTATATTGGAGTAAAGCAGGGATGTAATCTAAGTCCTACTTTATTCAACATGTTTATAAATGATATACCTGATTTATTTAACAGCTCGTGTGCTCCAGTAAAACTTGGTGAAACAGATTTAAATTGTTTACTTTATGCAGATGATTTAGTTTTGTTATCTGAATCCAAGTCCGGTTTACAAAACTGTCTCACAAAACTTGAATTTTACACCAAGAAATGGAAATTAAACATTAATTTTAAAAAATCCAAAGTCATATTATTTGGAACACCAACCCAAAGACGTACACACTTATCATCAAATTGGTCCTTTGAAAATAACATTTTAGAACAAGTTGATGAATATTGTTACCTTGGTATTACTCTTCATTTTTCTGGTAATTTTAAACGAACACAAAAAATAATATATGGTAAAGCATTATGTGCCTATCATAGTTTATTCAAAAGTTTTTCAAACGTGGAAAATGTACCAATCAAATTACTTTTAAAACTTTTCTCTTCGATGGTAGTTCCAATTTTACTGTATGGCTGCGAAGTTTGGGGCCCATACTTACTGGGCAAAATAAATTCTTTCGAAATGTTTAAATCTAAAATTTTTAAAATAAGAAATGATCTTGAAAGACTTCATTTAAAATTTTGCAAAAGAATTCTAGGCGTTCATTCAAAATCAACAAATTTGGCCGTCTACGCTGAACTAGGCAGGACACCCTTAATTATACAAATAGCTAAACTAGTAACAAAATATTGGTTTCGCATCCAAAGTTCACCTTTTTCAGATACCATTGTTGGTGAAGCGGCGAGAGTATGCATGAACTTTAACCTACAACCAATATCATTCACAAAATATTTACTACAGCTAGGTGGGGTAGAAATTTACAACTCTCAATCTTTTGTATTACCTACCAAAGAACAAGGAAATTTTTGCCATTACTTGAAAAATAAAACACAAGAATATTTTATTGAATACTGGAAAGAACAGATTCAACAGGGTGAAAACAATGGCAAGTTAAGAATTTTCAAAAAACTGAAAACTAACTTTGGTTGTGAAAAATACCTTTCTGAAATTCACAATTTCAAACACCGTCAAGCTGTCACAAAATTAAGGATTTCAGCTCATAGATTACCTGTTGAAACTGGTCGATACAGCAATGTTTCATACAGTAATAGACTATGTAAACATTGCGATCTTAACGAGATCGGGAATGAAGAACACTTTTTAACGTCATGTACAAACACAAAGTTCGCCGATCTCAGAGTAAATTTTATTGATAACCTATATAAAGTAAATAGTTCATTCAAATTGTTTAATTCCCAAGATATTTTTATGTACCTTATGTCTATGCAAGACAGAACAGTTATGGCTTTGGCAGGGAAATACTGTTTCGATGTTTTAACAATTTTTGATAACTTAACGTAGATAATAGAAATTAACTTTATATATATGTAATATGTATGTTATGTAGTTGTAGTTAGTGTCACGTTTGTATCCTATATACCAAAGCTGGTATTGATGTTGTTGATCAAATAAATAAACAAATAAAATATAAACGTCCTCAATTCAAAACGTCCTTGGTCCACAGAATTCAAAAAGATAAATACAGTATATTAGTAGACTTATTTGAAAGTTTCAAAACGTACAGAATTAAATACTTCAAGCAGTTTGATGATTAATTTGTATCGTTTGACTAGACTTTGTAGCCTTTGTTGCTGTATTCATGTGTTGCTATAAAAATGGAAACTTGATACAAGTAAAAACTGACAAGAAGCGCTTTTACCTTTGAGCATCTTGCTTTATAGAACATTACTGGCGTAAAACATCTGAAAAATGTATTTGTCATTGTAAAAAATATACTAATTAAGTCTTATGAAGAGTATTATCTGTATGTTGATATGTTCCCCAATTAGTTTGGAAGAAGTGAGGACGTTTTGACCGGACACCTTTCGTATCATCTGACAAGAAAAAGGCTTTGTTTTTTATAATCGAGTTCCGTTGTGTACTTGAGACTTTGACCTAATTAACGCGGTCCACTGCTCTCGCCCCCGCTACTGCAAACATGCAAATGTTTTAAATGGGGTTATGTATACACAGGAGCGACGTCAAACAGCAAAACAGAAACTGGATAAGGCTTTTGAAAGGTTGAGTCCTTTTTGGCACGCAATTCGTAATCGTTCTATCAACAAGACGATCATACAATGCAAGTGAAACTTGCGCCTACCACCCCAAACTATTTCCAAAGTTACAACAACTTCGTCAGTTATCTGAACTAATGTTGCAAGGCATGCAGCTAAGGTTAAATTTTAATCTCCTCTCTCTACAGCTCTACTCTCTACTCTCTACTCTCTACTCTCTACTCTCTACCCTCCACTCTCCACTCTCTACTCTCTACTCTCCACTCTCTACTCTCCACTCTCCACTCTCGACTATCGACTATCGACTCTCTATACTCTACTCTCTACTCTCTACTCTCTCTCTCTACTCTCTACTCTCTACTCTCTACTCTCTACTCTCTACTCTCTACTCTCTACTCTCTGCTCTCTGCTCTCTACTCTCTACTCTCTACTCTCTACTCTCTACTCTCTACTCTCTACTCTCTACTCTCTACTCTCTACCTCTCTACTCTCTACCTCTCTACTCTCTGCTCTACTCTCTGCTCTACTCTCTGCTCTCTGCTCTCTGCTCTCTGCTCTCTGCTCTCTGCTGTCTACTCTCTACTCTCTACTCTCTATTCTCTACTCTCTACTCTCTAACTCTCTTGCTCTCTAACTCTCTACTCTCTACTCTCTACTCTCTACTCTCTACTCTCTACTCTCTACTCTCTACTCTCTACTCTCTAACTCTCTAAAACTCTAACTCCAACTCTCTAATTCGCTAACTGTCTAACCTTCTACCTCTCTTACTTTCTAAATCTCTACTCTAAGAATTAGACTCGCTGAGATATACTGCTTACAGCATGCAGGATGTCACACCTATGACGTACGGGAGGAAAGATATCATTGTTATTATCTATAATTATGACGCATTTCCGTTAATTTTAATAAAATTAGAACGTCCGGTGTTCTTAATAACTGAGCCTCGCTATTTGTTTTGATCAAACCACGAGATTACTCCTGCATCAACTCTCCACAGCCAAGTGTATATGAAGGATGAAGCTATACCTTTCTGTAATTATCTTTTGTTATATTATCTGTTTTAACGTAATGGGTAGATGAATGCCACAGATTATGTAGTATGTAGAAACCGAAGTACTGTGATTAGATTAGATCTTTGTGGTCAGAAGACAAAGTGGCAATGTCTTGTAAACAATACATTGCTCTTTTTTCGAGTCCATGTATAGCTCCAGAGCAGGGGAAGGTATGGGTGACACAAGCTGTTAGCGCGTTATTAAGCCCGGTTAGCAGTTGTTTTTTTCACTGCATGGGTTCTCCGGTTTTCCTCCCCTCCGCTAGATCAACACCATAGCTTTCCTTCAACTAGTTCCATCAAGGGGTAAGGGCAATTGGGTTATCAGTATCTAAATACTGTCATACGTTACCCCCAACAAATAGAGTAGCTTTATCCTATAGTTATTCGAGGACAGGTATATACGGCTATACGCATGTCATTTTCAATTTTCAGTAGGTCATTACTTAGTCTTATAATATGATCAAGTCGGTTTTCTCTTTGATGCACCGCGGTTTATATACAGGTTATAAACCTCCCAACCTTATATAAACCTCGCAATAACAATAGTTCTTTTCCTATTGAATTATTTAGAAAACCTCTTTGATCATGTTATAAATAACTTAAGAACCTCACCCGAAGTTTATTAGCGATTATATATCGCTAATAAACTTTGGCTGAGGTTCTTAACCTATACTTAGTTCATTCGTGCGTCGATCCACTTAGATGTGCTGGGGTTAATATATTGGTTAGTGACCTTGTATATTAAATGACTTTAAAACTACGCTTATATAGTATACTATTTTTTTGTTGTTCATTGGTTGAAATGTTCGTTGTTGAGTTTTTTTGTTTTGTTTTTTTAAAATTAAACACTAAAACGTGGAATAAACGATTATATAAATAGAGTGCTGCAGGCAGTGTTTCCGCAGTACAGATAAAGTCATTTGAATGATGGTGAAGTGCCAAGATTTTAGAGTCAAAGTTCTTCATCAGAGTAATATAAAAGTAGAGTGCTTTATGTGTAGGCAGTGTGTTACGATGTACTGAAAATCTTAAAGGTGGTGAACTGTCGAGATTTTAGAGAACGAAATACTTGACATTTCAAGCCGAAGTTCTTCATCAGAGTAATATAAAAGTAGAGTGTTGTGTAGGCAGTGTGTTACGATGTATAGAAAATCTTAAAGATGGTAAAGTGATGAGATTATAAGGAATGAAATACTGACATTTCAAGCCAAAGTCCTTCATCAGAGTAATATAAAAGTAGAGTGTTGTGTAGGCAGTGTGTTACGATGTATAGAAAATCTTAAAGATGGTAAAGTGATGAGATTATAAGGAATGAAATACTGACATTTCAAGCCAAAGTCCTTCATCAGAGTAATATAAAAGTAGAGTGCTGTGTAGGCAGTGTGTTACGATGTATAGAAAATCTTAAAGGTGGTGAACTGTCGAGATTTTAGAGAATGAAATACTAACGTTTCAAGCCAAGGTCCTTCATCGGAGTATAAATCGACTGATAAAGAACTAAAAAAAACTCGACAGTTCATGATCATGGTCATTGTAGTTACATAACTAATGTTGCTTATTTCTTGCAGACCCGAAAACTGGAAAGCGAAGTTTTATTGTCGTTGAGCTATCTCCCCACAGCAGAGAGATTGTCAGTTGTCGTCATGAAAGCCAAAAATATTGAAATAACTGCAGAGGAAACCATTACACGGAACCAAACCACAGTGCCAAGTAAGTTGAACCAACTAACCAAGGAACCAACCATGCAACCAACTAACGAACCAACCAATCAACCAACCATGCAACCAACTAACGAACCAACAAATGAACCAACCATGCAACCAACTAACGAACCAACAAATGAACCAACCATGCAACCAACTAACGAACCAACAAATCAACCAACCATGCAACCAACTAACGAACCAACAAATCAACCAACCATACAACCAACTAACGAACCAACAAATCAACCAACCATGCAACCAACTAACGAACCAACAAATCAACCAACCATGCAACCAACTAACGAACCAACAAATGAACCAACCACCAACTAACGAACCAACAAATGAACCAACCATGCAACCAACTAACGAACCAACAAATCAACCAACCATGCAACCAACTAACGAACCAACAAATCAACCAACCATGCAACCAACTAACGAACCAACAAATCAACCAACCATGCAACCAACTAACGAACCAACAAATGAACCAACCATACAACCAACTAACGAACCAACAAATCAACCAACCATGCAACCAACTAACGAACCAACAAATCAACCAACCATGCAACCAACTAACGAACCAACAAATGAACCAACCATGCAATCAACTAACGAACCAACAAATCAACCAACCAACCAACCAACCAAACAAACAAACAAACAAACAAACAAACAAACAAACAAACAAACAAACAAACAAACAAACAAACAAACAAACAAACAAAAAACAGATAAACAATTGTAAATAAACAAATCAACCAACCAACCAACCAACCAACCAACCAACCAACCAACCGACAAACCAACTAACAAACCAACCAACCAACGAACCAACTAACCAATGAACCAGCCAGCCAACCAACCAACAAATTTTAAACAAACAAACGAACTGACCAATCAATCAATCAATCAATCAATCAACGCAACCAACGAACAAAAAGAATGAACTTTATTTTGGTTCATAATGGTAACATGAAATGGTGAACCACACAATAAACTCGCCATCCTTCCCAATTTATATCAAATACAAGTTTTTACATATTAATCTACGTTCCCTGCTTTAAACTAATTACGTTGTCTCTGACCTTCTTCTCAGATCCTTTTGTAAAAGTGTGTCTTATTTATGGTGGAAGAAAGATTAAAAAGAAGAAAACCTCGGTGAAAAGACAAGAAAAGAACCCAGTGTACAACGAATCGATGATTTTCGACGTCCCGGGGAATTTCTTACACAAGATAGGATTTCTCATCACCGTAGAACACAGAAACTTTGAAACCGAGCAATCGACGGTCCTGGGCCGAATCGTGATGGGCTCACCCGTACACAACCATTCGTTACGTCACTGGAACCAAATGCTGGCGTTTCCAAGGCGACCGGTCGCCGCGTGGCATAAGGTCTTTTACCTTGGGTAACTGGAAATGCATTAAATGTATCTCGAGGGAAATGATATGAGAGATACGAAACAGTCTCGAGTGACGCGAAAACCACACGCGTACAAAACGCTGAAATATCGAGAATGAAAAGTAATTGATTATTAGGGAAAGGCTATACTACACTCATTTGATGTTGTGACATCATGACTGTCTCGGTTCTGATCTAGGATTCGAGTTACGTAAAGTAAGGGCTAGCTTGGGTTATATTTGGGAATTGTATATAAATGCTCTTCGAGCTATTTTACTTGGAAAAATTCCTGAGACCAAAAGAGGCACCCGAACCCACAACCTTCTGATCGCTGGTGAGACACTCGAACCACTAAACTACTTGGACTCAGATTATTTGAACGTATAGGTTGAGTTTGATGTCTAACATAATATACTACTTTGTGTAAGTATTATATACTGTATTATTATATGGAAAAGAGTATTTTACTAGCAACTAAAACACTCGTAGAATCCATATTTCACTACATCCGGGAACCGAGTGACGTATTTCTCGTATGTAACGCTCGCGAGTGACATATCGACAAGTCAAAATTTACGCCTTTTGCCTAAGTTTCGAATCAAGTAAATTTGAGCCAGTAATTTCTCTTACTTCAGTTTTTCACGTAAAATGACGTTACCAGTTTATCAACATCACTTCCACGCATAATTTCATTGTCCATATAATAAATAGAACATTACACGGTTGCTCAAAGATATGGATTTTATGTTCTCGTGACAAGAGCGCAATATCTCAGTCGTGAGATATTGTCCTTGCCACTCGAATATAAAATCTATATCTTCTCGCCACCGTGTAATATCCCCTTTATATACCCATTCCTGCCTGAGTTGGCCTAAAACGGTATTTTTTTTGTTTTGTTTTAATCTATCCACAAACGTCAGACAATTTTACTCGTCAAAGGGAGAACCTTCAGATATCCTAGGCATGCAGCAATGGCTTAATGTCGTAATGCATGTTACATACATCGAATTCAATCTACGTTCAATTAAAACATGCATTACGACAATAACATAATATATCATGCGTGCACTTAGCAGTATATAATGTCATACATCGAACGCAACCTACGTTCAAATCATCTGAGTCCCAGCTGAGTCCCAGCATCTCACCGGCGATCAGAAGGTTGTGGGTTAAAGTACTGCTTTTGAACTCTGCAAAATTGCTTGAAAAACATTTGTTTACACTCAATTCTGATATCCGAGCTACAATCTTGGACAAAACGGTTGTTACACTTAACAAAAAATCGCATCAGTCTTGTTAAATGTAGTGTTTTTTGTTTATCCCCCCCCCCCCCCCCCCCCCCCTTTCAATTGATTTCTACACAGAAATTTGATCCAAAAGTGGTTTCTTGCAATTAGGAACAACATTGCAATTAGGAACAACATTGCACAGGGGGGGGGGATTTTTCTTGCTAAAGTGATAAAAATATCTAATTCAAGTGTGGATTATTTTTGAGGGCAGTGTCACCTAATTCTTTCATCACAAATTTAATTAAATAAAAAAGGCGAAATTTACACATTGATGGGTGGGGTTTTTAGACACCCACTTTCAAAAATTACAAATATATCTAAATTATTAAAGATTTTAATATAATAATGATTAGTTGTAAATAATGTCAATATGTATGATGAACTGAAGGTGCTCGATATTAAGTACTTTTATATTCTATTACAATGTAATAAATAATTTAATGTTAAATATTAAACTCAAATGTTTGCAAAATAGATGTCATGTTATTTATGTTTTTTCACTGACTTATATATAACTGGACTGTGGGTGTTCTAAATCAATGACTGAAAGAGAGTGATCACTGACCTATATATAACTGGACTGTGGGTCCTCTATATCAATGACTGAAAGAGAGTGATCACTGACCTATATATAACTGGACTGTGGGTCTTCTATATCAATGACTGAAAGAGAGTGATCATTGACCAATATATATATATATATATATATAACTGGACTGTGGGTCTCCGCCTATATCAATGATTGAAAGAGAGTGATCACTAACCTATATATATATATATAACTGGACTGTGGGTCCTCTATATCAATGACTGAAAGAGAGTGATCACTGACCTATATATAACTGGATTGTGGGTCCACTATATCAATGACTGAAAGGGAGTGATCACTGACCTATATATAACTGGAATGCAGGTCCTCTATATCAATGATTGAAAGAGAGTGATCACTGACCTATATATAACTGGACTGCAGGTCCTCTATATCAATGATTCAAAGAGAGTGATCACTGACCTATATATAACTGGACTGCTAGATCGTCTATACTAGACCCTATCTCTTGCCTTGCAATAAGCTCATCCAGCTGCCGATGCAACAGCTGCTATACTTGTACATTACAGATTCATTACATTTTACAACAAAAAAGACGTCAAGGGGTTTCTGCCTGATGACTATTTGATAAACGAATAACGTTCTGGATGACTAGCAATATACAAAAAACATATCTATCCAAAGTGATGCAGTTTCACTTGTTTTCTTGTTTTAGACCCTGTTTATACCTGAAGCGGATTGACAGTCCAATCGGATCGTAAAAGTGAAGTCAATCCGGGCACATGTTTACATGGAGAATCCGATCTGCTTGAAACTTTGTTTTCGGTCTTATTGGTGACACTATTTTCTGTGCTTCCCTCAATGTCTACCATTTAGCACGACATGCACTAACTTCATTTTCAAGTCATTTTCAAGTCAAACCGTCTTTAGATGAATCAGATTGGAGACATTGAAGTCGATCCTTGCTTGAATCTCAAGTCAATCCATTCCACTGTGTGGATTGACTTCATCCATCCGTTTCGATCAGATCGAAAACATTCAATCTTCTTCATGTAAATACAACAAGGAGAAACAACATACATATATATATATATATACCTATAATTTAAAAAGATTTACAGTACGATATGTGACATACGAAAAGTAATATAAAGGTAGAGTGATGTGTATACGAAATGAAAGCTTAAATTAGGTGGGGCGGACGAGACTTTAGATAACAAAATACTGCAGGCGATTCGACCCAAAGATCTACGAAATATTGATGTTTCAGACCAAAATCCTCTTTTTAGTAATATAAAATTATAGTGTTGTGTAGACAGTGTGTTACGATGTATAGAAAATCTTAAAGGTGGTGAACTGGTAAGAGTTTAGAGAACGAAATACTGACGTTTCAGAGTAATATCAGGTAGAAAATATCTGTATATAGATCTGTGTATAGAAAATCTTAAAACGGTGACGTATATATATATACTGTCGAGATTTAAGATAACGAAACATTGACATTTCGAACCAGAACCGTTCATTAGAGAAATAGGAAAGAGTGTAGGAGTGATGTGTAGGCAGTGTGTTGATGAACTGCTGAGATTATAAAGACCAAAATACTCGCGTTTTGAGTCATAGTGCATGCTTTATTAAAGTAATATAAAACTAAAAGCTATATAGGCTGGGGTGCATGGTAAACTGTCAAGATTAGAAAATAAAATACTGGCGTTTGATCAAGCCAAAGTGTAGCTTCATCATAGTAATATGAAAGTAGTATATTTGTAGCTAGTAATGTTTATACGATGTATCGAAAACCTTATAAAGATGGTAAACCGCCGGTATTATATAGCAAACAGAATACTGTCCCCAAATACTATACCCAAAGTTCATCATTAGACTTTCCGCCAAAACCCTGCTACCGTTATATATACCGCCTGGATATAAGCTAAACAAGACTATAAATTTCTAATGAGCTGCAGTGACAATAGATCGTCGATAAGCGCAGCTGTAATGAGAGTCGGAGCTCGTTAGGGAAGTCTACAGTAAACTTCCTTTAGCCGTAATATTAAAAATTGATTTTGACCACGAATGCCAGTCTTCTCCCTTCTCATGTATAGTCCTCTTGAATTACATGACAGCAAAGCTCGCTATTTTATTTGTTCGCTAACACAAAGCATTCCGCATTGATATATTCATCTATTTCAGATGTTATGCATGTGCTTAATTAATATTCCATATTAAATGTTGTGTCATTTCAACACTTCAAAATGTGTTTTTTTGTAATTAAAATCTATCTTTCTGCGGTAGTATCAAAGACGACTTGCCCCAACACCTTAACGCTAGAATGAAAAATGCTTTCCTTGAAGTAAATGAATACCAGAGAGACAAGCTACGCGTAGAAACATCAGAAAATCGCCACCAAAACCAGAAGAATTCTCAATTTAGGTAAGACACAAATACGATACATAGATTTTAAAATAAATACATCAATTTTGCGTGTATGAGATCTGATATTTTATTCGGTTGCGTAGCAAAATCATTTATATAATATTTGTTCCCCGATGATATATATATAGGGGCATCGAGTAAAATATAATCAAATTGTCCACTGCCGTCCAGTTTAAGATTTATGTCATAAAGATTATATTTGTATACTGAGAGACTTCGACTTAATTCTGATGATATTTGTATGACTGAATATGTGCCGCTAAGTCAGGGTATACCTTTACACGAACCCACCTATGTGTCTTTCTTTTTTGTGAAATCAAACGGTAGTGTGCAGCGTAGGGCAGCGTTGAAATACAAATCGAAATATAGTAAGAACAATCGAAATATAGTAACTTAGGTTAGATATACTGCCGAAAGAGAGAACGTAGGAATCTAACGTTTCGAGCGAAGGCCCTTCGTCAGAGAGAAACGTAAAGAGTGTAAACAAACAATGAACTGCACGCTACTTTTATTTCACTATTTGAAATATAAAAGGAAAAAAAAGGTTGGATATACTGCCGAAAGTGGAACGTAGACGTCTGACGTTTTGAGCGAATCAACTGATTCACGTTTCTCTCTGAGGAAGGGCCTTCGCTCGAAACGTTATAGACTTCTATGTTCGCTGTTTCGGCAGTATATCCAATCTTACTTCGTTTCGGGTTAGTGGTAGCTTTCATTCTCTGCCAACAGCTTCGGCCTCCAAACAAGCAACGTTATAAGGTCACTATATAATCAAACACGATTATCAGCAATACAATGCTCTATAATGTTTCTTCAATTGTGGCACAGAAAGGGAGATTTTTATGCGAAGCAGCGAGTGAAGCCAACTCGTGTGTACATGACGAAACTGACAAAATTTCTCATCTTAATACCTCGCCAACCCGGCCTAGCTGTATGCATGGGTGACCCGTTTCAAGACTGGGTTGACTCGTCAGGCTATCGTGTAAACCGAGGAGCAAATTAATCACTGATTTAAATCACGTACACCTTCAGAGAAATCACAAAAAAATCATGAAAAAATAAAAAAATCACGAGAAAAATAAAAAAATCATGAAAAAAATCACATGGTTTTTTGATCACGTACACTTTTCAGGAGTGATTTGTCCCTCGGTGTAAACCGCGCTGGGTTGCTGAGCTAACCCGGGTTAGGAGGCAACCCGGTCCAAGATCTCCCATTTCTCAGATAATTCTTGTTATTGTTCTAGTAGTAAAGCTTTTCCCTCAAATAGTTTAGTTAAATGCATGTTCAAAACATATTAAACTTTCCACGTATTTATGATGCATATATATACAGACCATATAGTTGTATCTAATTGTTGCCTGTCTTTGCATGCACGAAGTCTAGTCCGAGTTATAGATAGATAGATACTTTTATTTAAATACGGTACTGAGCTCATTCAGCTTATAACAGATTAAGCTGGTATCAATAAAGACAAAGCTAATACCTAGACTATACTACTACATATAAAATATACTAAAAATTATCTACAAACGAACTATTACAAATAATTATTATATAGAATATGCAACCATGATAATAAATTGCTGCTTTCAAGTTTAGCATTAGTTTAACTTAAGTTCAACCAGTTAAGTTCAGTAATTTTAAAGGGCGAAGGATATTTTTATAAAGTTCTATTCTTCTATCTGATAGTAGCCTGAAAAGTAAGTTGTTAGTTTGGCTTCAAACAGTCTGCTATTGGTTATTTGTGATGTCCGAGATATGTTTTCCATGCATATGGCGCATATAGTGCGACATTCTATCGCACTTGTGCTGCGCAGCAATATATATACAGACACTTTTCATATTCGATCAAACATTTTGCTCATTAACGTTTATATAAACATCATCACTAGTCACTCTTTTTAAGTTCAAATGCACAAATCAAATAAACAGAATACAGAGCTTAAATATTTAAGCGCATTTCTGTTGGGTATATGCATGTAGTAAGGAATATCTCAGAATAGGAGAATACTGTATCATGGAGACCGTTACTCATGGCAACCGAGAATTCAAGCAAGCATTCTGTCTAGATCGTATGAATGACAGGAGCGCCGTTCAAATGCTTCAATTAAGCCAGATTGATCTGTCTTTCCTAATCAGTTCAGCCACCGTCTATAGTTATAGTTTAGTTTACTCTGGGCTTGTCTTGTGGTAACACTGGATCAATGAGGGATGGTCCTTATTGGACCTCTAGGGAGAACAGCTTATAGATATAACTGATATAGTTATCCACTATAAAAAACAACAACTCAGTTTTGTTTAGTTTAACGAAAAGGTGGCAAACTTCTGAGATTTTAAGAACGAAACACTAACGTTTTGAGCGGACATTTTACTCTAAAATAAAGAGCTACGCTCGAAACGTATTTCATTCCAAAAAAATCTCGACAGTTTACAACCTTTTTGCTTTGCTCTATCCAAAACACTGCATATATACGCAGTAATATATTTGCTTAGATATAACTCTTAGTTGTTATACGTAAATTTTGCATATTATTTTAAATGTAAATTAAAATATACGGACTTGGAACATTTTAACAAAGTGCATGTTTAGAATTTTATGTTTGGAAGCGTTTCATATCTGAAATATATATAGCTGACATACCCAATTCACATATAATTTATATAATATGCATCGGAAATGTCATGGTTTGGTACATGCTACTCGCATTAAGTTGAAGATTCGCATGTAAAAATTAATTGTACATTTGAAATTTTGAAATTCTGTATCGCAATTGGAATCCGTAAATCTTTTGATTCTTTCGTTTTTATATACAGTGGAACCCCGCCATACGACCATCCCGTTAATACGACCACCTCGTTATTACGCCCACTTTTCTCTGGCCTGAATGCATGTATTCTAAGTAGTGTAATACTCCCCCATTATTACGCCCACATTTAATAGGGGCCTTAAGATGCTACGACGACGACGACGGCGCTTAAAAATCAACAAAAATTCTATAACTGAAAAAAGTCACGGTTAACTAACTATTATATTTGATATTTAAAGTTAGTTTAATGACTTTTAAAACGTCCCAGTACTGCTAAAATGATTGAAGTGTCTGTATTGAAGTCAATCTCAAGCAACAGTTCTCATCTTTTGGCCGTTGACGTCGTCCTGAAGACGTGAAAATGCTCTACGTGGCGTTGTATAAAGAACGAGGACGGTGTTTGGATTACTGTTGGGATAACAAATTATTCATTCTCTTTGTTTTACGACTAGAATTATTTTATTTGGAGGACGCCGTCGTTGAAGTTGCCGTCGTAGATCTTAAGGTCCTTATTTTTTTGGCCCGACGATCGTCGTATTATAACGAGGTTCCACTGTAATGATAAAATTGGATAACTGGATAACCTATCCAACCATACCGGGCGAGTAGACAAATTAATAACTCTATACTCGACCTAGTTTCGTCACTCAGAGTATCACTGACTAATATCACTACTTGGGTTCTCCACTTGCGTTCTATCCCATAAAAATTATTCCAACAACATAAGATGAAGAGTTAAGTCTCTCGATATTGAAGAAACTAGATTTCAGTTTTGAAATATCAAATATAAGTACCATCATTCCACGACCTGCTGCCAACTTCACCATGTAGCCCAGTCGGTAGAGCGTTGGACTATAGTAAACCGAAGGTCGCGGGTTCCAATCCCAGCCGAGTAGAGTTTTTCTCTATACGACTTCAGTACCCGATATGATTCGTCACTTGGAGTAGCACCTAATATCATTATTCTCCACCTGATCTCGCTGTCCCACAATAATTATGTAAAAATTAATTGTACATTTGAAATTCTGTAGCCCCCACATTCAAACACATCGTTCAATTTCATTTATATATATATATTATATATATATATATATGTAATATGTGAGACGAAAATTTTTTCGTGAATTAGAATCCCGACAAACTATTAATTAAATCACTTTGTAGCGTCGTAATTACAGGAAAGAGAACTTAGAATCTGCAAATCCTTTGATCCTTTCGTATTTTTATTGATAAAATTCAACTGGAGCAAGATAGATTAGGGCCGAACATATATTAAAATATAATTATAAAAAAAAAAGAGAAAGGAACAGCCATATATATAAATGCTTAAATCCTTGCCATGAAAGGGAATATTGTTTTTCTAGGAAAACCTCCAAGAAAACAAATTCTTGAAACAATCTTTAATATAGTAGGGTAACGCTATAAATTTAAATTATGCCAAATCACAACCTGTGCGAAAAAGCAATATTTCTCTGTTTTCATTTGCAATGGTTGATAACTTATTAAATATTAAGCAGGCCACAAGCAAAATGTCTATAGATCGTTTATCGTGTGGGCTGTGTTGTTCAATCGTTTGATTCAACACGCGGGCGGATTTAAATATATGATTAATATTGGGGAAAGTTTAGTGTGGATGTTACCTTGAGTGTTAAAGAAGTCTTCAACGAACTGTTTTGAAAGATTTTCTGAAATGTCAGGCTTAGCAGAATTGCAGAAAGGACAATTATATATAAGAGTTACCAGCTCAGTATGTGAGAATTATGGTGAGTTTATAAATAGATAACGTTTATTTTATTATTTCCGAGCGTCAAGGAGCTAATCTCACCTATAGAGACGCCAGTTGGCTTTGAGTTGGGCCAGGAGAAATTAATTGAAGCGTCAAATAGGGACAGAACGGTATAAATAAGAACTATCGTTGACAAGCTCGTACCCAGGCTATTTTGCTTCAACGCGCCCATATAGGTCGCCGGGGCAATTCATTTCGTCTTCAAAGATGTACCTAACACAATGCCAGCGTGTTAGCCTAAGTGTATACTCAGACTAAATCCAGTCCAATCAACATGAGGCAATTTTTGTCTATATGGTGATTTTTCCTGAATATGTGTGTCACAAACCGAGTTTATCGTATAGCTTCTAGACTGACATGAAATACTAGTGGTATCTTTCGCCTAGCTTGCGCTGACCTAATGACCTAACATATACGAGTAGCTTTTTAAACTTGACTAAACCTAAACCTGAAGAAATCATATTTTTATACTTAATAACAGCCACAATCGTCATCGTCATCATCATCATCATCGTCATCATCATCAACATCATATCATTGTCGTCGTCATCATCAGCATCATCATCATCATCATAATCATCATCAACATCATATCATTGTCGTCGTCATCATCATCATCATCATCATCATCATCATCCTCAATATCATATCATTGTCGTCATCATTGTCATCGTCATCGTCATCAACATCATCATCATCATCATCATCATTGTCGTCGTCATAGTAATCGTCATCGCCATCGTCATCGTCCTCATCCCCATCATCGTCATCACCATCACCATCACCATCACCATCACCATCACCATCACCATCACCACCATCATCATCATCATTGTCGTCATCATCATCATCATCATTGTCGTCGTCATAGTAATCGTCATCGTCATCGCCATCGTCATCATCATCCTCATCATCATCATCATCATTGTCGTCATCATAGTAATCGTCATCGCCATCGCCATCGTCATCGTCATCATCATCATCATCATCATCATCATTGTCGTCGTCATAGTAATCGTCATCGCCATCGTCATCATCATCCTCCTCCTCATCATCATTGTCATCGTCATGGTAATCGTAGTCGTTCGTCGTTCGTCGTTCGTCGTTCGTCGTCATCGTCATCGTCATTCGTTTATTCGTCGTTATCAACATCATTGCCATAACAACTATCATCATTATGCACCATTATCATCACGATCAGCACCAGTTTCTAATTTGTCGTATACCAGACAGTCATTCAAACTTTAACACTACAACGTTATCGTTATATATAGAATCTACCAAGAATCTTACTAGAAGTCAATGGCAGTGAAGAAAAATAATGGAACGGTGATCAAAGATAATGACTTTATTGCACAGTTAACAAAGACTTTACCATGTAAGATAAGCGTGTTTGCAATACCTTCATATATAGAAATGAGGTGTTTTAATAGAAGTGCAAACTCTCCGCTTACGAAAGATTATAAATTATAATGCTATTTTTAAGGTTTTTGTTTTTGTGTCGCTTACGACAGGTCGTAGGTCATAGTAGTTTAATGGACGCTTAGTCGAAACCCAGGCATGGCGTCTGCTTACAAGAGGAGGATGTTCGCTTGTGAAAAATGCATGTCCGCTTATGAGAGGTGCATGTCTGCTGATGAGAGGTGCGCATGTCTGCTTATGAGAGGTGCATGTCTGGTTATCAGAGGTGCATGTCTGCTGATGAGAGGTTCATGTCTGCTTATGAGAGGTGCATGTCTGCCGACGAGAGGTGCATGTCTGCTTATGAGACGTGCATGTTCGCTTATGAGAGGTGCATGGATCTGCTTGTGAGAGGTGCATGTCTGCTGATGAGAGGTGCATGTCTGCTTATGAGAGGTGCATGTCTGCTGATGAGAGGTGCATGTCTGCTGATGAGAGGTGCATGTCTGCTTGTGAGAGGTGCATGTCTTGCATGTCTGCTTGTGAGAGGTGCATGTCTGCTGATGAGAGGTGCATGTCTGCTTATGAGAGGTGCATGTCTGCTTATGAGAGGTGCATGTCTGCTGATGAGAGGTGCATATCTGCTGATGAGAGGTGCATGTCTGCTTGTGAGAGGTGCATGTCTTGCATGTCTGCTTGTGAGAGGTGCATGTCTGCTGGTGTTAGGTGCATGTCTGCTTATGAGAGGTGCATGTCTGCTGATGAGAGGTACATGTCTGCTTATGAGAGGTGCATGTCTGCTTGTGAGAGGTGCATGTCTGCTGATGAGACGTGCCTGTCTGCTGATGAGAGGTGCATGTCTGCTGATGAGAGGTGCCTGTCTGTTTATGAGAGGTTCATGTCTGCTGATGAGAGGTGCATGTATGCTTATGAAAGGTGCATGTCTGCTTATGAGAGGTGCACGTCTGCTGATGAGAGGTGCATGTCTGCTGATGAGAGGTGCACGTCTGCTGATGAGAGGTTCATGTCTGCTGATGAGAGGTGCATGTCCGGTTATGAGAGGTGCATGTCCGCTTAATAATTAAGAGAGGTGCATGTCTTACAAAAGACGCCTGTCCGATGACGAGAGGTGCATGACCGCACACGAGAGGTATATGCTTACGAGAAATGTCCACAAATAGAGGTTCAATTGAATATTTTTTTAAAGATTACCAATATTAATATAATTAATATAAGATGGGAATTTTAGCGCGCCCAAAACACTCGCAGTCTAAATGTTAAATAGAAACACGACTTTTGCCTAATCGCCAAACACAATAATATAAACAACTACTCTCTCAACAATCGAAATATAGTAAGGTTAGATATACTGCCGAAACAGAGAACGTAGGAATCTAACGTTTCGAGCGAAGGCCCTTCGTCAGAGAGAAACGTAAAGAGTGTAAACAAACAATGAGCTTATATACGAAAGGTAATCATGTGACCAAAAATAAGCCAATCAGATAAAAATAACAATAACAAATTGATAATGAGATGCGAAAAATTAGCCAATCAAAGCAAAATAACAATAACAAATCGAGAATGAGATGCGAAAGACATTTGCTATTCATACCGTCGATGAGCAAAAAGGAGGGGGTGTAAAAAGGATGAGCGAGAGTAAAAATAGATAAATTAATAAAGTGATTTTTTTTATTAATTTATCTATTCTTACTCTCGCTCATCCTTTTTACACCCCCTGTTTTTGCTCATCGACGGTACGAATAGCAAATGTCTTTCGCATCTCATTATCAATTTGTTATTGTTATTTTTATCTGATTGGCTTATTTTTGGTCACATGATTACCTTTCGTATATAAGCTCACTATTTGTTTACACTCTTTACGTTTCTCTCTGACGAAGGGCCTTCGCTCGAAACGTTAGACTCCTACGTTCTCTGTTTCGGCAGTATATCTAACCTTACTAGATTTCGATTGTTGTTTCTACACTGCCTATAGCAGCACGCTATATACTTTTATTTAACTACTCTCTCACTCTTGTCGTTACAGTTCCGTTATGGGTGGCAGGAGTTATCGCAGGCGTGGCTGTATTGTTGGTTTTCATTTGCCTCATATGTATCTGCAAGAAATGTTGTTGTAAGAAGAAAGAAGCGGAAACCGACGACAAACAACAGGAAGTGATTGATCTTAAAAGTGTGCAGCTGGTCAGAGCAAGTTATCACGAGAAGGTTCAACCGTCCATGGACGAACTCGATTATAACAGTGAGGGGTTTGGGTCCCAATGTGGATCAGACGTTGCAATTGGTAAGTTCAGCAACATATGTAGATACGTTTCTATTTTCACATCTCAAACTCATTAATAATTCATGAGGTAATCAGCCAATTACAATAGTTCATTCAATCACCTGATTGAAATTGGATACTCCAGTATACGTAAAACCCAAGATATTAATAGATGAAAACCGGTGTTCATCTAATTCTTAAGATCTTAATTATCTATGCAAAATAAACAAGTTGCTGTATGAATAAATTTTAAACACACTCATGAATAAAATCTCATGAGGGTTTATCTTGATTGCATTTTTCAATTGAAATCGCTCGAAAACAATAAAATCACTTGGCCTCGTGCTTTCATTATTTTTTTTCGTGTATGGATCCCCTGATGAAACACTCAGACTCGTTGTTGATATATTACATAGGATATCATTCATCCATCCAACCATTCATCCATCGATTTAGTCATCCATCCATCCACCCACCCATCCACCATCATTGAAAAAAGTTTAAAAAAAAATTAAATCGATTGCTATCTGCACCAACTTAATTAATGTACACGATTACCGTTATTATATTGTTAAATTTTGTAAATATTTCTTGTATATAGTGTTTAAAAATGCACGGCTTTTAGGAAAAACAAGTTGAGTTTGTAATTAGTTAATTTGATAAAACTATACCGTGTTTAAATAAAAATTTAAAATCAAATGAAATCCATCCAGCCACATTCATCCATCCGTACACCTATATATTTACTTCCATCCATTCATTTTTTATTCATTCATTCATTCATTCATTCATTCATTCATTCATTCATTCATTCATTCATTCATTCATTCATTCATTCATTCATTCATTCATTCATCCATCCATGCATCCATGCATCCATGCATCCATCCATCCATCCATCCATCCATCCATCCATCCATCCATCCATCCATCCTTCAGTTTCTAACCTTATATAATCATGATCCTTATAGGTAGAATTCATTTCAGTCTGGCTTATGATTTTGGAGAGAATACGTTAACTGTTGGTATCATTGAAGCTGAAAACGTTCCAGCTAAAGATTTTGGAGGATTCTCTGATCCGTATGTAAGAGTAATGCTTCTTCCAGATAAGAGAAAGAAGTTTGAGACCAAGGTAAACTTGGTTAACTTAAATCTGATAAAACATTGCTGCTCGTGTTAAACGTTATACTTTAACTTGCTATTCCAGGATCCTTCCAAGTTAGAACAGAGTAGATCAATGCTTATGAAGCGAAAATTAAGTCTGTTTTATTTGAAAGAACAATTAAAATGACAAAGTTACATCTTTTGCAGTTTTTCGTTTCCTTGCTAGCTTCGTTGTTGAAATATTTCAGTTTGTTCATAGTCAATCGAGATATGGTCTGGAAACTCGACAAACTTCAAAGCGCCTATAATGAGCTGTGATTTTATGTTGAACCGTACCTTACACCGTGCACATCCCTTGTTTTATCATGTTTATTAATATTTAAATAGCACGGTTGCGTGATTGAACTGAAACGTTGCTATTGGACAATTCGTTCATTATACTAAAATACAATGTGTTCAGTGACCGTGCACCGTGCACAAAAATGCATAAAGGCGAACATAAAGATAGACCAAATTAGACTTTAGCTGAGTTTCCAGACCATATCTCGATTGACTATGGTTTGTTTGATATACAAATTAAACATTTTGACGTCACATGTGCATAATGCTTTATCGGAGGTTATACATCTTTGCTACTCTCAAACTAAATTAATTGGAAAAAAGAATATAGGTGCGTTTCTCCTAGTCCAAACACCAAACATTGAGATTTTCAAGTGATTATGTTTGATAATAGCAAAGATATAACTTTCTCGATATGATAACTCATTATGCATGTGTGACTTCAAAATGCTTAATTTGCATATCAAACAAACTGAAATATCTCAAGAAAATTTTATTTTTCGTTTTATAAGCACTTTAAAACAAAAATAGGCTTAGAGTCTTAATTAAGGGCACCAATTTGAGGGTGGGTGCGTTTTTGAAGCTGGGTGCTAACTCGGGCAATTACAGTTTGGCATAAAAGCTCACCACTATCTTACATCCTAGTAATCTAGTCTAAAAATATTCTCGTATTCTTTCAAAGGTACAAAAACGAACACTTGACCCAGTCTACAACGAGAGTTTTCATTTTCGTAATTTACCGTACAGCGATATCAGCAATCGGATCCTAGCGATGGAGGTGTACGACTTCGATCGATTCTCAGGTCACGATATCATCGGCATTGCTAAGTTACCGCTTATTGACGTCGACCTGGCACAACCCATGGAAGACTGGCGTATTCTAACCCCACCGTCAAGCACAGGCTGGCGAACGGTAAGGCTCTCTTTTGAGCTTTAAATTTACGTTAACCCATTTCTCCTGAAGGCTTTCAGCTGACAAGTAAAATAGTCTGGCATTTATAGATCGGTCAGTCAAAACATTCAATAAGATATACTTATTATCATCATTACTATCATATCATCGTCAACATCACCAACATTACCACCACCTTCATTAGCATGACCATCACCATCAGTACCATCATCAAGATTATCATCATGACCACCATCACCATAACCATTATCACTACCACCACAATCGTCACCATCGACCATGACCACTACTACCTTCATCATCATCACCACCACCAATACCAACACTATCACGACCATCATCACCACCACCATCATCAGCACAACTACTATCACCATCACAACAACCACCACCATCATCATGACCACTATACCACATTCATCATCACCATCACCACTATACAAATAATGTAATCTTATCCTATTAACAATGATTTACCTTCACAGAAAGTTACTCCAGAACTCGGTGAGATCTGCTTTGCAATTCGATATGTCCCAGCTAATGGTAAATTACAAATTACCGTTCTTGAAGGGAAGAATCTGAAAAGTACAGACGAAGGGGGATTCTCAGGTAAAAAAATAATCCACGAATTGAACTATACTGCGCATTCTACAAGCTTTTCCAAGGACCATCAGTTGTCCATAAACTTCCGAAAGGATTAGGGAATTTTGTTGACAAACAAGGCTAATTGTACATTAGAATAACAAAAACAGAAACCTCACACAAAAGAAACCTTCCAAAATTAAATTAAGTAGAGTGCTACTGTGGTGTAGGCAGTGTTTTAGATAGAGCAATTAAGTGGTAAACTGCCGAGAATAGTTTTAAGAGTAAAATACAAGGCATTCAAAATATGGTCTGGAAACTCAGCTAAAGTCTTTGTTCTATCTTTTTGTTCGCCTTTAGGCATTTTTGTGCGCCTTTAGGCATTTTTGTGCACGGTGCACGGTCACTGAGCTGATGTGCACGGTGTAAGGTATACGGTTCCATATAAAATCACAGCTCGTTATAGGCGCTTTGAAGTTTGCCGAGTTTCCAGACCGTAGTATGGGATCGTTTTCACTCACGTGATCGGTGGCCCCGTTCGGGGTGGTGAAACAATACGAAATGTTTGAACAAGAATAGAGTTAAATTCCTATAGGATAAAGATTGTGTACCAATATGGCCGCCGTGACATCACATCAGAGTAAATATTGCTCGAAACGTCAGTATTTCGACGATAACAAATTACTCCAAAACAACGGATTGAAATACATTGTTTTATACGTATGTTTTTAGAAATAGCATTTGGCTTCAATTTGATGTATAGTATAAGTTTCCTCGTTATTTTAAACTTTTTAAAATGTAGTAAATGTTCGACAATATTTAGCTGGGAAATAACACTAAGAAACTTGTTGTCGTTTTTCTGAGTTTTGAGCTGAAATACTATTGAAAAATGCTATTTGGTATAGAAACTTCAAGACTTTAGCTAAAAGGGAAATAATTAAAAAATATAAAAACAACTGCCATTTTGTAACGTTTAGCAAACAAAATGGCAGTTGTTTTTATATTTTTTAATTATTTCCCTTTTAGCTAAACTCTTGAAGTTTCTATACCATTTTTCAATAGCTTCAGTTTCATATACAGCCCAACGTTCGGCGTTAAGTATTTCAGCTCAAAACTCAGAAAAACTATACAACAAGTTTCTTAGTGTTATTTCCCAACGAAATATGGCCCAACATTTACCACATTTGAAAAAGTTTAACATAAACGAGGAAACTTATGCTATACATCATATTGAAGGCAATGCTATTTCTAAAAACATACGTACACAATGTATTTCAACTATTCGTTGTTTTGGAGTAATTTGTTATCGTCCCAAACAAAATATATAGGAGGATGAAAATTAAGTAACTTGCAGCACGGAGACCTGCAAAGAGACTGGCACTGGCTTCAAAATCCCCCCCTGAGTTATCGTTCCAGTCTTTTTAGAGTTCAATGAGTTTAGCTGACAACTTTCATTTATCTATATAGATCCCTACATGAAGATTTGCCTTATCCAAGATGGCAAACAAGGAAAGAAGAAAAAAACAACAGTGAAAAAACGAACACTGAATCCCTTCTACAACGAGACATTCACTTTTAAAGTACCGTTTGAGAAAATCGAAATCACTTCCTTAATGGTAGTTGTTTTGGACTTTGACAGAATGTCGAAAAGTGAAGTGATTGGAAAAACTATTATAGGCGCTCTGGCATCGGGAGGACCTGAACTCAGACATTGGCAGGATATGTTAGCGTCACCTAGAAAACCAATTGCGCAATGGCATGCACTTTCGAAATAGATATACACCTGCTGTTAATGTGTGGTATTCACAGTTGCGTGAGTGAAGGAATGCAGTCTTTACGGCAAGTTTATTTCATATGGTTCTTTATAGTTCTTTTATATTATGGCAGCGTTCGGCGTTACATCTAACACTACCGTGGGAAATCCACGATATATTGACATCGTGTACAATATGATAAGACTGCGTTCACACGAGTCCAGTATAGAAAATAAACGGTAAAATGTGGTTACGTTCACACGAATCCGTCATAATTTAACGACGCTTTGACGGTGTTCACACAACTCCGGAACCTTCTGGTGTACATCCAGTACTTCAATGCTGTGCACTGTTTGAATAGCCATATCTCGTCAAAAGTAAATGGAAACGAGGAGCAATTCAAAGAATATTATCCCACCAAAGTGTATAGTACAATTTTAGTCTTTCTGTTAGGAACTCTCTTCTCCAAAAACGCATAGTCAGAATAATGAACAAAAGTAAATTTGATGCGCACCTTTATTTAAGAAGAGTAAAATATTAAAAATCCATGATATTTGTTCATTGCAAATAGGACAACTTATGTTTTCTTACAAGCATGGAATGTTACCTAAAAGCTTTGAAAATTGATTTCCAATAACTAGTCAAGTTCACAGTTATAATACAAGAAGTGCCGGACAATTTACCATTCCTTTATGTACAACAAATATTTGTCAGTTTTCAATTAGATACCAAGGTCCAAAGCTCTTCAAGTCTCTTGCTGCTGAAATTGTCAATTGCACTAGCCTCAAACTTTTTTCAGAAAAACTCAAATCTTTTTTTTTATCAATCATATTCTGAGTAAGGTTATTTTATTTATTTCCCGTTTTGACTTCATTATTGACATGATACTGTTTAACATTTGATTTTTCATTATCTTCAAAATCTTTTTTCATAATTTTGTACTTACTTAACTTTAGGAGGAAGTCATAGTTACTATAAGCCTTAAGGTTTTTTCTATAACTCCTCCCACTGGTCCACTACATGTTATTTTCAACTACTTTTGTAAATCTTTTTTGTGGTAAATTCAATAAATCCAATCCAATCTTCTCCTATTTGGCTAGTCATTGTTATGCTGTTATAATTGTTCAAACAGCAGCACAAGTTCTTTGTAGAAGCTTTCCGAAGTCGAGAAGACAAATAAAGTTTTCCATTGTTGAAAAATACGCCAGCCATTTGGTTAGGAGCTGAAAATATAGGAACTGGGTACTAAAGCGGAGCGAAAAAGTGTCGGATCTTATGTTCACACGACAGCGCCAAGGGTTCCGTTTTCATCTCGCTCCGTCTAGAAATATTTTTCAAAATGCTCCGGTTAGAGCGCCGTTTTCACGCTATTTCGTTCCGTTGCCGTGTGAACGCAACGGCGTTTTGTGACTTTTTAGCGCCGTTTTCAACTCGCTCCGGACTCGTGTGAACGAAGGCGTTGATTTGCGAGATTTTTTGAACGATCGAAACGTCTTTGTTTAGGCCTGGTTTATACAGCGTGCTATGTGCGGACCGAACTAATTATTTGCCTAATTGGTTCGGTCATAGCACGCTGTATAAATCAATTTGGCTCGCTCTTTGAATTAGGTCCGCTCTTAACCGTGCGGCTCGCTCCTTGAAGGCGTGCGGAACGCTCTTAGCACGGTGAAGCACGCTGGTGATTTATACGATCGTGCCAATACCGCACCTAAATAAGTGATGATTGAATAAAATTTATTATAATCCATAATTTCATTTTAGTGTTATAATAAATTTGGTTCGTTCAAAATTTTTCATGTATAAATCGGACAGCGTTCTACCAGCGTGCCAAAGCCGCACCAATTAATTAATTAGTTCGGTGCGCTCATAGCACGCTGTATAAACCAGGCCTATTTGAAATAAAGTTGCTGTTATAGACTGCATTCCTTCACTCACGTGATTACATGAATTTCTTTGCGTTAGGCTTGTTATTGATGCGTCGTTATTTTGGACCCGACGAGTTACAACGTAGCGTTGTATCAGATAGATGTCCACCTAAAGTGGCTCCCTGGGATTTGCAACTGCACGCAGTTTCTAGCTCTAAAATGTACATTTATGTTTAAACTGATCTACTATATATAGCTAAAAATTATTGAAGATATAATTATAACTAAATAGCTAAAAATAATTCATTAATCAACCAACAAATAAATTCATAACGCAGCCAGGTGAAGAATCAGACATAGTTTAACGCTACTCTGGCTTAAAAGTTTTTTGAACGTAGCTTAAAAAGTTACTGTTCATGACCCAACATAGTGTGTTCATTAGGGGTGATCGTTGTGAAGACAGGTCCCATATTTATACTCTCATAGAACCATTGACAACGTTATCTATTTAACAAATAGATTCCATTTTGCCGTTGTCTGTTCAGTTATAGATGCACAGATGACGTCACAACGTGGTAAGAACAAAAAAGTGGCCCACGAGACGCAGTCGAGTGGGTCACTGATGTTCTTACCATGTTGTGACGTCTTCTGTGCATCTATAACTGAACAGACAACAAAAAAATTGAATCTATTTGTTTTATACAATTAAAATTTAAAAGGTTTTTGTCGAAACTCTTGCCGGATTTGGGGGCACGAAGAAGGAAAAAAGCAAGTCAGCTGACGTGATCTGACGTGACCATGTGTCTGTTCTCTAATAGATCATGGCCAACAACCAATGAAAACACGCATAGCAACCAGGGTATTGTATAATACTATTTGCATCTTGTTCATAGATAACGTCATCAGTGGTTTCGTGAGAGTATAAATATGGGACCTGTCTTCACAATAATCACCCCTGATGAAGACACTAGATCGGAGTGTCGAAACGTTGGGTCATGCACAGTAAGTTTTTAATCTACGTTCAAAAAACTTTTAAGCCAGAGTAGTGTTAAACTAATCAATCCAAGTTGAGTGGTTGAACTATCAAAAACACTTTTAAAATCAAATAGCAGAATAAACACACAATCTAAGTAATTTACAAAATAGACTTTATTGCACATGAGTTGCCATGATATTTAACAATGAAAATCGCTACAAAATTTACACAGACAAGTGTCTAATTTGATATAGATTTTCCAATTTCCAAGCAATAAAATACACCACATCTGATCCACCATCCAAAGGCAAGACTTTCTTTAGCATTTTCTTTCAGTCTTCTTCTTCTGGAGGTAATTCAATAGGTCCTAGAGCATGGTGATGGCCCTAGCAATAAACAATTCACAATAAAAAACTAAGTGTTCAAGTCATGTACAGCAGGGCTTGAAATATGTGGTACCCTAATATCCTGAGCATATGGATACCAATTCTTTATTTTGAATACCAAACGATTCCAGAAAAATTGAGTGATGTTATACTAAGTTGTGAGATACGATAAGCTTTGGGCCATTAAAATCAGAGAATATTTTCTCCTGGTCATGGCTTGATTAAGACACATCTTATCTAAGTTGCAAACACACTTGTATAAATTATCAATTTCAATAAGTCACGACTTATTTTGGACTAGCTTTCAACCCTGTTCTTATTTTAGTTGTGATTAGTTTTGGTCACAAACAAATTGACCAATTATACAAGTGAGTTCAGAACTTAAGGAGTTGAAACTTATTTTCTTCTGTTAAAGTGGCTTAATGCCATATTTTACTTGCAAAAGGGAGAACCTTCAGACAACCTAGGCACGAATACCGTAATGATTCGAAATAGCGCCCTCCTTGCAATAAGTGCCCCCTCCCGAATAAGTGCTCCCCTCAACATGCTATTACCCAATCATGTGAAAGTGACCCTTTCGACGACCCTTTTTTGTTGTTGATGAAAGTGACTGTGACGATGAACTTGCCATTGATTGAGAACAATTAGCTACATTATAAATATAGCTACTAGCATCTATCTACTAGAGCAGAGAACTAGGGTTTCAGTTTTTTTTAAATCCTTGTTCTTGTTCTTGTTAAGATTGTTACTAAAGTTCTGCATTTTTATGGAATCAGATTGTGGTGTTTGGTAAAAAATTAAATAAGTGCCCCCTCCCGAATAAGCGCCACCTCTCGAATAAGCACCACCCCCCCCCCCCTCGACCTCCTAAAATTATATAATACTTGTATACCAGTAGTTCTTCAAATATGACTAATTCAGGGCTTGATACTAACACTAACCCAATTTCAATGGGAAACAGAGAAAGCAATATTTAAGAATTACTTCCCATAATAGGTGTGTTTCAGGGTGTTGCTAGCACATCATATTTCAAAAAAACTGGCAAGCTCCACTCAAAGTAAACATACCGTTTAAAATCAACAAAGTATAGATACAGTTTCTGGATGTTTAACACTGTTATTCAGCGGCTGTTGGCTCACTAGCAAGTATGTTTGCCATTGCTTACTTTGTGGGCAGCCCACCAATTCCTTTGCAAAATGATGCGTGTGCAATACCTTGAAATTTGCCTATTGAAAGTAATGTTACAAGTTAAATTATAGTGTTCAGCCTTTCAATATCACAAATATGACTAATATAATGCGGATATTATAACTGAGGAAGTTTTGCTTACAATAATGTCATAATAATCATGTTTCAGTCTCCAAAGTACCCAGAACGTCAGAAAACCTCCTAAACCTTTAGACCATAAGACATAGGCACGTTTAGGTGCGGGAAACATGTGAAACGACACCATTTATATACAGTTCACCACAGCTCAAACTGAAACTTGAAAACAAAGTAAATAAACCATCGTTAATGATTCTAAGTAAGAATTTCAAGATATTAGATCATTGCTATATATTTATAATAAATCTAGTACAAAATTACCTTATTTCCCAGTAAGAAACCAGGAGTTTTTTGCAAAAGAATCACAAACAAGTCCACCAATTTCCCAACAAAGATGGCGGCCAACACAACGTGAATATGCGGAACGGGGTTTGCTATAACCCGGGCGATGATCGAGGATGAACATGAAATCTTTTTGGTCAGCAGTCGAATATATAGCATAACATCTAGCGAGACGTCTAGCCAAATATGGAAAATGTGCTGGATGATTTTAAAAATGTTTCGAACAATGCGAAAGAAGAAGAAGCACTGAGGTAAAAATGTAAATAAACTAATCTTTATTTATAGCTCTAGCAGTCCAGTATGTACTATTTACAGAATGAGTGGCCGTTCTGTATCGGGGTATACAGACACGAGGCGAAGGCGATTGCCTGTATCCCGATACAGAACGGACACAAATTACGATCTGATTTGGTTAGTTCATTGGCGTAGTAATTTTTCTAAAAAAACGTTGTCTAAGTCGAGTAAATCAAAGCTAAAGTTTATGTAAATCAAGAGGAATCTGTATCACATATACAGACACTCATTAAACATGGATTTTCTTTGTGTTTTCCTCATGAATTATTAGTGAGTTTTAGAAATATATATATATATATATATATATATAATATATATATATATATATATATATTGTATAATTAATGATATAAATATAAGTCTGTATATTGGACTGTAATTACATTATGATCTTACTAGTAATACTGTAAGCATGTGTTTAATAGTACAAACACAACTGGATATTCATTTAGTTAGTTTATGATGGAATAAAGAAATTAATATTTTTGATATATATCAGCATAATGTAGACCTGCATGTCAAGAAATTATTTTAAAGAGACTAGCACGTTCAAGGGCAAACAAAATGCTGTTGAAGTGTAATGCCAAAATCAACATTTAAACAACTTGCATGGAAAAATTGCCCACATGCATCACATCCCAGCCAGTCTTCACTGTCATCAGCTTTACATATCTTGCAGACTGATGAATTTCTTCTAAAGAGACAAAAAATACAATTCCCTCTGTATCAATGTCCCATAATTACAATTCTTAATTATAATTAATACACTGTTAATGTACACTAAAAGTCTAAATTAACTTATATAGATTATTAGACAAGATTATTAGTATACTTATCTTATATTTTGAATATTACAGTCAAAATGGAAATATTTTCCCACTTCTGCGTCTGTAGTTTGTTGCGTATTACTGTATTTCTGTAGTTGCTACTAGAAATTTTTTGTTGAAAAATCTAAATAAAAAGTATGATTTGGCTTTCATGGAATCTAATCATAATATAATGAATGTTTCTCCCAAATCAATGTAATCAACAAATAAAATAATATACCTGTAAATCAAGAATAAGCAACTTTTACGATCGATAGACTTTCCTCGCACTTCAGTAGCATACTACAGAAATACAGTAATACACAACAAACTACAGAAGCAGAACTAGTGGGAAGGAATTTCCATTTTGACTGTAAGTTTAATAATTCTTTACAACCAGCACAAAAATTAATGGCAGAGCTAGGAATACCTAATTTCTATTTTTGAGCCATGCACTTTCTTTAAATGTATGACTATAGTAGCTAATGCTTAAAGTGCTGTACATGTGCATGTGTGACAACACTTTATCTCTGTAGATTGCCAATTATTACATAACTACTCAATTGTTTGATTATGCAAATTGTATAGTTTTAATTTTGTATAGTTATAATATCCCTCTTAATTTTGTATACTCTACTCACATATAAGTTCAAAGCTCGACAACAGGGTGACTCCCAAGCAGTCACCCATCCTAGTACTAGCCCCATCTGACTGAGTGGGCTTAACTTTTTTGCGAGAGGCAGCTCACTAACACCACACACCACCCGTGCTTCCCATAATTATTGTATTATGTCAATACTGATCAATAATATGCAGTACATGAAAGGATAATAATTTATTTTTTCAGTATAAATATAACATTAAGTGATAAATCTAGCAGAAACTTACTCTTCAATGTCATCATAACAAGAGCCGAAGATAGCAGATGTGACCCTGTGCCTCTCATTTCGCATGTTAAAGTTTCCATTGACTTGCAGATTTTGGCAGAGGTGTTTAGCAAACTATTATAATATATAGTAGAAATGGAGAAAAATTAATGTTTCTTAACACGTGATGAAGTTACTGTATAATAATTACACTCATTAAAGATATATGGATGATGTATACAGTACAATTATCTTATAAATGTGCATGCAGACTGCTACTTACAAGGCATATTATTATTCCACAATTGAATCCATCAGTCTGTGTGTAATGTTTTGGTTGTATTATTGGCCATGTGTTTGATTCCCATCCCGTTTTAATGTCAACCACAGTACTGCAGTTAGAAAAATTAAGATAAAATTGTGATTATGAATGACTTAGAATTTTATTGTGTTCAACAAGCATTTCAAATTCTAAGATATGTTAGCTTTATAAAGTCATCATTTTCCCCTGATGATGTGACTCTCGCGTCATTAGTATTTTACCTTAGACTGCCTAATAATAAATCATTCTACTCAACGAGTGGAGAATTAATCTTCTGACAAGAATAAGCTAAGCTACAACAAGTATCTTATAAATAATACCCAAGTTTGTTTTACTGTTTTATATTGTTTTATTTATATAATTTTAGTCTTTTTTTAACCTGTCTAAATTTTGGATTTTGTTTTAATTTTAATTTTAATTTTAAACCAAGTCACTACACATGGGGAAAATTATTGTTGGAAATAAAGTTTAGTGCGCATGGGCGTAGCATTATAATTCCAGTAAAACAATGTTAACTTTGCACTTTACACACATTCTCACACTATTATTTGTGGACAATTATTTGAAGCTGATTCTGCAACTTCATACTGTAGCTACCAGTAATCGAAACTTGGAGAAGTAAATTAAATAATACTTAAAATCATCTATTGTAATGTACTAAAAATTTCGACGAAGTGTAGTTCTCACCTTATTTCATTTATTAGTTTGGCAAGTGCTGGGTGGGATTCCTTGGTGATGAGTTCATGGACACATCCTTGCATTGGGTCAAAATAATATGTGGTTTTCTTTGCTTTATCAATCACCTGGAATGTGTTGAAAGATTCACCCAGTAAGGATCAGTATAAGGATCAAATTGTACATAGTATAGTATTTAAATTATTCTGGACTAACATCTCCACCTACATTTTTTCCTGTTTAGAAATTATATGACATACCAGGAGTGTCCAATGGTTTCCACAGATATTTAGTGGAATCAGCATTTTGTTGGTAGCTTGGAAGTTTTCTCTTAACCAGAGCCTACGTGTGCTTGCACTATTTTGGACTAATTTGCACAGGTACGAGTTTGCAACAAAAACGTCATCATAGGTAATGGAAAGCTTCCACATAAAAGAATCTATGATCTAAACCAATAAATTTTAATAATTAATAATCAATAAATACTAATTAGTAATTAATGATTGATTAAGAATAATTAATAAGTAAAAATTAGTAATTTCCACATTATAATTTCCACATTATAATTTCCATATTAATATTTTCACATCATTATAATATATTTTCACATTATTATTATAATTACTAAATAATAATTATTAATAATTAATAAATAATATTCCGCAATGAATAGTCAATGAACAATGATTGACAATTGATAATCAATAATTAAATTATATTTTTATATGGCTTTTTAAGTCATTGGAACTTTAAATGAGAAGTTATCTTGTCACTGATTTCTTGTTCACTGACTTTCTGTACAAAACATAAAGAGCAGGGTTTCTGCATCCGAAGGGATGTGAATAATTTCAAAGTTTTCATTATATGCTATAAAATGTCACATTTCCAATAAGCGTACAGGCATACTGATAAGACTAGTCTAGGAGATGGAGTCAATTGACTGTATTGAAAAATATAGTGACTTGTACATGCATTTATCCAGAATTCTTTACGCATAGTAAACATTGTTTCTTGTAGAATTACTGGAAGATAGGACTGCAAAATCACCAAGTTTGCTGCAAAGGAAACTCCTGCGTAGTTACTCACGTTAACTTAATAAACAACTTTTACATATATGTATTTGGATTGGTTGAGGTTGCGCATTAATTGACCAAAATCTTTAAATACAGTCGAAACTACCTGAGCGACCACCTCTTGTAAGCAACTACTATTCAAATTACTGAAAGTTTGCCCAGTTAAGTTACTATAACAAAATCTCTCGTCATATTGAAAAAATCTAGAATATACTTCTAATTTTTATGAGAACTATGCGGGGCGTCGCTTTTAATATGATTTTCTTGATGGGTTTCTCGATTTGTGCAGGGAGCATTGTTAATTGGTCTTGTTAAAAGTACAGGCCACATAATGATCACATTTTAGTATACAGCTAACATCTCACCATGTCTGTAAGCCACCCAGGTATTACATTTCCTTCCTTAATTAACTTCGGCGCGTATTTTCGTATCTCATTCGGAGAAATAAGAGTCCACAAATCTCGAACAGTCATTTTGTTGGATCCAAAATCCAAGAAGTTGTCGTGTAACTTGAAGCCCTTTTGACAAGCTTTTAAAAGACGTTCAATTGGATTGCATTTATCTTGCTGCCCTGTTGATTTATCAGTTGTGGGATACCTGTAAGAGAAACATATCCGTTTGGATATATACGCATATCAATGGTCGACTCAGGGGGGATTTACTAAAAACTCATTAACCGAGCGAGAAGTCTTCACGGAAAAGTGTGATAACACCGCACACGAGCACACTTACAGAGAAAACTGCATCGAGGTACTGTAGTTCCTAAGGTTTGCACATCATGTATAACTATGAACTAAGTGCTTACAGAAACAGGGACTTGTGATTTATATTTATAAAGTTCTCTAGTAAGATAACCGAATTACTTCTTTTTGTTTTTCTGTTTGAAAGAGTTTCATTTGGTGATATTATTTCAAAATAATTGTAGGGTTGGCAAAGATGGTTTTGTCAACAAAGCTAATATTTTTTTGTCATTAAGCAAAGATTGTCTAAATTTCTAATATAATTTTTTATACAAAAATAGAACGAAATAAAAAGCTTCCTGAACTGTGCAAACTTGTAAACAAATTCACCCAAAGAAACGCATTATATTTACGTTCATTTTTGGGTGTTTTTGCATGCGCATGCTGACACAATAAAACTTCTCGATTAATATCAATAATTTTTTTGGCCAAATTAGCAACCAGCTTGTGTGCGGTAAAAACCCTATATAGAGAGCCACTTTGAGATCTTTCACGACCCAAGCCATACAATAATTTGGCATAGTGTTAGCGTTTGTTTAATTATTATAATTGCACATGCAGTATATTTTCGCCTGCATGTACCTATTAAAGTCTTTATCATACTGAGGGGCTGAATTGGTTATCTTGCTTGCTTCTTGGACTTTATTGGTGGTTAAATTTGGCGTCGTGCTCTGTCAAAACACAATAATTACTCATCACTCGATACAGAAAAGTCACAAGAATGAGAGCAGTGGTGTTAGGAAGAAAGGGAGAGAGTGAGGGAGGTAAAAAAGGAGGTAGGGAGAAACGAAAGAAGGGAGAGAGAGTGCGAGATATGTCAATATTCAATAATATCTTACTTGTGAGAATTCGTGCATATCCTCTTTGGTTAAATCTAAAACAACAGGCATTTGTTTAGGATTGTTTCGTTTTTCTTCCTTCTTTCTCTTCCATCGCCGTCGAGGTGGCAGTGGCTTGTGAAAGATCTGATGGTATTCGACACCAGTGACTTTCAACTTTTTCTTTACAGGGCTTGACCGAAGAGGAAGACCATTCTCAGTTGGACAACTTTGAGATAATAACTGCTGTAGAGCGTCCACTCGTTGTACTGCTTCCTCCAGAACGTCTTCGTTGTCGACGAGGAACGTTGTGTTTCGCAAGAGGTCGAGTTTCTCCTGCAGAGTCTTTCGAATTTTTCCGTAACTTGTCTCTGGTGGAAGAACAGTGTTTTTTTCAGGATCACATGTCGGAGGCTCTTTTCTTTTTAAACCTCTCGAAGAAGCGTCAGATGTGAAGAAACTGTCGCTGGATTGTGGAAGAGTGTCGCTGGCTGCTGGAAGAATATCGCTGGATGCTGAAAGAGTATCATCGCTGGATGCTGGCATATTATATTTGTTTGTTGCTGTTGTAGCTCTTTCGGAATTGACGGGCGTTGTTTGGGATAGCTCTGGCTTCATATGAAGATGTTGGGTGTCCAGAGTGATAAAAACACTATTTCTATAAGCGCTTGGTAGACTGTCAAAACCCCATTCTTCATAGAACAAAAATACCGCAAAGAAATGCTTGCACGGGAATTGCGTTTTCTGCCACGCATAGCAGGAACAACTTGGCTCGTTGATGTTGATGAAATGTTTATGTCCGACCTTTGTCTCGCTTCTGACGTTAAACGTCCCATTTGTCAAATTTACCGGTGTAACGTCGGAGTTTTTGTATACTGCAGCGGAATAACGATTCTTAAGGCAGCATTTCACAAAATGGGGTGGTCTGTTGTGTAAATAGGCAGGAACAGATTTATTGTACTTTCGGTACGCAGTACTTAGTCGTAAGTTTGCGTCTAAGTAATGTTGGAGGGAATCAGGAATGAAAGACTCGACCAACGTCACAGCAATGCTGTACAGCGACTTATCTATCGTACGTGGTAAGTAGTCGTACTTGAACACCCGGTTTTGTGCCTCCACTCCGTTGTTGGTATTCACAATGTTGGTCACTTTGCTGTTTGCGGAAAGCATGTGCCCATCGGAAAGCGCAGGGAAACCATATTCTTTCCACGTACTCTTTGACATTAGCGTGTTTTCGATATAGACGCGATTCTCTGAATTCCTTCAAAACTGCTTTGTATTCTGTTTCTGATCTAACGTATGCTAGCTTCTTCATGCAGGAAAGAAAGGTTTCCTGTTCTGCTGGTGACAATCCGTTTTTGCTTGCTCTTGACCATCTCATAAGTGCTTGCATCCGATGGAAATCGCAGATGTACACTACAACACCGGGAAAACACTTCTCTATGGCACTTATCTCCGCGAGAGAGTAGTCAACCATAAAGTATTTCGGATTCCATGTCGGGTTCCAAAGCTTGATCACGGCTAGAGCTTCTTCTATGGCAGCTTGCTCCTCGGACTGGCACATGAATTCCGCCACAACTTTGTAACCAACGTTTGTGTGAACGCACACAAAGAAGAGAGGGATTGCATATTTGGTTGTTTTGTAAGTAGCATCCATAAAGGACAACTCTCCGCCATACCGGTCAAGTACTCTCTGTTGCCACGGTTCTTGGTGAACAAAGAGAAATTTCTGTTCATCTTTACCTGCGTTGGTGGTATCATCTCTTGTTCGAAAAAAAAACTTGCTTTCTGGTGATTCTTTTTGCCAGTCCATAATTTTCATTCGAAGAGATTCTTGATCATCGTCGCAGTACTTGAATGAGCTAATTGCTTTCGCTACGTAGTTTCGCACATCCTTTCGACTGGGATAATAACGCTTGTTGGTTTTTCTTGGCTTCGCACTTTTACAGTCACTAGGAAAAAGAGTTTCCTCGACGTACTGATCAAGAGAGCGTTTTACCTCAGGGATTCTAGTGACATTACGCTTTACCAAATCATAAATCTTTTCAACGAGTCGTGGATCCATTCGCTGTCCCACTGACGCGGAGGCACCAATCGCGTGGTTTGAATGTGCGTTGTTTAGAGGGATCCTCAAGTAGTAACGATCGGTAACATGAAACTGATGACCGGAATCGCTTTCAGCCTTTGCTTTAATATCTCTAAATACTTGTTTCTTTGCCATTGTTAGACTATTCTGTGTGAAAAAATTTGTTCCGTCGATGGAATAATCTTCGTAAACTTTTACGTGCCGTATTTGCAAAGTTGCGCGACAATCTAACTTTTTTGTATCCTGCAAACGTATGCGCGTCTTGGTTGCGTAGTCGTGCTCTTGTGATTTATTTGCTTTACAGGTACCCCTTGAGTCCTATTTTTTAAAAAGTTAGAAGATGAATGTAAGCAAAACTAAAAGCATTTCATTTTACACTTAGCTTGAAATCTCAGCATTTATTATACATTTTTTCACCTTTGTAGATCCGTGTAGACAATGTCTTGTTTTGTTGCTCACAAGAGTAAACGGTTTTCCGAAAAACTGTATTGGAATATCGCCTTTCTTGCTTTCGAACACGGGTGGAGCTGTATAGAAAATATGAAATGACTGTGTAAGCACGAATGCTTAATTAAACACTACAATTAAATTAAATTTTCTTGGTGACCGGAGTTATTGCAATAAAACTGAAAGGAAATACAGTTCTTTTGTTTGATTGATTTTTATAGCCTGACTTTTTAGGAGCCTTGGAACTACTAACGATTTTAGCTCCTGTATAGGCTATTTGCACGATAGCCTATATTTAGAGCTTGTTTAAGGTACAGAATACCCTAGTAAGCCATTTCACGAAATTTGTTACCGCCCGTGCATTTTTTCTCCGATTTGTCTTATATTTGCATAGAGTTAAGTATGTGAAGGACAGTCGTATATTATGGAATAAATAAAAAATACATTATTGTTCCAGACATACTCATCAGTTTTAAAATCACAGCACCTTCGTGTCGCCGTTTAAGTTGGTCTTTTTTTTTAACAAAAACCTGCCAATTTCGTTTCTTCCCATTCCCAGTGGCATTTCAATTTCATTCCCAGTGATGAAGATTTCTAAAAATTCCCGTTCCCAGGGCTGAAAATAACTACTTCCCAGGTACCATTTACCCTTCAGAACGAATGTTCTTAAGATGTAGTTATTTTCCTTTACATGTTGTGTGAGCGGGCAAATGTAGCAGACGTGAGATCAATACTTGATTCACGTCACTACAACACGTGTTCCAAACCGGTCTGACAATTAAGGCAACTTATAATTATTGTCTATATAGATAAGAATTAAATGGTGAATGTAGAGCATTTCAAACTTTTTGGGTTACCTGAACTAGAAAATCGGCGGTGGTTCTTCTGTTTAGAATGACTTTCTGCTCGCACAAAAGACGTCGAACTAATAACCTAAAATTAATAGAATTTTTGAACGTTTTTATGCCGGTACGGTCATTGTTGGGGTTTTTTTCTATTAATAGTGCTAACCGAATGAATGAAATACGCGAACAATAAATGGAAGGGCGCCAGTGAGGAGGTCCAGTGGTGTACCCTGAAAGAAATTTTTGAATTTTGAGTCTGAAACGGCATTTCATGCCATGGTTGAAGTACGTCATTACAGTTAATACACACTGTCGAATATTGATTTTCAGAATGGTTGATCACGCCAGTAATTTTTCATCGGATTTGGTTGAATCTGGAAACCATTCTGAAAAAAAATTGGGGGCTGCAGCCGCCTTTCTCGACCCCCCCCCCCCCCCCCCTTGCCGGCACCACTGAAGGGCGGACATTCCGGGGATACCGCAGACCGTGCACGCGTTCGGACGACACAAGAGAGAGACTTGGACCAAGTCTATTCAGAAAGGTGTTACGAGATTTTTTTTTATAATAAGTAGTGACTTCTATTTCTAAATTTTTTTTGTGATCTTTTTAGTAATTTTTAATTTCTTTGTGATTTTTTTTTATTTTTAATAATTTCTGATTTTTTTATTTACCGTCAGTCTTTTTTGTTTACTGCTAACGTCAGCTCCGGTTGAAGCTGAAACATCGTAGGAAAATTGTGGAAATTTGTGAGGCCAGGGGCCATCGCGCGCTCTACGCTAGTTTTCATTTCTGATAGAAAAGTTATAGTCTCACAAGGGTTTGATATGATAAATTTTTCATGTGCCAGCGCGACATAATAATTCTAGTCTTGCATAACAAAGTGGGGGAAGCGTCTGGGCCAGCGCGCTCGCTTCATATATATTAGCTAATTAATATTATATACACTAACCTGGAATTTTTCAAGCACTTCTTCGACATCTTCTGCCTTTCCATCGATATAACCGGTGCAGTATCTATCTAATTGAAGAAATCCTGCAAGTTTTTCCTTTAAAAAGCTTAACTCTGGTTGTAGTAATTCATGGCTTCCAGTCGACTTCGAGTTCGCCATTGCGAAATTAAAATCGCGCGCGAATTAGTCATGTCAACACGTCTTATGTATTTAGCGTATATAAATTATTTTAATTTATTTATTTTTTGCATTGAGGTGGGGGGGGGGGGGGGGGGGGTATAAATTTAATTTACCTTGTTTATATATTATTCAGACGTCCATTGGGATTACTAGGTTAATTTTTAATAGACTGGGAGTTATTATCGCAAAGAATTTGCTTTTTGTTAAAAATTTCAAAGCCGGTCGAAGGCCATTTTCAAGGCTGGGCGACTGGGCGTTTATTGGATGTTAACGTTAACGGTGTACCATATAAAATATAATCGGTCGGTACATGGCGTTTCCAGAAAAAAAATTAAATGTAATACTCTTGTTCGACTAATTCGAGAGTGTAAATAAGTAGAGTGCTGCGTGGCTTCAGAATGGTGAACTGCCGAGGTTTTTATTAACAAAAACCAATTACTGTTGGTTTTGACGTTTCAAGCAGAGTTCCCCATCAGAGTGAAACGTTTGAAATCTAATATTGTCTTTACTCGTTAAGAAAGGTCAATACTTTTGGTCCGCTGTGTAATTAAAATTAAAAACCGGGTAATAAAGCAAAAACGAACTATCGGATTTTCAGTCTTTTGATTGAGACTAACGTGGCTAATTGGTCGTTTGATGACTGCTGACCAAAAAGATTTCATGTTCATCCTCGATCATCGCCCGGGTTATAGCAAACCCCATGCGGAACGCGTAACAAGCGGTATTTCGTATTAGCACCCAGACTCCGCTGCAACCCCGCCTTTTTTGCTCGCCCGATTTTTGTCCGCCCGCTTTTTGGCTTGCCCGATTTTTCGCTTGCCAGCTTTTCTAACTCGTCGGCCGTCGCACACAGAATCTGAGTCAAACGCGGACGCGTTTTGAAACAAACTTCATCTGTCATTTTCAAGTTTTATTTTATTTCATTTCATTTCATTTCATTTCATTTCGCTTCGTTTCGTTTCGTTTCTCATCTCATCTCATCTCATCTTGATCTCATCTCATCTCATCCCATCCCATCCCATCTCATCTCATCTCATCTCATCCCATCGCATCGCATCGCATCTCATCTAGATCTCATCTTGATCTCATCTCATCTTGATCTCATCTCATCGCATCTCATCTCATCCCATCCCATCCCATCTCATCTCATCTCATCTCATCTCATCGCATCTCATCTCATCTCATCTCACCTCATCCCATCGCATCTCATCCCATCCCATCCCATCGCATCTCATCTCATCTCATCTCATCCCATCCCATCGCATCGCATCTCATCTCATCGATCTTATGCATCTCATCTCATCTCATCTCATCGATCTCATGCATCTCATCCCATCATCTCATCTCATCATCTCATCTCATCGATCTCATCTCATCCCATCCCATCCCATCCCATCCCATCCCATCCCATCCCATCCCATCTCATCTCATCTCATCTCATCTCATCTCATCTCATCATCTCATCTCATCGATCTCATCTCATCTCATCATCTCATCGATCTCATCTCATCATCTCATCTCATCTCATCTCATCTCATCTCATCCCATCCCATCCCATCTCATCATCTCATCTCATCCCATCTCATCATCTCATCCCATCTCATCTCATCCCATCTCATCTCATCCCATCTCATCATCTCATCTCATCCCATTCCCATCCCATCTCATCATCTCATCTCATCCCATCCCATCTCATCTCATCATCTCATCTCATCTCATCATCTCATCCCATCCCATCCCATCTCATCATCTCATCTCATCTCATCATCTCATCATCTCATCTCATCCCATCCCATCCCATCCCATCCCATCCCATCTCATCTCATCTCATCTCATCTCATCTCATCATCCCATCTCATCTCATCTCATCTCATCCGAATCCCATGCACCGTGTTCAGGGAACCGGATGAGATCATACGACCGGAACAAAAACCTTTCCTATCATGGCTATAAAGTATAAACTAACTTTCTTTGTCAAAAAATCAGTCTACGTTGGTTTCCGGCTAATTTATAATTACCATATCATATACTAGCTTCGTTCGTCAATTCCCATCAACAATATACGTTGTCGAGTAGGGTCAATGCCTTCTCTAGTTAATGCAAATCTTCTTCTAATTACAACCTATGTTGTTTCAATATCATAATTTTTTTGTCAGTTTCTATGTTCGAGCAATTAGCGCGGATTACTTTGATGTCAGCACTGGATATGTCACAGTCAGTCACACCAACGTATTGTGCATACATTTAATTGTGTGGGTGTTAGTTAGTAAGGCTACCTGAAGGTCTTCGGCACTTGTTCTGCCGATCGATGACTTGGCAATCATCTGGAAAATTGGAAATGTTGCCGTTTTTAGCACTCATGTGAGTGAGATATACGCGTCTCTATTATTGTAATATACGAAAAACCATTTAGAGTTCGCATGGGGAAAATGTCAGCCGGGTCAGGCGAGATGGGTGGTCTGGAGGATCTCGGTAAAAAGTGCAGTAAAAACTTCTCGAATTCGCAAATGGGCCGTATTTGATATACGGTATTTCGCGTTCTGGTTTGCTAAAATACACTCTTTGACTTTGGCTGCACGTTCGAGCGCCCTATGCCAGGAAAATGAGATGAAATGAATTTCTTCCCAAACAAGATAAAACTAAGGGTCAACCAGTTGATAATGATATTCAGACCACTCAGGTGATTATCTCCTGATTTTCGGCCATATAAAGAGCCCCTTAACATCTCAATATGTTTCCACTTTCTTTGTCTCGACAGACTCGACTGTCTTTGGTGTGGCCGTTGCTGGACGCAGAACGCTTTCAATCGGTCTTTGGCGTAAATATATATAAAGTATATATCAGACCGATACAACAAGTCACAATTTTATATCTGTTTCATCTATAATAGTTGGAAGAAAGAGGGACAAAAACATATTCTTCGTTTCTTTAAACAAGGTTTTGTTGCCAGCAAATTGGCGTTGTTTCTGGTGCATTCCCGCGCTTTCCCGCCAAATTCCGATGAAATCAATATCGCTTTTCTCTCACGTAATATTCGCTCCGCCCCTTTCGCCATCACCTAGCAACAATGGGCATTGATGTTTGGAATGGGCCAATCAGAAGCGCAGTTTATGACGGAACAGGAAATATTACACTAAACACTTTGAAATTTTTTTACTACGAACGGCACGCTCGAGTTGATGCGTAGACGATTTTCGATTTCACTCCTACGAAGCCGAATTTGATAAGAAATTGTTTCGGTTCAGAAGTCGCTATTTGTTATGAGTGTGGCCAAAGTATTCCGGCCAATTGTAGCAATGGATACGGAGCGTTACGGAGCAGGAATCAGTCCATCTCACTGTCGAAATCTCTTTGGTCCTGTCGACCACGAGCAACTACGAACTGAACTTCAGGAAGAGCTGAGACGCATCGTCAAAAAGAAAGAGCGAAGATGGAACTTCGATTTTGTCAACGAAAGACCTTTGGCTGGGGACTTTCTCTGGCAAAGAATCGGGGAGAATCGGACGGTGGGATTTTCAACGATCGCGACGCCAACTGAGAGTCGAAGCGCGTGCCAAGCGACTGTTGACACCGATATTCCGACTGCGACGTGTGAAGAGAACCAGAATGACACGAAACAATCGCCGAGTAATTCCAAAGCAAACTGTATGAAAACGCCGGAACGAGTGACAACGAAACCTCAACGAAGATCTCCGAGAATCACAGGTTAGTTTTGATGCATTTGGCTTCAAAGTTTCGCCTTTTTCTGCCAATGTATTCGCTAATTTCTGCTCCTGCTACTTCTTGCAACTTCAATGTATTTAATATATATAATAAATGGACGTCACTGATTAAGTAGATTTGAAACAAATGCTGAAGCAGTGATTATTTATCAGCGTTTTAATGGACAAATGTACGGTAATGTCGATTTGAAAGCTCGCAGTAGTTAATCTTTATTGTTTAATGGAATCGGGAAATGGCTCTTAGTAATAGCTATCGGTCAGTGAAATCAATGTGTTTGTTTTTTTCGAATGAACCTTCTGTTACCTGAAATGTGCCTAAAGCCTTTTCGAACAAGGGGTTGACGATAATGAGTTGATGTTAAACTTCGATGGCGTTTTAGTAAGAGGTAAACTATAACAGCAATTCTGTTTCGTTGGCAGATTATCTTCGAGGAAGAAAAAAACCGTCGACTTCGCGAGAGATTAAATTTAGTCGCCATGCGGGAGATGACAGACTGACAACGAAGCAAGTCCAAACAGGCAGATTTCCCAGCAGGGGTCGAACAACCAAACAATCGACACTCGATGAATTATTGCCAAAGGTATGTATAAAACGGTAAACACGGATCGTTTATGGCAAACAGTACTGCCATAAGCAAGCCAAACTACAAACAGTTTATCGACAAAGCAGACGAAGGGAAGCATGTTGACATAAACTTGACTGCTGCCTAGAATGTCTGAGGGTTTACAGTATAAATAGATCACAGCTCGGACCACAGAGTAAAATAAAGGGATGGGTATAATAGATAATCCCTTTACCCAACTACAACCAAACTAGGCAATTTTCTGCTACATAAAACTACGATAAAACCAACTAATTTATAACGATAAAGCGGAAACTTGGGATTATTTTGTTCTACTCCAAATAGCGACATTTTATATCTTGACGTCCCGATTATGGAACTCACGCACCTTTCGGTTAATTTTTCTCCGCACGACACCTCACATTATTGGCGAGGTTCAGATCACACTTCCACTACGTACCGCTACCGTAAATATAATTAAGCATGTCAAATATTGTTCTTACGTTCAGTAATGGTCTCAAACCTAGTGCAAAAAGAAAGCGTTTTACGATACCAGGATTAAAACCAACTACGACTACAGGACGAAAAAACGAACATTTACACCACATTTACCGCAGCAGCGGTAGTGGAAGTGTGATCTGAACTCGCTAATGAAGGGTGTGGACCTTTTTGGATAATCATAAGTAATCTTATAGCATTAATCAGTTAGTAAAATCCTTTTAATACGGGGCCGTAATGGCAATTTACAGACCTTTAGTAGTGATTTCTATTTAGAGTTTGTATCAAGCGCGTTCGAACACAGTTTAAATTACAAAACATCCTTATTTGGTTTCAACATGACGATAATTGTTGAAGACCACTTTGCTGGCCAAGGTGACAGCTGTTTGTTGGGATTGAAGCGAGATTCTCATTGTTGTTTTGGCGTGTAGAAATCTCATTTGAAATTCACAACGGTTGAATTCCCACGGGCTTCGATTACTTGTTTAATGATGGGTTTTGTTTCATGAAGACGGAAAAACCCATTACGAAATATTACTAACATGAAAATCATTTGTTCTATTGTGTCGTTGCAGTTGAGACGCAGACACGCAAGCGGCAAGACGTCCAGCTGAGAAAAGGCGACCTGCCCACTCTTTCAACAAGAAAGGATGTTTTATTAAAAGGAAATTGTAAATATGCTTCTCGGTTGAATTTTAATAGGCGTGCGGGTTCCCTTTGGAAAGAGCCGTAGAGACCAGCGGAGTGACAGAGCTTAAAATATGATTTAAAAGCAGCCTCTGCCAAAATTATAACCGCAATTGTTTTATAATTTGATTAACAGCCAAAAAAGGCAGTGTTAATAACTAGTAACCCTAATTTGATATTGGACCTCTGTTTGCATAGAGCTCACTATAGCCTGATCCTGTTCCCTCACCACACCTGACAATTGATCATGTGTACAATTAATTGGTTCTTTCTCACTAAATAAATTTAGCAAGGGTACCTCAATTCATGTCAATTGAGCTATTCCTGGCTATTACATATTTGTCACTAACATTAGGCATAATTTCTGTGCATGGTCAACTGATAGGGTGGGGGGGGGGGGGTGGAGGTTGAATAGTGAATATGGTCGACTTAATGAGCAATCTATCACCTAATAGGTGCCCTGTGTGGGGTAAGGTTATTTATTTTGTTGATCTTTCAACATCAATTTGGGTATACAGAATTTTGATGTGAAGAATTTGAACTTGTCTCAAAATAACCTGTTCCTGTCCAGAGTGTGGTTTTTTTACAAGTTTACTCTGGCCAATATCAGTAATCCATTTGTCAAAGTTGGTCATTGACAGGTTGTTAAAATTACAGCTGGCTGTCAGGGAGAGTCATCACATCACCTACATTTGTATTTCAGCTAAACTCCTTTGTGAGCCATTCATTTCGAATAACTCACTTTCCTTTTAAAAAAGTCAAAAAACAATCTGAAATCTGTAAACCCATTAGCAAAGTAGTCAGCAGTCTTTGACTGTATGCCTTAACTGCCCTATTGCCAGCTGCTTTCAAACTTCCTGACAATCCTGACTGATAGGTTAGCTTTATAATTTGCTTGATGAGGCCTCATTTATCTCTTGTTTGTACATGTCAATCATTTAGGTCATGTTAAATAACATTTTATTTGAAGTCACTTTGGACAACATAATATAGGTGTATTATATACGGACAAAAATAAAGTTGTCATAAAAAGATGCTTTTAATTTAAATGGAACTTTCATTCAAAAATAAATTATATTCAAATAAAAGGCATACCGGTATATGTATAGTACGGTATCATGCTCCATATTGTTGTGAAATGTTTTCACATTTGTATATTTTGCTTAAATGTACATATGCTTACAGCTCAACATTAATGGTGTAGAGTGGGTGTTTTCTTTTGAATTTTAATGTTATTGAGTGCTTTAAAATTGAGAAGGAGGCACCAATTTCGAATTTGTAGAGGTGGTTTCCAAAAGCACAAAATATGAAAATCAAAATGACATTTCTTGAAACAAAAGCAGATATTTAACAACATTTTTAAACATGATACTTTAATGCCTTTTATTAAAAATATTATTTATTTTTTGACTGGAGTTCCATTTTATTCATGATTCATATAATTTAGGCATTCTTGTTTGTGTCTATTAAGTTGCCTTAGATATTGAAAACAACTGTGCCTTTTACACGATACTTGTAACTCAAATATGACATCTCACTTTCTATGAGAAATTTTTTCATGATATCTTACACTGCTAATGTCAACCGAAAAATTTCGACTGACTCGAGTGGGATTTGAACTGGTCTTTCAGTCGCTTGCACCTAAGTGGAAACACCGGTCCCATCAAAACATGTTCTATTTCAACATCAAACATAAAAGTTTTTCTTGAAAACATATTGTACATCACATCTTGCCAATCCCACAGTGTCAATTTCAAAACGGTTAACTTTTGAACGTGTTTTGAGAGGTGATGTTTATTGTTTCCACTTAGGTGCAAATGACAGTATTTAAGACATCTTATTTTCACCCATTTTCTATTTAATATATTTTATATTTTTTACCAATTCTGTATATAACTAGTTGAACAAAGGCAAGGTGCTTGCGAGTAAAAACTAGGCTGTCATACATGCAGTAGAAAACTACTGTTTTAACACTCCTTTTGATAAAGGAGTATAATGTGTTTTAGTATAATTTAAATTTTAAAAGTTTGGTTCCAGTTATTGAAATGAACTCAGATTATAAATGAGCATGCATGAGGACTTTTTGTAAAGAAGAATTAAAATAGAAACAACTAATACGGGTAAATTATGTAGTTAAAGTTAGTGTTCAATGTAGCTGTTTTAAATAAAAAAACAAAAAACAACTTATGTTCAATTGGTTTGTTTATGTTGCTTGTGTGCTATTTTTGTAAAGGATGTCAAACCTTATTGTTCAGTTAATGGGGCACATATTTCACCTAATGTAACTACAAGTAGGCCAGACCAAGTAAACACTTTAAAGTGCATATAAAGCCAAATTTTTTTCCATCTGAATACGTTCTACATAGAGCAAACAGTTGTTCAGTGAAATATTTTTTGATTGGAGCTATTCTGCAATGTTTTTTTGGCGATTCACATTTCTAGTATGGTAATGAGATGACATCTATTGTAGGCAAATTGGCTTTCTTTCTCTTTTTGGCAAGATAAAACTGACTCGTACAATATGGAACATAAATACGTTTTGTGGAAACACCACGTAAAATATTTCTTTGCTAAGCTTTCGGCCTGTTGACTCAGGCCTTCATCAGAGCAAATAAATATTTTACGTGGTGTTTCCACAAAACTTATTTATATTACATTATCGCCATGAAAACTTTCAAAGAATTAAATATGGAACATGTTGTTCAAACACACCATTAATGGGTCATGTCACTCCTGCAAATAAATCAATATTGTATAGATAATGATGACTACTTCGGCGTCATCTCATTACCATTTTGAATTAAAGTAATAAAGGTTGTTCCAATCTAAAAAAATATTTCGTTGCTCAACCAGGAAATGTCAATGTCTTGAATTATTACTCAGACAAGCAAAGGTTTCCTAAATTCCTAATAATAATTCTTAGGAATTTAGGAAACCTTTGCTTGTCTGAGTTTTGGCCTATATTAAAATAGTATCCTAAAAATATATTAAGGTGAAGTAATACGAGCAAGAAATTATATTGCTGCAACATTATTGCGTTGCAAGTTGAAAAGCGTTGTTGCACCATATTACCACCCACCTTAAACACTGTCACGCAACAATTATTTTGTTGCAAGTTGAATCAGCATGTTGTAGCAAGTAGAACTGGAGTCTACTTTTTCCCACAAATTGTTTCAACTTACTACAAAATTAAATCAGTGTTGCGCAACAACGCTTTTCAACTTGCAACGAAACAAAGTTGCGTTGCAAGTTGAAGAAATATGTTGCCCGTATTACCTCACCTTTATACTCGAATATATTTTTTCCAACTAACCTTGAGCCATGTACGGTATTTTGACTCGACTATCTAGGTGGTAAAACAATGAAAAATTATGCAATTTAAAGTGGGGAACCAAGATGAAATAATACAGTGAAATTTATCAGTACTGTACATGAACTAAAGTTTATAGTTCCTCAATCGCTCAAAAGTCATTTCAAATGTATTTTCTCAACTACAATTAATATATAGTAGCTCCATAGACCTTATTCAAAAATGGCCGTCGAATTAGAATTCTTTTATGTGTATATAAATTATCACTTAATTATGTTCTGGCTAACGCCAGACGGTTTTATTCACCTCTGGGGAAGCCCTCGGACAGGAATGAGTTATAAACTATCTCTCTAACTCTTTCCTGTCCGAATTGGTCTTTAGTATTTTATTCTGGCTAACGCCAGGCGATTTTATCACCTCTGGGGAAGCCCTCGGACAGGAATGAGTTATACAGTGAATATATATTATAATTTTTATTTCAGAAATTTATCAGTACTGTACACGAACTAAAGTTTATAGTTGCTCAATTGCTCAAGTAATTTCAAATGTGTACGATTTTCACTACAATTAATATATGGTACAGTATTTCTACTTAATTACTAGGATAGTAGCTCCATAGATCTTATTCAAAAATGGCCGCGGAATTAGAATTCTTAGAAGTGCATAGAAATTATCCCTTAATTATGACCTCGTTTTAAAGCAAAATTTGTTTTGAATTTCCCTAAATGAAAACGAGTTCGTAAGGGCTAATTTATTGCATATACAGTGAATATATATTATAATTTATATGTATATAAATTTTAATTCTTAGGCCATTTTTGAATAAGGTCTATAGTTTGCTGATTTAGAGTGGAAATCCAAGATAAAAATTCAAATATTTCTATGAAGTTTGAGAATTTTGGAATTCTTGCTTTTCCCGCTTCTTTTTAGCTGATGTCAGCGAAATCCGGAATTCGAGTGGTTACTAAGTTTTAATAGCCTGTGTGCAGGCTGAAGCCCCCTTAATTGCTGTATATATTCAGGCGCCGTACACGAGCTAAATGAATTCTGAGCGCTTTTCTCGAAATATTTATCGTTCTAGTGTAATATTTTCTACGTTGCACATAGAGCAGGCATAAATATACTGAGAGTCAAAAATATAGGTCGTAATTTAGTGGCAGAACTACAGGAGATTAAAATGTCAAATATTTGGTCGATTAACACGGGGGCGCCATGTTTGTTGATCTCTTGAACTGATTACAACACGTTACACGTAGATTTTTCTTGTGCAACTTTCGTCGCCAAAAAAATATTATCCAAACAGTTAAATAAAAGTAGTGTGCTGCGTAGGCAGTGTCGAAATACAAATCGAAATATAGTTTGTGTACTGCCGAAATTATTCAACGTAGTTTTCAAACGTTTCGAGCGAAGGCCCTTCGTCAGAGAGCGTCGAAACGTTAGAAAACTACGTTCAATAATTTCAGCAGTACTCAAAACCTTACTATATTTCGATTTGTAAAAAAAATAAATTAGACGTATTGTACTCGACCATGCAGTCGACCATGTCACACCACAGAGAGCCCAACTCCGACGCCTCTTTTTTAAGAACGCAGGCCTTATTGCACTGCGTGTTTAGTCGTCTCAGCTTTCAGTGAGCGTCACGCGCCATTCACGTGGCACAGAAGCCCACAGCTGTTTCGAGTTTCAAATTACCGCGCGCTGTAATTTGCATATATATATGCATATATTACCAACTGTTAAGAGAAGCGCCGCGATCCCAGCTTACACAACTGTTAAGCGGCCTCGGTTTTCAGTCAAGCTCAACTGATAATAAAACAAAAAAAGAGGCGTCAGAGTTGGGCTCCCTGTGGTCACACGTCAATCTTTGCAACTTGCGTGGCACAAAATTAAAAAATGTTTGCGAGTTGCAAATGATGATCCTTGTCTTCTCCTTGCTCGAAATTGCCTTTTATCGCTTCTTCGATCGTCGTCGATCAGGTTTCTCATTAGTCGAAACGTCCACCCATGATCCTTTTCGCAGCGTGTCCAACCTGTGCATGAGGACTATTCAGTACTCACATGATGTTGTGACGTCATATTCAAGAACAATCATAGTCATTTTATCGCTACTAAGACTACTAACCAGACCCAAAACCTTGATTATATAACACTAACCTAACCCTTACTCCAACGTCTAATAAAACTCAGTTTGAACTCAAAAGAATCGAGGCAGTTACGTATCCAAAACACTTCCTACGCAGCTCTCAGAACGAGTATTGACTTGAGACGCGAGACGTCGATTGGTCTGGGACATCAAGTTGTGCAATTGAAAGCGGAAAGAACCTGGTATTTGCCCTAGAGCCGTGTCCCGGTCACGTCCACGATAAATAACAAGTCTAACCACGTTCCATTGGGCCGTTTGTGAAATTTAAGGCGAGATTCCAAGGAGATTGAATCAAAATTCGCAGAGACAAGTCACAACCCTTAGTGTAAGGACAGCAATAACCTCAGACGTTGCTCCCAGAGTCTTCAACTCATCTCCAATGTCAATGTATATACTTGAACAGCTGCCAAGAAGACTTTGTTGACGGAATTAGGTAAGTGATTACGGTATAAGTAATAGACAAGCTCAGTTCAAAGTATAAAATGAGTGTAGAGTTATTGGAAACATGGAACAAATATACCAGGAACATTGTAACTGATGTTGTAACGCATAAATATTTACATATGTTTCTAAATAATAATTTAATAACGATGCCAAATTTAATCCATTGCTGTCAAGGCGGACTCTTTGACAAGTTAAGATGTTTTGGCGGTTCCCAGAGTAACACAAGGCAGTGGTACGTTGAGCGAAGCCGCGAGCCAAGATAATAATTATTAGTATAAATACACAGGTGATAATAGAATATCGCGCGCGCTGATTGGTCGAGTTACTTCGGATTCATTCTCGATATCACCTACAGCGTTTATCCAAAATGGCCGCCAGCCAAGTTGTCATGCGACAGACGAGGAAATTAATAATTTTAAAGAAAATGTTGTTCCTAAAAGTACGAAAATGTGTATTTATACTAAAACAATTTTTCGCCTCAGGCTCAGTGAATATCGGTGAATAATAACCTCGACTTCGTCGGTTATTATTCACCGATATTCACCGATATTCACCTCGCCTTTGGCGAATAATTGTTAAATATACTCCCCGATACCCATTGATATTGTCTAATTTGTCTTTCCGATAAGGAACCGCTGACGAATATGTTTATGGGCGGAAGCGGAAACGAGAGAAGTGCGAACTTTTATCACAGTTAATGGAGTACCAGGGGCTGGGGTTTCCCTATAAGTGAAAAACTCGTTGACGTATTTTTTGTTTTAATGAACAGAAGAGCGTGATAGGAGCATTCCCCGAAAATTTCAAGAGAATCTGATGCACATGGCTAGTTCATTGATTTCTTAAGAAATTTGGGCTCTCGGTAACAATACCTTATGACGTACGCAAATAGACAATTGCCTGGCTGAAGGATTTTGGCTTGAAACGTCAGTATTTCGTTCTCTATAATCTCGTTGTCTCCACAGTTTACCGCCTTTAAGATTTTCTATACATCGTAACACACTTCCTACAAAACACTCTACGTTTATATTACTCTGAAGAACTTTGACTTGAAACGAAGGCCTGGCCAAACGCTTTCAACATTTCATTCAACATCGTTCAACATTGTTGAATTCAACATGTTGAAAGCGTTTGGCCATCCCTGTTGAATGATGTTGAACGAAATTTGAACATGTTCAAATTTTCGTTCAACACGCGTTCAACATTTCTATTGTTCTCAAAATGTTGAAAGGTGTTGAACGCATTTGGCCACATTTTATTCAACTTTGTTGAACAGAGACATGCGCCATGCGGGATATTGTCGATTCCAGCTTTTGTGGTAGCCCGCGTTCAATTAATTGTCATTCATGAATGTTGAACGATGTTGAATTCATTTGGCCACTCGTGCTTTCAACATTATTCAACATCGTTCAACAATGTTGAATGATGTTGAATGCGATGTTGAAAGCGTTTGGCTAGGCCTTCAGTATTTCGTTCTCTAAAATCTCGAAAATTTACCACTAACTTCACCACTTTCAGTTAAGATTTTCTATATACAGCAGAACACACTGCTTACACAGCACTCTATTTTTCTGATGAAGAACTTTGGTTTGAAACGTCAGTATTTCGTTTTCTAAAAACTCGACAGTTCAGCACCGCTTGATATTTTTTTTTCATCGTAAGTCGTAACTCACTCGGCCTAGACAACACTCTATTTTTATATTAATCTGACGAAGGACTTTGGCTTGAAACGTCACTCTAGAATGTCGACAGTTTATCACCTTTACACTGCCTACACAGCCGACTCTATACAATTAGTAATATTTGGCATTTCACTCGATTAAACTGGATGTTCTAGGTAGTTTTTGGTGAAGGAAAATTTCGAGTGTAGTATATATATATTATATAAGACCAAAGCGGGACCAGTTGCGAAAAATGCAACATCAAGACCTTCCGGCTAGGAATTGAACCCACGACCCTGCGATGCTAGTGCAGTGCCCTGACCACCGAGCTACATTTATAATACTCTAATAAAAGGCTTTGGCGTGAAACATCAGTATTTCCCTAAAACTTCCACAGTTCACCACCTTAATTACTATACATCGTAACACACTGCCTAGTGCCTACACAACATCAGTCCTTAATGTTTATTCTTATAAAAAGCTTTGGTTCAAAACGTCAGTATTTCGCTATCTTTACGACCTGAATCGTCACATCCCACGCAGCACTCAACATGTATAACAGACCCCCCCTAGTGTCTCGGAACCAGATAAGGTTGGAAAGATAGTTTAAAAAATTAATTGTTTAAACTTCAAAAGCCGGTGTCACGGAAGGTTCTTGTTCAAAAAGTAAACTGAAAATTGGTTTACTTTTCCTAATTAAAAAAGTCAACAGATACGTCGGAATTAATACATCAAAAGTTTGTTTAATAGAATTTTTTTAATTAGGCTTACTGGTAGATAGCACAGGACTAATTTAATACATCAGAAAGTCTTTACTGCCTTGTATTTCTAGTGGGAGGTTCAACTTAAAGCAGACACAAGCGGTTGGTGGAATGATCGTGTCCTGGACGAGCCTGCTTCGGGCTTTCTTATTGATTGGTGTATGGGGCTTCGTTTTCCCGGACGACTCAAGTTCGAAAGATCGTTCAAGTCCCGCTGCGGTGGTCAGGGTGAGTCGAGGTTTACATTCCGTCGCAGACCGAGTGGATGTTTGCTCTAAAGAACTCGAGACGGTTCAGACGTTTCTGGACGAAGCTGGTGCAGCCCAGACGATGAACTGTAGTAGTGAGGGGATCGAGAATTGCAGTGGAAACTCTGAGTTGGTCGGCTATCATTGCAGGTGCAAGTCAACGAGTTTGACTTACGCGGCGAGCAGACGGAAGTGTGTGAAGAACAGTTGGCTTAGGAGAGGTAAGTTGGAATCCAAACACGGAAGGACGACACACTCTGTATGCAAAAAGGTGCAGGTAAACTGCCGAGAATAGTTTTGAAAACGAAATACTGACGTTTCGAGCAGAGCCCTTCATCAGAGTAAAATGCAACGAAGGGCTCCGCTCGGAGGGTCAATATTTCATTATCAAAAACTATTCTCGGCAGTTTACCGATCTCTCCTATGCTTCGAGGGTTTTTCGCCGGGTTCTCCGGTTTTCCTCCCTCCATAAAATCAACACCTCACATCTTAGCTGTGATCCCTAGTCTGAACTGCATGTGTCGTATGGCGGCTGCTTGGAGCGCCTTTGATATGCCTCGACACGGCTGCGTCCTTCGCAATTCTGCCAATTCAGCCGCTGGCTGCAAGTAAGGATGATTAGCCCCCCAGTCCTCTATTTTAGGTTGAGTTCGATGTATGACATTATACTACGATGCATGATCATATATATATTATCATAATCATGTTGTTAATACTGGAAGAGATGAATATAAGCTAGCTCGGACAATCGGATGTGAGTCTGAGAATTGTATGTAAAAAGCGGTACGAGGTCTTATTCTGGAATCAGATAATATTCTAGAAAGAGCCGTTTTTAATCAACCAATTGTTATATAATTAGTCGTACCGTGAGAACATTAATTTTTGGGATTCGGATCTTTTCTGTGCCGCGGAATCTCAGTTCCTATGTAAACACGGTATGTCTTTTTAATTCATTTCAGAATGAAATTAATTCCGATCGATTATGTAAAGTGTAAACATCTCCTAATACAAAGCTACTTTAAAATCCAGAAATTATGACTCTTTATATACCGCGTTGGCGAAGGGACGTGTGGCCGTAAGGCCCCTCGTAAGGATTCCAGTGGCATATGCTGTTAGCGCACTGCTTTTCACTACTGCAATCCAAAGTTTAGCCCGGTTGGACGGGGCTAGTACGTGGATGGGTGACCGTCTAGGAATGACCCCGTTGTCGAGCATGGGACTCATGTGAGTAGAGTTGTAGTTGATCACTCCTGTGCTTCGAGGGTTTTTCGCCGGGTTCTCCGGTTTTCCTCCCTCCGTAAAATCAACACCTAACACCTTAGCTGTGATCCGTGGTCTGAACTGTGTCGTATGGCAGCTGCGACCACGTTGATCTGCCGCCCTTCGCAATTCAGCCACCCGCTGATGATTATAGCCCCATGTCCTTTTCTTTGGATCCGCCAATGTTTGTATGGCCAATTTGATATTCAGACGAATTTGATGGTTTGCGCAATCGAATGAAGATTTTGCAGCCGCAATAATTAGCAACAATAATTATGATAATAAATGTAAAAGAACCGGTCATTTATGCGATGTTTATTCAGGGCTTTGAGGTGCAAGGTAAGTCCTCATTCCTGGTCGTCTGAAACCCTGGTGGAACTTTCTGGAGGTCAGGATAATTAGAACATCTTACTGCTCATCAGAAGGTTACAGATGGTACACACTTGTAACTTTAGCTCTCCAACTGAGTCTCAGTAGCTCATTAATGGTTAGAACATCTCACTGGTCATAAGAAGGTTACAGGTTGAGGTTGTACACATTTGTAACCTTAGCTCTCTGAGTTTCAGTAGCTCAATAATTAGAACATCTCACTGCTCATCAGGTTACAGGTTGAACACATTTGTAACATTAGCTCTCCATCTGAGTCTCAGTAGCTCAATGGTTAGAACATGTCACTTGGGCAATTTAAGGTTACAGATTGTACACATTTGTAACCTTAGCTCTCCATCTGAGTCTCAGTAACTCAATGGTTAGAACATCTCAATGGTCATCTGAAGATTACAGGTTGTACACATTTGTAACCTTAGCTCTTCATCTGAGTCTCAGTAGCTCAATGGTTAGAATATCTCAATGTTCATCAAAAGGTTACAGGTTGTACACATTTGTAACCTTAGCTCTGAGTCTTAGTAGCTCAATGGTTAGAACATCTCACTGATCAATAGAAGGTTACAGATTGTACACATTTGTAACCTTAGCTCTCCATCTGAGTCTCAGTAGCTCAATGGTTGGAACATCTCACTGGTCATCAGGTTACAGGTTGTATACATTTGTAACCTTAGCTCTCTATCTGAGTATCAGTAGCTCAATGGTTAGAACATCTCACTAGTCATCAGAAGGTTACAGGTTGTACACATTTGTAACCTTACCTCTCTATCTGAGTCTCAGTAGTTCAATGGTTAGAACATCTCACTGGTCATCAGAAGGTTACAGGTTGTACACATTTGTAACCTTAGCTCTTCATCTGAGTCTCAGTAGCTCAATGGTTAGAGCATCTCACTGATCATCAGAAGGTTACAGGTTCGACCCTGTCTGGGACTCACAAACATTTTCTAAATATTCGAGCTTAACGAACGTCTGCAAAATGTGTGTTAAGATTACTCTTTCTTTCTCCACTAAGGTTGTGCATTTCGCTTTGGATCATGGCGTCATCGAAGTGGCTGGACGTGGAATGATGCCAATGATAAACTATTGACTCTTTTTCTTGATGTTGGTTATGGAATTATAGGAGCATTCAACGCCTCCAAAACTGAATATGGAGCTGGTTGCTCTCTCATTAACATAACCCTATTAAACACCCTAGGAAGCTGGGAGGGGTTTGTTTATAATCCCAAAGATATACGGATGTTTATCTTAAGAAATCAATATTATATCAGTTGGGTAAGCATGCACCTATTTAATACATCAGCACATTAATACCAAAACACATTAATACATTAACAAATTAATACATTAATATATCAAATAGATAAATTAATCTATATCTCTTAAAGTCCCTATGAAACGAAAATTAAGTTTGTCTTATTTGAAGGAACACTTAAAGAATGAGTCTCAGGGTCATGCATTGCGCGCTTATGTTTATGTCTACATGTCGATGATCTTCATTTCCGTGCATCTGAGCATCAGTCTTCACAGAGTTTTAAGAGTTAGTTTTGTCATGTCTGAATCTGAATCTGACGCGGATCTGACTACGGAGCGCTACGACTTAGAGGATGATCTAAACGCGTACGGATCACCAGTATGTAATAGCGCTGATGGCCTGGAGATACAGCCGGACAAAGGAGTAGTTGAATCTGCCATTTCATCGGTTGATAACCGAACACAGGTGCGTGCACTTTCAATTTATTTTGTTTCACTGATTCTGAAATATACTTACTCATTTGATACATGAATTACCTATACCTACCCACCACATTTTCATGTTTCAGTTTTGTAGCTGCAAAAATACCTGCAGTACTCGAAGCGGAAGGAAGAGACACGGCTGTCCATGTAGAGACGAAGGAATAAATTGCAGGTGTCTTTTAATCAACAACAGGGCTAGAATTCGATTCACCAGCGACGAGTTGGACCAGGCGCCATTTTCGGGGCACCCTAAAATGGCCGCTCAAGCGCGCAATGCATGACCCTGAGACTCATTCTTTAAGGTGGCTCCACACAGTTTCTTGAAAAATGGAAAATACAAGTTTGAGAGTCCAAAACACGTGATTAAACAATTCGAAAAAAGACTAAATTAAAACTTTTCTTGAAGTATGAGTAATGAATAGGCCGATTTAAAAAAAATTCTGTTGAACGAAATTTTTTAAAAATTAACAAACATGATTTTTCCGGAAAAAAATTATTCGTTTTACAGAATTTTTTTAAATCGGCCTATTGATTACTTCAAGAAAAGTTTTAATGAAAAAAAAATTGGGGGTCACCAAAGTTTTTTTCGAATTAAATTAGTTTGAATGGTAATTGGCAGCCATTTTGAAACGTCATTGTTGCCATAGAAACAACTGTTGCTATTTATTATGTAACATTTTTTGATTGTCAGACTGTTTAACTATGCATAACATTTAGTTTTATTCTTTTCCCGAATTGTTTAATCACGTGTTTTGGACTCTCAAACTTGTATTTTCCATTTTTCAAGAAACTGTATGGAGCCACTTTAAAATGGTAGAGTAACATCTTTTGCAGTTTTTCGTTTCCTTGCTTCGTTCTTGGGATATTTTAGTTTGTTTGATATGTAAATTAAACATCTTGACGTCACACTTGCATAATGAGTTATCGAAAAAGTTATATATCTTTGCTATTATCAAATATAATAATCACTTGAAAATCTACATGTTTAGTGTTGTGGGCGAAACACATCCACATTGGTAATAGAAAAGATATCTACTATCTATAAGATATCTAGCTCATTATGCACCTACGACGTAAAAATGCTTAATTTACATATCAAACAAACTAAAATATCTCTAGATCACTAGAACGAAGCAAGGAAACGAAAAACTGCAAAATATGTTACTCTATAATTTGAAGTGTTCTTTCAAATAAGACAAACTTAATTTTCGTTTCATAGGCACTTTAATGTATTAATCTATTACTTTAATCGTTTATTCCTCCATTCATCGATTCCTCTATTCGTTTATTCGTCCATTCATCGATTCCTCTATTCGTTTATTCATCTATCCATCCATTCCTCTATTCGTTTATTCATCTATTCATGCATTCCTCTATTAGTTTATTCATCCATTCCTCTATTCGTATATTCATCTATTCCTCTATTCGTCGATTCATCTATTCATCCATTTCTCTATTCGTTTATTCATCTATTCCTTTATTCGTTGATTCATCCATTCCTCTATTCGTTTATTCATCTATTCGTTTATTCATCTGTTCATCCATTCCTCTATTCGTTTATTCATCCACTCCTCTATTCGTTGATTCATCCATTCCTCTATTCGTTGATTCATCCAATCATCCATTCCTCTATTCGTTGATTCATCTACTCATCCATTTCTCTATTCGTTTATTCATCCATTCCTCTATTCGTTTATTCATCCATTCCTCTATTCGTTTATTCATCAATTCCTCTATTCGTTTATTCCTCTATTCATCCATTGATCGATTCGTCTATTCGTTTATTCATCCATTCCTCTATTCGTTTATTCATCCATTCCTCTATTCGTTTATTCATCAATTCCTCTATTCGTTTATTCCTCTATTCATCCATTGATCGATTCGTCTATTCATCCATTCCCCGATTCTTCTATTCGTTTATTCACTTATTCGTCCATTCTTCTATTCGTTTATTCCTCTATTCATCCATTCTTCTATTCGTCTATTCGTTTATTCATCCATTCCCCGATGCTTCTATTCGTTTATTCATTTATTCATCCATTCCTCTATTCGTTTATTCATCCATTAATCGATTTTTCTATTCGTTTATTCATCTATTAATCTGTTCATGTTTTTTTAAATTCATTAACTTATTATGTAATATGTTGTTTTTCGTTTTCAGGCTACTGACCAGATGAATTCAAAAAGCAAGCAGAAACTGAGAGGCAGGTTGCTGCGTTTTGTGATCAGTTGTCAATCAACTGTTGTGCAAGATGATATTGTGAAGGAACCGTTTTCATCGTGTCTTACTTTCAAAGTCACAGGAAACTTCACTAGTAAGTGCAGAACACCTGGAGCAATTATAGAATACCCACTTTTGACACCAAAATTAAACCTATGAAACGAAAATTAAGTTTGTCTTATTTGAAAGAACACCGAAAATAACAAAGTAACATCTTTTGCGGTTTTTCGTTTCCTTGCTTCGTTCTTGAGATATTTAAGGTACTGCATGTAATTACTTCAAGCGGATTGAGTGACTGTACAAGTCAAATCTCGCTTGTTGTTTCTCCGTGTTGCGTTTTTATGAGTAATGATTTTGAGTAAGCACAGGATGTGGTCGCCCAATCATCCGAGCCAGAGGTTCATGTTAAAAGTGCACGACATAAGCTAAGACCTAAGTGTTGATTTTACGGAGGGAGGAAAACCGCAGAACCCTGCGAAAAACCCTCGAAGCAAAGGAGAGGCCAACTAAACTCTACTCACATGAAGTGCGAGAACAGGGTTATTCCCAGACGGTCACCCATCCAAGTACTAACCCCGTCCAACTGGGCGTAACTACAGCGATGAGGGGGCAGCGCCCTAACAGCACACGTCACCCGTGTTTATACATGAAGATTGAAAGTTTTCGATCTGATCGAAATGGATGGCTGAAGTCAATCCACGCAGTTGGGTGGATTGACTTGAGATTCAAGCAAGGATCGACTTAAATGTTTCCAATCTGATTCATCTAAACACAGTTTGACTTGAAAACGAGTTGATTCGCATGAGTGAAGTTAGTGCGTGTCGTGCTAAATGGCAGACATTGAGGGAAGCACAGAAAATAGTGTTCCAAAACCGAAAACAAAGTTTCAAGCAGATCGGATTCTCCATGTAAACATGTGCCCGGATTGACTTCACTCGCGTTTTTATTTATTTATTTATTTATTTATTTATTTATTTATTTATTTATTTATTAAGTTTTGCCACAAGGTTCAACAAGACTAGGAATTAATTAAAATTAAAAAAAAAGAAAAAGTACTTAATCCCCGAGCCCGGGCGTAGGGCCGAAGGCCCGGAGCCCGGTGAGGGTGCTAATCTCGACATGCGTGTAGTCCACTTTACACGCGTGGAGAAAAAGCGAGGGAGACGAAATCTGGGAAATAGTTTATATATATATATATATATATATATATATATATATATATATATATATATATATATATATATATGTATGGCACGGTGTCACGCGGTAAGAATAGTTGGACACTGGTGACTAGCGACGAAGAAAACTATAAACTCTCAAACAAATAGTGTTTTGCTTTCGTTTATTTAAACGAAACGAAATGAAATGGAGCACGAAGAAAAGGATACAAACAACCCGTTTAATATATCTTGAAGAGAAACCAGAGAACTTGAAGAAACCAAACGCCGTATGGTAAACAAAAACTCGATCTGCAGTGTATGTAGCCCTTGTCTGAAGACACTCCGTGAGTCCATGGACGTCAAATCATCTTAAAGTATTTAACGGTAGGATTCTTGTTGTTTTCAAGTTTTCGCTTAACCTAAACAATATTCAGCTTCACGTTTTGGTGCTTTCCCTTTGCTCATCCAAACCATAAGTCAACTTAACTAAAGCTAACTTAAAACACTACCTTTAAGGCTTATATTAACCGTGGTGGACGTGCATGCACTTTTTATTATTAAAAATACTCATGGGCTTTGTCGGTTTTCTTGGCTGTGTTTCGACTGAAACGTTTTCCTTTGAATTCTTCTTTCTGGAATCCGAATCTACTGAATTGTTTTTATCTCGGACTCTATTATAAATGTAATTTCTGAGCTGTTAATTACTTTTAATACTGCCTTTGCAAAATGTACATGCATAGAGAAGCCATTTAAAGGCTTGCTAAAATTAATCCCTTTTGAAACCTCCTAAAAACAATATATTTTTTACAACCAGAATTTAATAATGAAATCAAAGTTTTGCTTTGAGATGTTCAACTTTCATTAAATGATTTAAATCAGTTTTGTCATCCTATCGACCTATCCATAAATTGTATAATTTAATATCCCAAGGATTTAATATCAATTGTTTTTATATCTGTTTGTTTTTGTATTGGCTGTATATTAGGAGGGCTTATTTTAATCAGGGGGTGGGTGGGTGTTTTAAAAAAGCATGTAGAAGCAGGCGAGGGGTTGTTGCGTTCATGTATTTCTAGTTACTCATAGTGAAAGTTAAGTTACATCGTAAAATATATAATAATGTGGCAGGGTTGCCGCAACAGCGAACGCCAATTACTGCGGTCCCAAACAAAAAGAAAAGGCCATATTAATGATTTAGGTTGTGTTAATTATTATTTTGTAAGTATTAATTATTAACCATTAATTATTGTCAAGTATTAATTATTAGTTCTTATTTACTAATTATCAAGTATTAATCGTCAGTCGCCAACTACAAACTATCAACCACCAATTGCCAATAATTTATCCGACAATTATCATTAATTAGCAATTAGCAATCGGCATCCAACAATCAGCAACCAAAAATCAATAATTAACAATTAATTAGTTATTAAATACAACAGCAGATCGCACTAATAAGACTGTGCGCTGTGTTGCATCTCAAGCAGATGGTTTTCCATGACCTCGGGTCTTCAGGGTCGTACAGCTGCTCCACTGAACAGGGCTTCAGTTTGTTTGATGTACAAATTAAACATTTTGACGTCATATGCTGTGCATATATTGATTTATCGGAGAGGGTTATAATAATTATATCCTTGCTATTATCAAATCAAATTAATTCGAAGGAAGTATCATTGCGTGTGTTTCTCCCACAATACTAAACATGTAGACTTTCAAGTGATTTCGTTTGATAATAGCAAAGATTTATGCTTCGCCAGTACAAAATTATAGACTTAAGACTTAAACTAAAATACACAAGTACACTAAAACAGACATATACATAGACAATGGCAGGGAATACCCACAGAGGCAAAACCTCCAATAATGGGAACCCGGGAACAGTAAAGGAAAATTAAGAACCCAATAGATAATCAAGTTAAATTAACGTGATTAGTAGCAACACGGTTTAGAGGCGACCGTGTTAACCAGACGGCACGAATGACATTTAATACATACAGTTTTAAAGGTTCTTGGGTCAGAGATATCAAAAATTGTCTTAGGGCCTGTTCACATGAGGCGAGTTATCTCGGGGGGTAGGGTTATCCCTATCCCCCGAGATAACTCGGTGTTAGTTTATTTCCATGTTAAAAAAGTAAACCGTTCACATGAGACCGAGATAACTCGGGGGATAGGGATAACTCGGTCGGAGCGCGATAGGGTAACCCTAGCCCCCGAGTTATCCCTACCTCCATGTGAACGCTTTCACCCGAGTTATCTCGGGGGGTAGGGTCAACTTAGGCATGCGTATTTATGCTGTTGCTCGGGATAACTCGGGGTGAAGCGTTCACATGAAGCTAGGGTTATCTTGGGGGCCAGGGACAACTCGGTAGTTGCGTTTTATCATGTGAAATAGGGTCAACTTTGACCCTAGCCCCCGAGTTATTCCTACCCCCCGAGATAACCCGGTCTCATGTGAACAGGCCCTTAGTCAGATCAAAATAAAAGTTATATAAGTCGTCTTTTAATGCAGCGACAGATCAGGAGATATCTTTCAAGAATGCGGGAAGGACGTTCCACGTCCTAGTCACACGGCAAAAGTAGCTGGATTGAAATGTTACTAACAGTATTTGTCTTATGAACTGACAGATTTAATCCATTATCAGCACTGCAAGATCTTGTAAATCGAGATGGTTTATGGATAGAGATAAGGTTACACAGGACTTCCTTGTTGGTATCAGTTTTTAATAGTTTGTAAAGGAATGTAAGATCAAGAAATTTCTGCCAGTACGTTATGGGAATTAAGTTGCACTTGGCAAGACGTTGGGAGTAGGTGCATGACATCAGAGTTGTAAGGGAGGGACAAGATAAATTTAGTAGCTCGTCGCTGGACTCGTTCAATATGCAAAATTGGACCAACTGTTTGAGGTGCCCATACTTGTGAGCAATATGAAAATGTTTGATGTTGTGAGAGAAACACACGCACACGCTTCCTTCGAATTAAGTTTGGTTTGATAATAGCAAAGATATATAATATAACCTTCTCAGATAACTCATTATGCACATGTGACGTCAAAACGTGTAATTTGCAAAAACAAACTGAAATATCTCAAGAACGAAGCAAGGAAACGAAAAACTGCAAAAGATGTTACTTTGTCATTTTGAGTGTTTTCTTCAAATAAGACGGACTTAAATAAGACGTTTCACTTGGGCACTGTAATTCTTTCCTGTCCGAATTGGTCTTTAGTATTTTATTCTGACTAACGCCAGACGATTTTATTCACCTTTGGGAAAGCCCTCGGACAGGAATGAGTTATAAACTATCTCTCTAACTCTTTCCTGTCCGAATTACTATTTTATTCTGGCTAACGCCAGACGATTTTATTCACCTCTGGGGAAGCCCTCGGACAGGCATGAATTAAAGTATCGTGTATTTCAAAATGTACACATTTCCTGCGTTCGATTTTTAGGTGAACATGAAGAGTCAAGCGAGAAACGGAAGACAAGTTCAAACACGGTAGCCATTGCTGTGGGGGTCACTGTGCCTCTTTTATTCCTTATCGGACTTGTGCTGGCGTTTGCCATTTACCGAGCTCGGAAAACTGGAACCAACATTACGCCAAAGTTTATAACGAATTTCAGGACAAATAAAGTTTGACCGCGAATGGGCAATATGGCCTGTAGTGTTCATATAGTCCCGGTGTCACAGGAAATTTGTCCCCGGGCCAAATTTCCTAGGAAATTTGTCCCCCCTCAAGAACACGCTTTACTTTATCTTATAACGTACGCCGTACACTCAGAAACCGAGAAGCTATACTTCTGAAATAAAGTTTCTAATTCTGTCATTATTTAACCTGAACTTCTGAGGAAAAAGTTTATGTAAATCAGGACGAATGTGTATTCTAGGCTCAGATTTCAGCGAGGATCGCGGGCGCACCGAGACCCAACGGCTGGAATCTGAGCATAGTTAATAGAACATGTACATGGTTTGCAATGGTCATATTGAACTGACAATGGAGTTCCTTATATGGAAGTAAATTCTATGGTATCAAAAAACCCGGAACCCTTAGAAAATGAATTAGTATTCTGTTCAAACAACCTATTGTAGTAGTTTGAAAGCCCTAAACACCTCTGAGCCACGGATGCGTAAAAAGCACGGTCTTATACACCTGGGAAATTAAGATAACTTGAAGTGTATGCATGGTGAAAGTATTTAAAAGCTTTTTCTCTTCCTGTTTAACTTGTGTGCTGATTAATTTATAACGCAGCGCTTTTAGGGCTTTCAAATATAATACTTACTACAATAGGTTGTTTAAAAAGAATACTAATTCATTTTCTAAGGGTTCCATTTTTTTTATACACACTGTAGATCGTTTTCATCTGACGTCACGGCGGCCATCTTGGCGTACCAAAACAATGAAATGGCGGCCATATTGGTGTACCATCTTTATCCTATGGGAATTTAGCTCTATTCTTATTCAAATATTTCGTATTGTTTTAACGCCCCAATGGGGCCACCGATCACGTGAGTGAAAACGATATATACGTGTTCTTAAGGGGGGGACAAATTTCCGAGAAGGGGACAAATTTGGCCGGGGGGAACAATTTTTTTTTTGGGGGGGGACAATTTTTTTTGGGGGGGGGCAAATTTTGGGGTGGGACAAATTTTCTGTGACACCTGTAAGCGAGCTGACCCACTTAGCGGGATCTCGCCTCACTCTTATTTCGCTATTACTAGCTGCACGAGAAAGTATTCAATTTATGAAGGGGATGTGAATTATTCTGTAATATAGAGGTATTCATTATTTGTATTGCTGTTAATCTGTATATAACATATTCGTCTTCCAAAAAATCGTCGTTGGCGAAATATGACCTTTAAAGGATTATGGTAGCAAAAATCAACATTTTCAATTCATGACGTTCTGATTAAGCACTTACTAATAAGGTAATCCAAGTAACTAGAACAATTTTTTTCTTATAAGAACATTTATTAATTCCAGCAAAACACAATTCGCATCATCCGCCATCTTGTTTCAATACTGTGCCTAATTACAGTAACTTGGAACTTAGTGACGTCACAAACTGGGTAAATATTATAAAATTAAACTTTGCCGAAATGATAACCAAGTGTCCATGCCTGTGTTGTAGTGCATTGATGTGAAAACGACATTAGGGAGCCTAACTCTTTCCTGTCCGAATTGGTCTTTAGTATTTTATTCTGGCTAACGCCAGACGATTTTATTCACCTCTGAAGAAGCCCTCGGACAGGAATGAGTTAAGCAAGCTTAGGACGACGACGGTAATCTAAAGTTCAGTATCTAACATAAATCACGAATCATTAAGCCCTAATCAAACGAGAACGCAAGTCATCGCAAGTTGGCAGTCAGAATTTCTGTGGCGGTCGTTTGAACTCCCCAAATTAACAAAATAAAGGTTTCATTTTCATGAGTGTTTTAAACAAGTTTTAACTTTGTCACGGTACATGATATTTTCGGGAAACTATTCAGAGGAGATAGCGTGACTGCCAACTTGCGACGACTTGCGTTCTCGTTTGATTAGGGCTTTAATGTAGTATTGAATACGTAACGTATGTTTTTCGACATCCAAAAGCTTTAGAGTTCTAAAAGGATTTTGTCGCATAGTTTGAAGTCAAACTCAGCTAACAGGTTTTAATGTTTCACGAGTTAACGTCGTCCTGAAAGTGTGAAAATGATCTGAATATCGTTGTATGTAGAACGGAACGGCGTTAGATTACTCTTGGGACTAAAAATTATTCATTTTCTTTGTTGTGTGAATAAAAATTCTATTGTATTAAAGACGAAATTCGCAATTATCAAGTAAATAAGGGCCAAGTTACGTTAATTTTACTTCAGTTTTACGCTATAATTAGTCTATTATCTATGTCGATGCAATCTTTCGTAAGCCCATCGTTAATAAAAAGATTGTTATATATAGTATTAGCTAACCCTATCAATTTTAAATCAAAAGGTAGTTCAGATTATAACGAAATACAGTCGTTGGCACCTAAGCGTGTACACTATGGAACGCCATATGTCCAGAAATTATTTATAGACGGCCGGCCAAGGCTTCAAAATATTACTTTTGATAGCATTTTTTGTTACAAGCAGGCAACCATGCCAAATCGTATCGGATAGTGCATACTTTGAAGGTGAGGGGGGTTGCCATCTGTAATTATTCATTTATATACTAAAATATAGAGCTTTTTGAAAGTACAATGTGATGGATGGGATATCTGTAAAGAGCTGTCTAATATACGTTTGTGTTTTATTCGAATTGCTAAATTCAGAATGCATCCAATCAGCGTGCGTGAAGTTCTGATTATTCTAATTCGCATAACTCACAATCATAAACAAACAAGAAATATGGCGCAAATTCACCAAAATATAACACTTCGAAGAACAGCCATAACAAGCAGCCAACTTTTTGTTACAAGCAGGCAACCACCATAGAAATGTAGCTTAGACATTGATCAAGATGACTAGATGGGTTGCCTTTCGTGTATCACAAGATAGCACTGTTGAAAGGAACAATATAAGTAACACTATACACTGTAGTGCAAAAGCTCAGCTTTATAACAGTAGATACATGGCGGTATCGGCAAATTATCAAAATAAAACGAAGTAATTTACGAATATGAGACTTTCCTGTAGCTGCCAGACTTAATACATTTCTGATTCTTTGCAACGGCTTATGTTGTTGTAGCTTTTCTTCGAAGTGTTATATTTAGGTGTATTTACGCCATATTTCTTGTTTGTTTATGATTGTGAGTTATGCGAATTAGGTTAATCATAACACCAACGTAGTTTGCATGAATCCACAGAAATCCCATCCATTCCAATGTGTTTTTAAAAAACCATAAATTTTAGTATATAAATTCAAAATTACGGCTGGCAACCCCCCTCACGTTCAAAGTATATACTATCCGATACGATCTGGCATGGTTGCCTGCTTGTAACAAAAAATGCCATCAACGGTGTTTTTGAGACACTTTTATCGAGGTTGGCCGGCCGTCTATTAGCGTAAATTATATGATATAATGACTAGAAATGTCATTATTTATAAACAATGAAGAAAGAACACTTATATTATATCATACCATGAATTGTTATTTTGGTAATGATATGATATAATGTAGATAAACAGTTAACATTATATCAAACCATGAGTTGCCGATTTAGTCATGATTTGATATAATGCAAAGACGGCAATTTCATTATTTGAAATCATGGACCGCTGTTTAAGTCATGGTTTCATATAAACAATGCGCTATTTCATTATATCAAACCATGACTAAATGAAAAGTCATGGTTTGATATAATGCAATACGACACTTTCATTACATCGAACCATGACTCGCAAATTTACTCATGGTTTGATATAATGCAATTTGATGGAATTGATGCGCCATCTGTCCAAAAATCAATTTATACTCATGGTTTGATATAATGCAATTTGGTGCGCCATCTGTCCAAAAATCAATTTAAGCCAATATCCAAAATGGAAAACAACGAGCAGAAACTAGCGGGTGCCATATCTAGAGCTGTAGCAGGAGCTGTGAGCTCTGTATTGGCTCAGAGACCCAGCGCATCGAGCCCGAGCCCGTCGGCGACGTCAACGAATATTAATACAAATACAGTCGTCACAGCTAGAGGCTGAGCAATCATGAGTGTCAGACGTTGATCAGGTGCGTATGCCTAGACTAAAGATAGATAATTACTAAAATTGATGTGCTATTACCACGTACATGTGTGATGTTTGAACATGCCTAGTATTCTGATGCGACAAATAATACAATTTTGGTTAAAAAAAAACATGAAAAAGTTCCTCGTCTGTAATATCACTGCAAGAATCGGCTATGCCATATTCTGTTCTTCTTCTGTAAAGGGTCTTAGCACTAATGCCTAAACATTTAGCAATGGCTGTCCATTGCATACCAGTGCTTCTGAGTACTTCAATTTGTTCAGCTGTGATAATGTATCTTCGTCTGCCCCCAGAGCTTTTGGCTTGAGAGGGCACATTACGGAGCACTATATTTTCATCATCACAATTAGCAATCTGATTTCTTATATTATGTAGTTTCTCCCTCAATGTATGAAGAAAGTTTTGTATCAAAAGGGTTATCTCCATGTGCAAATTGCCTAGAACCAAAGAGATGGCAATTATAATTTGAATGTGTCCTTCGAGACGACCGTGTAAATACTCCAAAAATCTGATATTTCCTGGAAATTGAAGCGTTAAAAATCAGCAAAATAGCAAAGTAAACCAGTAACGCCATCTTAGTTTTGTTTCAACATTCTTCAATATTTACTTATGTATACTCACGTGATATTATTTTAGATGAAATTCTCCCGCCATAATTCTCAACCAAAAAAATTCTCGACCGTAAAAAAATATTCTCGACCGTAAAAAAATATTCTCGACCGTAAAAAAATATTCTCGACCGTAAAAAAATATTCTCGACCAGAAAAAAAAATTCTCGACCATAGAAAAAATTCTCGATCACTTTTGTCCAGTATGGCATTCCATACCCTACTCCAACGTCTAATAAAACAGTTTGAATTCAAGAGAATCGAGGCAGTTACGTATCCAAAACTCTTCCTAGTCAAAACGAGTATTGACTTGAGACGCGAGACCGTCGATTGGTCTGGGACATCAAGTTGTGCAATTGAAACCGGAAAGAACCTGGTATTTGCCCTAGAGCCGTGTGCCGGTCACGTCCACGATAAATAACAAGTCTAACCACGTTGCATTGGGCCGTTTGTGAAATTTAAGGCGAGATTCCAACGAGATTGAATCAAAATTCGCAGAGACAACGTCACAACCCTAGTATAAGGACAGCAATAACTTCAGACGTCACTCTCAGAATCTCCAACTCATCTCCAATGCCAATGTATATACTTGAACTGCTGCCAAGAAGACTTTGTTGACGGAATTAGGTAAGTGATAACGGTATAAGTAATAGAGAAGCACAGTTCAAAATATAAAATGAGTGGAGAGTTGTTGGAAACATGGAACAAACACTGATTGGTCGAGTTACTTCGGATTAATTCTCGATAATCACCTACAGCGTTTATCCAAAATGGCCGCCAGCCAAGTTGTCATGCGACAGACGAGGAAATTAACAATTTAAAAGAAAATGTTGTTCCTAAAAGTACGAAAATGTGTATTTACACTAAAACAATTATTCACCTCAGGCTCAGTGAATATCGGTGAATAATAACCTCGACTTCGTCGGTTATTATTCACCTCGCCTTTGGCGAATAATTGTTAAATATACTCCCCGATACCCTTTGATATTGTCTAATTTGTCTTTCCGATAAGGAACCGCTGACGAATATGTTTATGGGCGGAAGCGGAAACGAGAGAACTGCTAACTTTTATCACAGTTAATGGAGTACCAGGGGTTTCCCTATAAGTGAAAAACTCGTTGACATATTTTTTGTTTTAATGAACAGAAGAGCATGATAGGAGCATTCACTGAATATTTCAAGAGAATCTGATGTATAGTCTGCGAGCTATCAACTCTCAAAGTTTGCCATGGCTAGTTCATTTCTTAAGAAATTTGGGCTATCGGTAACAATGCCTTATGAATAATTGTCAGTTGTTTGCTGTACAAGCTGTGTTAGTAATACTCAGAAAAACTCTGAGAACACAGCTTGTACAGCAAACAACTGACAATTACTACTAACATCAAGCTGCAATTTCTGAAACTAACTAAGTAACAATGCCTTATGACGTACACAAATGGACAACTGCCTGGCTGAAGGATTTTGGCTTCAAACATCAGTATTTCGTTCTCTATAATCTCGTTATCTCGACAGTTTACCATCTTTAAGATTTTCTATACATCGTAACACACTGCCTCCACAGCACTCTATTTTTATGTTATTCTGATGAAGAACTTTGGTTTGAAACGTCAGTATTTCGTTTTCTAAAAACTCGACAGTTCACCACCCTTGAGATTTTTTTTACATCGTAAGTCGTAACTCACTTGGCCTAGACAACACTATATTTTTATATTACTCTGACGAAGGACTTTGGCTTGAAACGTCACTCTAGAATGTCGACAGTTTATCACCCGGCTTTTATGTTTTACTTTCTTTATCCATTGAGACAAATATATGTACCTGAATGCCTACAACAATGGTCTCATCCCACGTGAAGAATTGTTGTCGTTGAACAACTTTACCAACTGTCCAAACATACAAATTGCTAGATGTGGAACTGCTGACTGTGTAGTCTAACATTCAGAACACTATCATCTTGCAAACTATTAATCATGTTATTGTTCCTGTTATTTTTAAAGAAAAATATATTTTCTATGCGTTTTGTCCCATTGATCTTATGTACATGGCTGTTTGTTGTTTTGATATATTAAAAATATGTATAATTATTACTATAGCCGGCACCAGAAAATCTTAATTCTCAATGTTTAATCTTTCCTGCCTGAAGGTCATTCCCCCGTTTCCGTTCCCCGGAGGGTAAACGAAAATGGGTGAAGTGCCATTTCAGAAATGCCATTTCAGAGACCCAAATTTCAAAACATTTTCGAGGGATGGTCCACATGCGGATCCACAACAACTTGATTTGGAAACCGGGCCAAAAAAAAATGTAGCCAGTCCGCCCCTAACCAGATAAGGTGGGAAAGACAGTTTAAAAAATTAATTGTTAAACTTTATAAGCCGGTCACGGAAGGTTCTTGTTCAAAAAGTAAAAAAAACCTGTTTACTTTTCCTAATTAAAAAGCCAACACATACGTCGGAATTGATGCAATTTATACAATTTTTCAATTAGACTAATAACTGATCCTTGCTGCCTTGTATTTCTAGTGGGAGGTTCAACTTAAAGCAGACACAAGCGGTTGGTGGAATGATCGTGTCCTGGACGAGCCTGCTTCGGGCTTTCTTATTGATTGGTGTATGGGGCTTCGTTTTCCCCGCGGACGACTCACGTTCGAAAGATCGTTCAAGTCCCGCTGCGGTGGTCAGGGTGAGTCGAGGTTTACATTCCGTCGCAGACCGAGTGGATGTTTGCTCTAAAGAACTCGAAACGGTTCAGACGTTTCTGGCCGAAGCTGGTGCAGCCCAGACGATGAACTGCAGTAGTAAGGGCATCGAGAATTGCAGTGGAAACTCTGAGTTGGTCGGCTATCATTGCAGGTGCAAGTCAACGAGTTTGACTTACGCGGCGAGCAGACGAAAGTGTGTGAAGAACAGTTGGCTTAGGAAAGGTAAGTTGGAGTCTAAATACGGAAGGACGACACATGTGATGGGTTACCATAGGGTAATACGGGTAATTGTATTCCTATTAAAACGTATTCTTTACATATTAAGAATGGTAATTGTACCAATGTTTAAGCGAACGATATATCAACTAACCAGTTAGTTGTCATCACTATGAGCTACTAAGTACAACATAACACATTTTGTCCGACGATCAATGTGAGGTTTAGTTCGTCCTATTTCCGTATTTCTTCGCTAAGTTTCGATACACATATACTTGAATTCAATTTAACGATCGCATTAAATCGTTATTCAAAGAGACCGATCTTCCGCGAGACAGTGACGAGAATCACGTTTCTTACCAAATGACATATTGAGTCAAGCTGCATGGTAGTATTAAAGAAACGAGGATGGAAGACTTGAAGTATACACATCATTATTTCGGGAATTCTGATGCAGCATGTGTGGCCTCAAGGCTCAACAGAGAATTGCTGAATGCCAACGCGGTGAAGTATTCACGCAGATAAAGTATGTAGTAGATAAAATATGTAACGAGTGCATTTTATTGGTGGGAAATATTATGTATCAATGTATTCAGTATAGAAAGACAATAGGCATTGGGAAGATACAAGCTTGTGATATTATTGAGAATACTTTCAATGGAAGCTCTTTTATTATTATTTATTATTATTTAATCTTATTTAATCACGGTAGCCTTTCAGAAGTACATCTGTTTTTCAAAGGGCCGTGAGTTCATTAAAATATTTACATAATTATTGGGGAAAAAAGAAAATTTAAAAGCGAGAAAAACAGGTTATTTAAGTAAACTATTTACATGGATGCAGTTAATTACACTATAAATGGGTCAGGACCAATGGTTAGGACATACGCTTTATGACATTCTTAAAGGAGTTGACAGAGACATCTTCTATTAATGCTTGGTCAATAATATGATTAGGTAGGTTATTCCAACTCATAGCTCCTCGATAGGAAAAGCTATTCTTTAGAAAATTTGTCTTTGGCTTAGGTAGGTGAATATTTCTATTGTTGCAACGTAATTGATGGCTGTCGTTTTCGTTCAAGTTAATTATCTGCATTAAGTATTCGGGCACTAAACCTTTAAGGGCCTTAAAAATCATTACAAGGTCGCGCTCGTCTAAGTTGTCCTTTATAGGTCTCCAGTTTAAGGTTTCAAAAATGTTAGTTGATCTTATGTCGTAACTGGATCCTGTTATTACGCGAGCAGCCCTTTTCTGTAACTTATAATCAATTATTGGATGAGGCTTTTTTGATATCAAGAATTATCAAGGTCGAAGTCTGTGTTATCTGCCGAAGCCGAAGGCTGAGGCTGATAACACAGACTGAGACCTTGATAATTCTTAATATCAAAAAAGCCGAATTCAATAATTGTTTTATTATACATTTCTCCCAAACCCTTGATTATGATTGGTCAGAAATTTTGTGAGAAATCTCGATATCTGCAATTTGCCGCTGAGATTGTCATGATATGAGCCCATGATGCCATTATCTGTAACCATTATCTGTAGGAAAAAGAGTTATCAGTCATGTGCTGACGTCATGCCATGGAAAACCGCTTGCTCGCTCGGGCAGCCCGGCAATTTTTTTCAGTTATGGCCGAGAAAGTAAGGTTTGCTTCTCTATCTGAGGACGACATTGACAAGCTGGTCGAAAATAAAGACTCAGCAAACACAAACAGAGCTACAAAACTGGCAAGAAGAGTTTTCGAGGAATATCTTAGTGAGAAGAAAATACCTCAGCCAGAAGATAAGAAGGAACTTGCTGAAGTCCTAAAATCCTTCTACGTCGAAGCACGAAAAGTAGATGGGAATCCATATTCGAAGAGTTCTTTAACATCTTTGCGGTTTGGACTTAACAGACACTTCAAATCTCTTCATGACATGGATATAATTAACGACACAGATTTTAACAACGCGAACAAAGTATTCCTGGCAAAATGTGTCGAATTAAAGAAGGAAGGTTTAGCGAAAGTCAACCACAAGAAACCAATCCATGATGAAGACATACGAAAGCTCTACGAAGGTAACCTATTCAACACAAACCATCCAAGAACGCTTCAAAACAAAGTAGCTATTTTTCGAAATAATGCTTTACTTTTGCCGTCGAGGTCGCCAGAATCTTCGGCAGCTCAAGAAATCCGACTTCACAATCAGCGTTGATGCAAAGGGGGGAAAATACGTAACAAAAACAACAGACGAGCTGACCAAAAACCATAGAGAAAACGACGAAGCCGAAGAAGGAGGAACAATGTTCGCAAAAGAAGGCCCTTTTTGTCCTGTTGCTTCCTTCGAGAAATATCTTCAACACTTAAACCCTAAAAACGAGTTTCTTTTCCAGCGACCGAAGAAAAATGTTTCGGAATGCGACAACGTTTGGTTTGACAACATGGTTGTCGGCGAGCGTTCTCTTGGAGACAAGATGAAAAACATCTCAAAAGAGGGAAACCTGTCAACTGTCTACACGAATCACTCGATACGGGCAACAGCTGTGACAATACTTGACAGGTCCGGCTTCGAAGCACGGCACATTATGGCTGTCAGTGGTCACAAAAGTGAAAGCAGCATCAGAAGTTACAGCCGAACTAGCCTGGATACAAGACGGGAAATGTCCGAAACTTTGATGGCTGTCGCTAGCTGCAGTTCTCCCACGCACGTTGATATGGAATTATCTCCACTGTTGTCGCTCTCCCAAGAAGAAACAGTGTTGAATATACAAACCTCTCATTCACAGTTATCCAAGCAATTCAATTTTTATAACTGTAACGTTAACTTTAACTGATAAGCGGGAACGTTGTGGCACAGTTGTAAGTTTCAATGCTAGCTTGGCGTGAACATTTTTTTAAGGCTTTTTTCCTTTGTTGTTGCGTATATACGTGCATTTTAATATTTTTGTCATTGGCACATTGCCTATCAGTCGTTTTGACATTTCAATAAACTGATGTTATTTAATTGTTTTGTCTTCGAAGAAAGTAAGCTTATAACTATATCTTAAAACAGTTTAAATAGATGGTTGCTCAGCTGAAAATGTATAATAATATAATTTATTGATGTGATCGTCACCAAAGCCATGCCACACAGTTGAGCAGTAGGTAAAGTGCGGAAGTACAAGTGAATTGTACATTGTAATTAAAACACCTTGTGTGACAAAATCTCTAGCTCTTCTTAACATTCCGATACGTGCTGAGATTGTTTTGCATTGTTTGTTGTTATGTTCGTGCCATTTTAATTGTTCATCTATAATGATTTTGTACTTTCAACTCGTGTTATTTGCTCGCCTGCAATTGATATGTTTGTAGTATTTGTGCCAATAGAATTTAATTTTTGTCGTGAGCCAATAATCATGTATTCATTTTTTTCACGGTTTAAGGTCAGCTTGTTTGCGGTTAACCATGTGTGAACTTTTTCTAAATCGTGATTCAGTTTACTCTCTATATCTGCGGATGATAATCCGTTGCATGATAGATTTGTATCGTCCGCAAACATTGTGGCGCTTGTTGTTTCAAGGCAATTTGGCAGATCATTTATATAAAGGAGAAATAGCAACGGGCCTAAATTTGTCCCTTGAGGAACTCCACAGGTAATTGTTCTTATATCCGACATTTTTTTGTTAATTTTGCATACTTGCTGCCTCTTCCTTAAATATGACTGAAACCATTTGTGTGCTGTGCCCTTTATTCCATAGACTGTCAATTTAGAGAAAAGAATATTGTGGTCCACTGTGTCAAATGCTTTTTTTTAGGTCTAAGAATAGAACACCATTTATAAGGCAGATATTTCCCCCTTCAATTCCCTTTTGTCGCTAAAAATATTATTGGCAGAAGGTCGGTAATTCTAAAACATATTGGTTTCTTCATTGTCATGATCTGTAAGAAAGTTTAGACTGAATTTCCTGGTGGGTCACAGTGTTAAAAGAACTTGGACGTACGTTTGTCGAACAGCGACCGGAAAAAAATTGCAGGTCCTCTCAAAACTATCGCATCTAGGGCCTAGTCTCGCTGTGCATAATGGGATCAGTCACCATTTTGTTTACAGGATCTGGCAGGCCCTCTCAACCTGTCCATGATGCAATAGGGCCTGTGGAGGAGGCAGGCTTCCCCGCCCCCGCCCACCGCTGCGAAAAGACCCTGGTCCAGGCTGGTCACGTGCTGCCCAAAATATGGGCAGTATAAAATAAATTTAGTGTGGGTAGGGTGGTACAAAAAACTTTCTCGACTTACCAACCGGAGTAGTGTTTATACAAAACGCAAAACATCTGGCCAGATGAAATGTCACGACTCACGAAAGGTGCACAACGGCTTGGAGAAACAATCCGAAACGAGATATAATTCAATAAGAATGCCAAAAGTCTCAAAGATCAATATTTTGCTGGCTTTGTAGCGGTGGCGACATGTGTTATTGATGGGAGAATATTCGTTTTAAGCATTCGAATCGCGAGGCTTTTAACTGGACGTATTCACTTAAGTATCAAACGGCAGCTTTCACGTGTGGTATTCAACAACGTACAGGTGAAACACATACGTATTTTATTGTTTATATTGAGAGTTTGAAACAGTCTTCCATTTCATTATCCACTGTGACGTTTACTGTGCTGCGTTGTTTTGACCAGTTCTCATGCGGACAAAATTATGGTCAGTCATCCACGAACATGATAAGTGATAAATATATTTGATATAAAATGCCAATTTTCAAGTTCATTTTAAAAAGGTTAGTCGATATCCGTACCTATTATATTTTAAACAATTGTCGAAGGACTATAATTTAATACGACGTGTTATTATTAATAGTCCGAAAAGCGGCGGGTATTAGGTTGTTGCGTTTTAAAACGATCAAAACTAAAAGATACGTAACAAGTTAACTTGAACGGGGGTTTCTTTATCGGACAAGAAGTTTGTGACAGCAAAGAAGCAGAAAAATCGATAAGACTCCGCCCGCTTTCTTGAAGTCTACTGAAAGTACTATTTCTTTAAGTAAACTACACAGCGCATTCAGAAATGCAGACAGATGACAACAAAGGTTCAACATTTCACCTTTGCCTTATTAAATGTGTCTAGTGTCTTGCTATAGCATTATAGAATGGTTTCAAATATTTTACTATTTTAGTACTGTTTATTTTTGTTTATTTGTCCTTGATTATTACTAGCTATTGTTCGATATTTTAATATACTTTGCCGAATGGAGGAGCGGCAACAGTTTTCGTAGTGGCGTATTCATATTTCATGATCAAGCGACGAAAGATCAAATTTGCGGAGTAACTGGAGTTTATATAAATAGAAAAATGATAAGATATCGATTAATCGACTATATATTGTATAATTTAAGCACCCAGGTTGACGATTATAAAACGAATGGGAACATCAAAAACTTTCTTCATTGTAAACTTAAATAAACACAGCGATTTATTATAAACTAAAAACAATAGCTGTCAAAACAATTTGTTTCAATTTTAAAATCGTATCACCGGTTTAACTATTCATTTCAAAATCTAGTACCAGAAAACAAAACAAGATACGTATACAAAGCATTTCTTCGACGATTCCAGCGAGGTCAAGCATTGATACGCAGGGGACACTCCCACAGTCGAAAATTTTGATAGACGACACGTGACCAGCCTGGACCAGGGTCTTTTCGCAGCGGTGGGCGGGGGCGGGGGAGCGGAGATAAGACCCTGGGTACGAGGTTGAGTCTCTCGTTTCCCGGGTGGGGAACGTGGGCTGTGGGAACGAGATTACGTTTTCTGGTGAAACGTGCAACTTTCAAACGTAAACAAACATGAAAAAAATCGCCCGCCTAACGGTCGCTTGCAAATGGCAGTATGTAATTGATATGAATGTGAATGCTCAAATGCGAACTGATATCGATCTAAACCTTAATTGACGAGTCTGAGATCGATCTAAACGAGTGTAAACCACACTGTCACTGATGTAAAAGCTTTCTCAAAACGTATACCTGGATCGAATTACTGAGGGCGAAAGGTTGCTGCATGTTAAGTCATCGAAAGGCAAAAGCGATCTTAAATTCTTAATGTAAATGCCCGAATGCGAACCGAAATTAATCTAAACGAATCTGAGACCGATCTAAACGAGTCTGAGATTGATCTAAGCTATAGTGTAGATTGATTTAAACGAGTCTGAGATCGAAATATAGTAAGGTTAGATATACTGCCGAAACATGCAGAGAACGTAGAGGTGTCTAACGTTTCGAGCGAAGGCCCTTTGTCAGAGAGAAACGTCTAAGATCTAGTCTATAAGATCGTTCTAAACGAGTCTGAGATTGAAGGAAAGAGTCTGAGATTGATTGAAAGAGTCTGAGATTGATCGAAAGAGTCTGAGATTGATCGAAAGAGTGTGAGATTGATTGAAAGAGTCTGAGATTGATCGAAAGAGTCTGAGATTGCTTGAAAGAGTCTGAGATTGATTGAAAGAGTCTGAGATTGATCGAAAGAGTCTGAGATTGATTGAAAGAGTCTGAGATTGATCGAAAGAGTCTGAGATTGCTTGAAAGAGTCTGAGATTGATTGAAAGAGTCTGAGATTGATCGAAAGAGTCTGAGATTGATTGAAAGAGTCTGAGATTGATCGAAAGAGTGTGAGATTGATTGAAAGAGTCTGAGATTGATGCAAAGAGTCTGAGATTGATGGAAAGAGTGTGAGATTGATCGAAAGAGTCTGAGATTGATCGAAAGTGTCTGAGATTGATTGAAAGAGTCTGAGATTGATCGAAAGACTGTGAGATTGATTGAAAGAGTCTGAGATTGATGGAAAGAGTCTGAGATTGATGGAAAGAGTCTGAGATTGATTGAAAGAGTCTGAGATTGATCGAAAGAGTGTGAGATTGATTGAAAGAGCCTGAAATTGATCGAAAGAGTCTGAGATTGATTGAAAGAGCCTGAAATTGATCGAAAGAGTCTGAGATTGATGGAAAGAGTCTGAGATTGATGGAAAGAGTCTGAGATTGATTGAAAGAGTCTGAGATTGATCGAAAGAGTGTGAGATTGATCGAAAGAGTCTGAGATTGACTGAAAGAGTCTGAGATTGATCGAAAGAGTCTGAGATTGATTGAAAGAGTCTGAGATTGATGTAAAGAGTGTGAGATTAATCGAAAGAGTGTGAGATTGATTGAAAGAGTCTGAGATTGATCGAAAGAGTCTGAGATTGATTGAAAGAGTCTGAGATTGATCGAAAGAGTGTGAGATTGATTGAAAGAGTCTGAGATTGATGGAAAGAGTCTGAGATTGATGGAAAGAGTGTGAGATTGATCGAAAGAGTCTGAGATTGATCGAAAGAGTCTGAGATTGATTGAAAGAGTCTGAGATTGATCGAAAGACTGTGAGATTGATGGAAAGAGTCTGAGATTGATGGAAAGAGTCTGAGATTGATTGAAAGAGTCTGAGATTGATCGAAAGAGTGTGAGATTGATTGAAAGAGCCTGAAATTGATCGAAAGAGTCTGAGATTGATTGAAAGAGCCTGAAATTGATCGAAAGAGTCTGAGATTGATGGAAAGAGTCTGAGATTGATGGAAAGAGTCTGAGATTGATTGAAAGAGTCTGAGATTGATCGAAAGAGTGTGAGATTGATCGAAAGAGTCTGAGATTGATTGAAAGAGTCTGAGATTGATTGAAAGAGTCTGAGATTGATTGAAAGAGTCTGAGATTGATGGAAAGAGTCTGAGATTGATCGAAAGAGTCCGAGATTGATCGAAAGAGTCTGAGATTGATCGAAAGTGTCGGAGATTGATCGAAAGAGTGTGAGATTGATCGAAAGAGTGTGATATTGATCGAAGAGTGTGAGATTGATCGAAAGAGTCTGAGATTGATCGAAAGAGTGTGATATTGATCGAAAGAGTGTGAGATTGATCGAAAGAGTCTGAGATTGATCGAAAGAGTCTGAGATTGATCGAAAGAGTGTAATATTGATCGAAAGAGTGTGAGATTGATCGAAAGAGTGTGAGATTGATCGAAAGAGTGTGAGATTGATCGAAAGAGTCTGAGATTGATGGAAAGAGTCTGAGATTGATGGAAAGAGTCTGAGATTGATTGAAAGAGTCTGAGATTGATCGAAAGAGTGTGAGATTGATCGAAAGAGTCTGAGATTGATTGAAAGAGTCTGAGATTGATTGAAAGAGTCTGAGATTGATTGAAAGAGTCTGAGATTGATGGAAAGAGTCTGAGATTGATCGAAAGAGTCCGAGATTGATCGAAAGAGTCTGAGATTGATCGAAAGTGTCGGAGATTGATCGAAAGAGTGTGAGATTGATCGAAAGAGTGTGATATTGATCGAAGAGTGTGAGATTGATCGAAAGAGTCTGAGATTGATCGAAAGAGTGTGATATTGATCGAAAGAGTGTGAGATTGATCGAAAGAGTCTGAGATTGATCGAAAGGGTCTGAGATTGATCGAAAGAGTGTAATATTGATCGAAAGAGTGTGAGATTGATCGAAAGAGTGTGAGATTGATCGAAAGAGTGTGAGATTGATCGAAAGAGTCTGAGATTGATCGAAAGTGTCTGAGATTGATCGAAAGAGTGTGAGATTGATCGAAAGAGTGTGATATTGATCGAAAGAGTGTGAGATTGATCGAAAGAGTGTGAGATTGATCGAAAGAGTGTGAGATTGATCGAAAGAGTCTGCGATTGATCTAAACGAGTGTGCATGAGATCAATCTAAAAGAGTCTAAACAAGTCTATATAAGACCGATCTAAACTCGTCTGAGATCGATCTAAACGGGTGGGAGGCCCGTCAGTCAGCTGTCAAATTCAGATCTGTTCAGATCTCTGGTGGCAGCATGAAGTGGCTGCACCTGATGAGGTCAACCTCCTCCGCAGGCATCTCAGGAACCAACTCCGCCTGCTCACAGAAACCTAGCCCCACCCATCCATCCACCGACGTAGGTTGAGTTCGACCTATGCCATTATATATGCTTAGTAAGCAGAAGTATATGATGATATATGTTTATGTCTAGTAACTAGTTACAGTAACTAGTTACATTTTTAAGGAACTGTAACTGAAACTAGTTACTTTTTCTGAAGAAGTAACTGTAACTATAACTAGTTACTTTTTGAAGAAGTAACTATAACTAGTTACTTTTTGAAGAAGTAACTATAACTAGTTACTTTTTGAAGAAGTAACTATAACTAGTTACTTTTTGAAGAAGTAACTATAACTAGTTACTTTTTGAAGAAGTAACTATAACTAGTTACTTTTTGAAGAAGTAACTATAACTAGTTACTTTTTTAAAGAACTGTAACTAGTTACAATATTTGGTTCAAAAATGTAAACAATTATTCACCGAAGTGGAGGTGAATAGTGCTGGATATTCACCGAGCCGCTTCGGCGAGGTGAATATCCACACTATTCACCGACACTGAGCATATACCTCATAAATGAAATAAGAAGTTTAACATTCTTATATTTTTCGGTATTTTATACAAGACACGGCCGCTAGCAACTTGGCGTACTCGATATTTGTCGACAAAACAGTTCTTACAACTTTTGAATATATTACGGTAATGGAATAATGGCTAGAAAATTGTAAAGAAACATACCTGTGGACACTCTTCTACTTAATTTTGTTGACATTTCTCGTTATTCTACAACATTAGCCTTGCTTATCAACAAAATCTCCTGCTTTGGTAAACAAAGCAAAACTGTCCGCCACTTTGTTTTGCCCGCAGGTGAATAGTGCAGGATATCCCGAGCTAGAGGAACCAATCAGATTGCTTGAAAAGCACTATTCACCTGCGAGGTATATGCTAATTACTGATATTCAGTTGAGGATGTCATTCTTTCGTGATAAAAATGGTTTTGATATAATAATAAAGGTACATTATGTACACATTTGACTATTTCTGCTTAGTCGGATAACTATATTTAGGCATTTAGCTGTAAAAACATAATTATGGTACTGGTATCTAAAAACTAGTAATTTCTTTGTTGATTCTAGTAACACGGACAAAGGAATGTAACTTTGTAACTAGTTACAAAATTTTTGAAGTAACTTTGTAACTGTAACTAGTTACTTTCTTTTCATTGTAACTTTTATCGGTAACTAGTTACTTTTCTAACGATGTAACTGTAACTAGTTACAAAAATTATGTAACTTTTACAGCACTGCTGAATTGCTGTATTATATAGTAATGTTGTTAAAAGAAGAGATCTATAGTGGGACTCCAACCCACAACCTTCTGATCACTAGTGAGACGCTCTAACCATTGAGTTACGGGAACGCAAATAATTTGGGGAGCACGGGTGGCGTGTGATGTTAGCGCGCTGCCTCTCACCGAAAAAAAAAGTTAAGCCCGGTTAGACGGGGTTAGTATACTTAGATGGGCGACCGCTTGGGAATGACCCTCTTGTCAAACTTGAAACTCATGTGAGTACAGTTGTAGTTGCTGATCTCTCCTGTGCTTCGAGGGTTTTTCGCCGGGTTCTCACGTCTTAGCTGTGATCCGTGCCTGGAGCGCCTCTGATATGCCTCAACACGGCCACGTTGATCTGCGTCCTTCGCAATTCAGCCGCTGGCTGCAAGTTAGGATGATTAGCCCCACAGTCCTCTATTTTAGGTTGAGTTCGATGTATGACATTATACTACGATGCATGATCATATATATATTATCATAATCATGTTGTTCAGTAATACTGGAAGAGATGAATATAAGCTAGCTCGGATAGTCGGATGTGAATCTGAGAATTGTATGTAAAAAGCGGTACAAGGTCTTATTCTGGAATCAGATAATATTCTAGAAAGAGCCGTTTTAATCAACCAATTGTTATATAATTAGTCCTACCGTGAGAACATTAGTTTTTGGGATCCGGATCTTTTCTGTGCCGCGGAATCTCAGTTCCTATGTAAACACGGTATGTCGTTTTAATTCATTCCAGAATGAAATTAATTCCGATCGATTATGTAAAGTGTAAACATCTCCTAATACAAAGCTACTTTAAAATCCAGAAATTATGACTCTTTATATACCGCTTTGGTGAGGGGACGTGTGGCCGTAACGACTCCTATGCCATGTGCTGTTAGTGCGCTGCTTCTCACCACTGCAATCCAAAGTTAAGCTTATAGTACTTGGATGGGTGACCCGGTCTGGGAATGACTCCGTTGTCGAGCTTGGAACTCATGTGAGTAGAGTTGTAGTTGATCTCTCCTGATCGGCTCCGGTTTTCCTCCCTCCGTAAAATCAACACCTATACATCTTAACTATGATCCGTGGTCTGAACTGTGTCGTGTGGCGGCTGCCTCGAGCGCCGTTGATCTGATTTCGACGGCATGGACACGTTGGAGTCTGCGTCCTTCGCAATTCTGCGAAGTAAGGATGATTAGCCGTCAGTAAGTTTGTTTGTTTGGATCCGCCAATGTTTGTATGGCCAATTTGATATTCAGACGAATTTGATGGTTTGCGCAAACGAATGAAGATTTTGCAGCTGCAATAATTAACAGCAATAATTAAGATAATAAATATAAAAGTACCGGTCATTTATGCGATGTTTATTCAGGGTCGTCTGAAACCCTGGTGGAACTTTCTGGAGGTCAGGATAATTAAGACATCTCACTCGTCATCAGAAGGTTGCAGATGGTACACATTTGTAACTTTAGCTCAAAAGCATTTTGTGAGTATTTGAGCGTGAAGAACGTTTACAAAATGTGTGTTTTGACATAGTCAATCGAGATATGGTCTGGAAACTCAGCTAAAGTCTTTGGTCTATCTTTTTGTTCGCCTGTATGCATTTTTGTGCACGGTGCACGGTCACTGAACACATTGTATTTTAGTATAATGAACGAATTGTCCAATAGCAACGTTTCAGTTCAATCACTCAACCGTGCTATTTAAATATTAATAAACCTAAAACAAAGGATGTGCACGGTGTAAGGTACGGTTCAACATAAAATCCCAGCTCATTATAGGCGCTTTGAAGTTTGCCAAGTTTCCAGACCATATCTCGATTGACTATGGTTAATTTTGATTATTCCTTATAAAGAACCTTTATACTACAAATGCCATTGTTCGATACCCGTGCAGGATTAGGGTATGCAAACACGGAGATGTAAAACACTTTTGTCGTATTTTATATAAAAGCAAAATATAAGGTTGAAACATAGTCATGTATAACTGGGCTTTAACTGTGAGAAGTTTCAACAAAAAAGAACAAGTTCAACAAATGCTTAACTCGTAGAAAAAGCACGGTGATTAGTGCTCATGAAAACACGGCGAAAAGGTTTGATCAGTTCACCTCTTTTAACTTCAGCCATCCATACCCTCCCCTATATGTCGAGGTCTACTCACCTCAGTAGGTTATCGGAATAGAATTGTTTATAAATACCTCTTATATTCTTGTCTTCTAAACTCACTTCGAAAAGCTAAAAAACATTTAACGGCTCGTGTTTGGATACGCTTTTCTCAAGTTTCGCAAACATGCATGAATTTGGTATTTCTGTATTTTTTCCACATTAGATTGCGCGTTTCGCTTTGGATCACGGCGCCATCTACTTGGCTGGACGTGGAATGATGCCAATGATAAACTACTGACTCTTTTTCTTGATGTTGGTTATGGAATTACAGGAGCATTCAATGCCTCCAAAACTGAATACGGAGCTGGTTGCTCTCTCATTAACATAACCCTATTAAACACCCTAGGAAGCTGGGAGGGGTTTGTTTATAATCCCAAAGATATACGGATGTTTATCTTAAGAAATCAATATTATATCAGTTGGGTAAGCATGCACTTATTTAATTTATTTAATATATTAACATTAATACATTAGCACATTAATACCAAAACACATTAATACATCATCAAAATTAATACATTAATATATCAAATAGATAAATTAATCTATATCTCTTAATGTATTAATCTATTCCTCTATTCGTCTATTCCGCTATTCATCTATTCATCGATTCCTCTATTTGTTTATTCATCTATTCATCCATTCATCGATTCCTCTATTCGTTTATTCATCTATTCACCTATTCCTCTATTCGTTTATTCATCTATTCACCTATTCCTCTATTCGTCCATTCCTCTATTCGTTTATTCATCCATTCCACTATTCGTTTATTCATCCATTCCTCTATTCGTTTATTCCTCTATTCATCCATTCCTCTATTAGTTTATTCATCTATTCATCCATTCCTCTGTGCGTTTATTCATCTATTCATCCATTCCTCTATTCGTTTATTTATCTAGTCATCCATTCATCTATTAGTTTATTCATCTATTCATCCATTCCTCTATTCGTTTATTCATCTATTTATCCATTCTCTATTCGTTTATTTATCTATTCATCCATTCCTCTATTCGTTTATTCCTCTACTCATCCATTCATCTATTCGTTTATTCATCTATTTCTCTATTCGTTTATTCATCTATTCATCCATTCCTCTATTCGTTTATTCATCTATTCATCCATTCCTCTATTCCTCTATTCATCCATTCCTCTGTTCGTTTATTCATCTATTCATCAATTCCTCTATTCGTTTATTCATCTATTCATCAATTCCTCTATTCGTTTATTCATCTATTCATCAATTCCTCTATTCGTTTATTCATCTACTCATCCGTCCATTCCTCTATTCGTTTATTCATCCATTCATCGATTCCTATATTCGTTTATTCATCTATTCATCCATTCCTCTGTTCGTTTATTCATCCATTCGTCGATTCCTCTATTCGTTTATTCATCTCTTCCACTATTCGTTTATTCATCCATTCCTCTATTCATCCATTCCTCTATTCGTTTATTCATCCATTCATCGATTCCTCTATTCGTTTATTCATCCATTCCTCTATTCGTTTATTCATCCATTCATCGATTCCTCTATTCGTTTATTCATCGATTCCTCTATTCGTTTATTCATCCATTCATCGATTCCTCTATTCGTTTATTGATCTATTCATCCATTCCTCTATTCGTTTATTGATCTATTCATCCATTCCTCTATTCGTTTATTCATCTATTCATCCATTCCTCTATTCGTTTATTCATCTCTTCCACTATTCGTTTATTCATCCATTCCTCTATTCGTTTATTCATCCATTCCTCTATTCGTTTATTCATCTATTCCTCTATTCGTTTATTCATCCATTCCTCTATTCATCCATTCCTCTATTCGTTTATTCATCGATTCCTCTATTCGTTTATTCATCTATTCCTGCGTTCGTTTATTCATCTATTCACCGATTCCTCTATTCGTTTATTCACCTATTCCTCTATTCGTTTATTCATCTATTCCTCTTTTCATTTATTCATCCACTCCTCTATTCGTTTGTTCATCTAATCATCTGTTCCTGTTTTTTAATTCATTAATTTATTATGTGATATATTGTTTTTCGTTTTTAGGTTACTGACCAGATGAATTTAGAAAGCAAGCAGAAACTGAGAGGAAGGTTGCTGCGTTTTGTGATCAGTTGTCAATCAACTGATGTACAAGATGATATTGTGAAAAAACCGTTTTCATCATGTCTTACTTTCAAAGTCACAGGAAACTTCACTAGTAAGTGCAGAAAACCTGGAGCGATTAAGTGCCTATGAAACGAAAATTAAGTTTGTCTTATTTGAAAGAACACTTAAAATTATAGAGTAACATCTATTGCAGTTTTTCGTTTCTTTGCTTTGTTCTTGAGACATGAAGCGGATTGAGTGTTCAAGTCAAATCTCGCATGTTGTTTCTCCTTGTTGTGTTTACATGAAGAAGATTGAAAGTTTCCGATCTGATCGAAACGAATGGTTGAAGTCAATCCACGAAGTTGAGTGGACTGACGTGAGATTCAAGCAAGGATCGACTTGAGCAGAATATCTCCACTGAATCTGATTCATCTAAACACGGTTTGACTTGAAAATGACTTGATACGCATGACTGAAGTTAGTGCGGTCGTGCTAAATGGCAGACATTGAGGGAAGCACAGAAAATAGTGTTCCAACACCGAAAACAAAGTTTCAAGCAGATCGGATTCTCCATGCATGTAAACATGTGCCTGGATTGACTTTATGCGTTTTTCGCATATATTGATTTATTGGAGAGGGTTATCTATCGTTACTATTATCAAATCAAATTAATTCGAAGGAAGTATCTGCTTGTGTTTCTCCCACAACACTAAACATGTAGACTTTCAAGCGATTTCGTTTGATAATAGCAAATATATATAACCTTCTCAGATAACTCATTGTGCACATGTGACGTCAAAACGTGTAATTTGCAGAAACAAACTGAAATATCTCAAGAACGAAGCAAGGAAACGAAAAACTGCAAAAGATGTTACTTTGTCATCTTGAGTGTTTTCTTCAAATAAGACGGACTTAAATAAGACGTTTCACTTGGGCACTGTAATTCTTTCCTGTTCGAATCGGTCTTTGGTATTTCATTGTGGCTAACGCCAGACGATTTTATTCAGCTCTGGGAAAGCCCTCGGACAGGAATGAGTTATAAACTATCTCTCTAACTCTTTCCTGTCCGAATTGATCTTTGGTATTTTATTCTGGCTAACACCAGACGATTTTATGCACCTCTGGGGAAGCCCTATCGTGTATTTCAAAATGTACACATTTCCTGCGTTTGGTTTTTTAGATGAACATGAAGAGTCAAGCGAGAAACGGAAGACAAGTTCAAACACCGTAGCCATTGCTGTGGGAGTCACTGTGCCTCTTTTATTCCTTATCGGACTTGTGCTGGCGTTTGCCATTTACCGAGCTCGGAAATCTGGAACCAACATTACGCCAAGGTTTATTATGGATTTCACGCCAAATGAAGTTTGACCGAATGGGCAATATGGCCTGTAGTGTGCATATAGTCCCGGTGTCACAGGAAATTTGCCCCCCCCCCCCCCCCCCCAATTTGCCCCCCTCAAGAACACGCTTTACTTTATCATATAACGTACGCCGTACACTCAGAAACCGAGAAGCTACTTCTGAAATAAAGTTTCTAAACTTTCTGTCATTATTCAACCTGAACTTCTGAGGAAAAAAGTTTATGTAAATCAGGACGAATCTGTATGAATTTTTATCATTAAAAATTCATGAAGAAAATTCAAAAGAAATGAATATTTAATCAATATCTGTAAATCGCATACAGATTCGTCCTGATTTACATAAACGTTTTTCCTCAATTCACTTAGCTAAAACTCACTCTAACAGTTGAAAAATAGTTTGAAAACATGGCTATTTAGATGCGTCCATTTGATAAGTACGATTAAGCATTCACAGCCGATCTGTATTTGATTTACTAGCTACGGCTCTATTTATATATAAATACTTGGTTTATCGGTTTCTGAGCGTATGTTATAACATGAATTATTGAAGAAATAAAAGCATACCAAAGTGTTAACAAAGCAAAATCCGAGGCAAAATCGACCTTCTGTATTATGCTTCCCTCCCAAAGAAAACCTGAACTTTCTATTCAATTTCAAGTTCGACATACCATGGATAGTAAAATGAGTGGATTGGAAACTAATAGTCACGTGAGGTGTTTCCAGGCCGCCGATTGGCTGAAAAGCGTTTTTCTTTGCTCGAGAGATGTTGAAACCTATAGTTGCAAATTGTGATGTCACGAATGGCGTGAGTACGCTTGTTTTACTGAGGTTTTTAGTGAACTTTTCTTCAAATTCTTCATATCCTCACATTCAGATGACTATGTTGACGTTTAAAATGATTTTATCGCCTTACAAACCTGCCTAAGCCACAATCGAGCGTTCGGGGTAAGCGTTGTTGATCTTTGTTTTGATGATTCCTGTGTTGTTTTGAAGAAACTGGCGTCCCCAAATTGTGCTTTGTTTTGCTCGGAATTTGGGATGCATATTTTAACTAGTAAACCTTGATATCTTCTTTTAAAATGAGTAAGAATAGACGGGCATTTTGTCGTATTGTGGCTTTGTCATATTTACAGACAATTCGATTATCATTTTAGGCTGTATTAATCCCAAACTTTGAATATACTCGGATTTTTTAAGCTTGTCAATTGCAACCAGGTTGTTATGCTCACGCCATCAAGTTTCCAATCCAGTCTTTTTACTATCCATGGACATACTGACAGAACGGTTTTAGAAACTTAATTCAATTGTGAGCGTGGCGGGCTCAGATTTCAGCGAGGATCGCGGGCGCACCGAGACCCAACGGCTGGAATCTGAGCCTATACAGTGTGTATCAAAAAAACCGGAACCCTTAGAAAATGAATTAGTATTCTGTTGAAACAACCTATTGTAGTAGTTTGAAAGCCCTAAACACCTCTGAGCCACGGATGCGTAAAAAACACGGTCTTATACACTTGGGAAATTAAGATAACTTGAAGTGTATGCATGGTGAAAGTATTTAAAAGCTTTTTCTCTTCCTGTTTAACTTGTGTGCTGATTAATTTATAACGCAGCGCTTTTAGGGCTTTCAAACTACTACAATAGGTTGTTTTAATAGAATACTAATTCATTTTCTAAGGGTTCCGTTTTTTTTGATACACACTGTAGATCGTTTTCATCTGACGTCACGGCGGCCATCTTGGCGTACCAAAACAATGAAATGGCGGCCATATTGTTGTACCATCTTTATCCTATGGGAATTTAGCTCTATTCTTATTCAAATATTTCGTCTTGTTTTAACGCCCCAATGGGGCCACCGATCACGTGAGTGAAAACGATATATACGTGTTCTTAAGGGGGGGACAAATTTCCGAGGGGACAAATTTGGCCGGGGGGGACAATTTTTTTTGGGGGGGACAATTTATTTTTGGGGAGGTACGGGGGGGAATTTTGGGGTGGGACAAATTTTCTGTGACACCTGTAAGCAAGCTGACCCGCTTAGCGGGATCTCGCCTCACTCTTATTTCGCTATTACTAGCTGCACGAGAAAGTATTCAATTTATGAAGGGGATGTGAATTATTCTGTAATATAGAGGTATTCATTATTTGTATTGCTGTTAATCTGTATATAACATATTCCTCTTTCAAAAAATCGTCGTTGGCGAAATATGACCTTTAAAGGATTATGGTGGCAAAAATTAACATTTTCAATTCATGACGTTCTGATTAAGCACTTACTATAAGGTAATCCAAGTAACTAGCTAGAACAATTTTTTTCTTATAACAACATTTATTAATTCCAGCAAAACACAATTCGTATCATCCGCCATCTTGTTTCAATACTGTGCCTAATTACAGTAACTTGGAACTTAGTGACGTCACAAACTGGGTAAATATTATAAAATTAAACTTTGCCGAAATGATAAACGAGTGCTTCCATGCCTGTGTTGTAGTGCATTGATGTGAAAACGACATATTTACTAAACGCGAACTTTTGGGGGTGATTACATGGAGCGGCCAGCGGGCTAGCCCCGATGATTTCAGGCCGAAATTCGCAATTATCAAGTAAATAAGGGCCAAGTTACGTTAATTTTACTTCAGTTTTACGCTATAATTAGTCTATTATCTATGTCGATGCAATCTTTCGTAAGCCCATCGTTAATTAAAAGATTGTTATTTATAGTATTAGCTATAACCCTATCAGTTTTAAATCAAAAGGTAGTTCAGATTATAACGAAATATCAGTCCATGCAAGGCCTGTAAAATAACGTTTTCCGTTTTAGGGGGCGATTACATGGACCAGGCTAGCCGGGTTAACCGGGATGAAAATGTCCATGTAATCGTTTTCATCCCGGCAAACCGGGCTGAAAAACTGTTGAACTCGCTTCGATACGCGTTCGTTTGCTTGACTGTGTGAATAAATAGTGCTGAAAGGAACTGAAATAGAACATCAAAACGTTGTTTGTGTGTTTCGTGATCATAGCGAAGATTTATAATAAATTAATTATTCTTCCTGAAGACGCTTTCGCGGGTTAGCTAAGACTATAACAATCTTTTTATTAACGATGGGCTTACAAAATAAACAATAGACTAATTAGTGTGGAACTGAAGTAAAACATGTTTACATGAGCCGGGCTCACGCGATTGATTAGGATCCCACTGTGGATTTGAAACTCGCGTAAACTAAATGTACAAAGAAGAATTGGTTTAGTTTAGAAGTAAACGAACCCTAACGTTGATTAAAATCTCTTTTTGTGGCCGAGGAAAGAATTTCGTGACACGAGTCAGCCCGGTTCGGCCCAATTGATAATTGCGAATTTCGGCCTGAAATCATCCACGTCAATTCAAAACTCATCCCGGCTTACCCCGCCGATGTAATGGAGACGGCAGGAGTGTCTTATACAAGAGGATACTAGAGGGCAAGAACGATACAAAAACGGCAGTATGGAGAGAAAACACAATTAAGCTAGGTATCCCTTTTCAAACGAAAACAGATTAATTAGTGTGGACATGGCCATTCATTAATTAAGTAAAGTTCAAAACTATAATAACCTTAAACATGTTTTTCCCAAAGAAAGCAAATAGCAGCAAATTATTGATCATACTGTGCAATTGTCTTTATTATTAACTTTCTAAAACAAAGCCTACTTAACTGATCAATCATTCGCCCAAATACCGATGCCACTTTTAGATATTAAGGACTTTAAGATCTACGTCGTCAACCTCAACGACGACGTCCTCTAAACAAAAGAATTATTTTTGCAACCGTCCTCGTTCTTTATACAACGCCACTTCGAGCATTTTCACGTCTTCAGGACGACGTCAACGGCCAAAAGATGAGAACTGTTGCTTCAGATTGACTTCAATACGGACACCACAATCATTTTTAGCAATACTGGGGCGTTTGGGAAGTCACCAAACTAGCTTCAAATACCAAATATAATAGTTAGTTAACCGTGACTTCTTTAAATTGTAAAACTTATCTTGCGTTTTAACCGCCGTCGTCGTCCTAGCATCTTAAAGTCCCTAATTAATGAAATCCATTCACGAAACTCGAAAGCCGGAGAATGGTAAGGAATAGAGTAAAGACAAAAACCAAAACTAAAAGGTGGTAATTGAAACTGCCGAGATGTTTTAGAACGAAATATACTGACGCTTCACTGGAAAAAGGCCCCTGCTCGAAAATATTCACATTCCTATCAAGTTGCGACCCCACCCACTCACTCTACGTGTTGAGGACCCCGTATAGTTCTTTTTACCTTATTTTAAAAGATATCCCCAGTTGTTGTGGTATAACCTTAGTTTATGATAGGAAACATGACTGGTTTTTACTTTAAACCAGAGTAGCACTATATATACACCATGTCTTATCGTTCAGCTCAAAAAACTGTTTACTAAGGGCGCTTTCCAATTGACAAGGTTTGACCGGTCAGTCCGGCCAGAATGGACTTGCTTTTGATTAGGACCAAATTTTCCAGTCAGACCATCCCAGGTCTCAAACGAATCATGTTCCATTTAACCGGACTGACCGGTCTAACCGTGTAAATGGAAAGCCCCCTTAGTTTACTACCTTTTCGCTAATTTGCTCTATCTAAAACACTGCCTGCGCAGCACTATGCCTTTTTACACTCAATGCCAAGGGTATAGTCGAGCAAAACGTAAGAAAACGTCACAGAATACCGTTTAGCGTTGTAAAGGATAAAGGACTGGGGCTAATCATCCTTACTTGCAGCCAGTGGCTGAATTGCGAAAGACGCAGATCAACGTGGCCGTGTCGAGGCATATCAAAGGCCTCCAGGCAGCCGCCAACGACACAGTTCAGACCACGGATCACAGCTAAGATGTTAGGTGTTGATTTTTTGATTTTTTATGGAGGGAGGAAAACCGGAGAACCCGGCGAAAAACCCTAGAAGCACAGGAGAGATCAACTACAACTCTACTCACATGAGTCCAAGCCCGACAACGGGGTCATTCCCAAGCGGTTACCCATCCAAGTACTAACCCCGTCTAACCGGGCTTCACTTTTTGGTGAGAGGCAGCGCGCTAACAGCACACGCCACCCGTGCTCCTGTGCGAAATTCCTTTTGGATTTGCCAGTCAAAACACGACTACCAGGCTCTGTTTACATGGAGCGGATTGAGAGTCCAATATCGGATCGAAAAACGCGAGTGAAGTCAATCCGGGCACATGTTTACATGGAAAATCTGATCCGGCTATTTGCTTTGTGTAAGCAGTTTTTCAACACTATTTTCTGGGTTTTCCTCCGAATGTCCGCCAATTTCACGCATGCGTATCAAGTCATTTTCAAGTCAAACCGTGTTTAGCCGATGAATCAGATTGGAGGAGACATTCAAGTCGATCCTTGCTTGAATCTCAAGTCAATCTACTCCACCGTGCGTGAATTGACTTCAGCCATTTGTTTCGATCAGATGGAAAACTTTCAATCTTCTTCATGTAAACACAACAAGGAGAAACAACATGGGAGATTTGACTTGAACACTTGATCCACTTCATGTATACAGAGCTTTAATTGGTCAAGATGTTTATAAGATACGGTTCAATTGCTATTTATTGCTAGGATACTTATAATACTGTGTATATGTGTTATGAGATAAGCTTAGCGGGTGGAGGTTCAAAGTAAAACAAAAGGATTAGGGTCGACTGAAAAACAAGCTTGGAAAGCTCTATAATTAGTATATAGATACATTCTATGCAACTCGGTGTTAGAGTCATTAGAGAAAAGAACATTTCCATGCCCTTACTCCAACTGAAACGCTAACCTTAGACATGACGGGGTCCTGGAAAGCCGTTTGAAGCCATCACTCTTAGCTGACACTGCGTCGCGGTGCGTCAGTTCAAAGCGAGTAATGCAAATAACCCTCCGGGTTATTTTGAAACGATGAAACTATATATATTCTTAATACTACGTTCTCAGGTCTATGTTAACTTATTGTGGTTATTTGTTATCACTATTTAAATCTCGTGCGAAGTGGCCGGGAACTATTAATTGGTCTATTAAACTGATGAGGTCACATCATAGAAAGCTGTATTCTAAGAGGAAACAAGCTTTATTAAAAGCCACAGTGAACTGGTGAAGAAAACGTGACTTTGAATTAACACGAAAGCTTGGGAAAAGAAAGGTATGTATTGTACATTCAATGATGATATAGGCAGGGTAGGAAATTCTGAGAAAATTAAGACTTCTGGTCCATTCAGGTCATGGAAATTGCGGAAACACGCTATATGTAGAACTTAAACGCTACCGTGAACCGATGAACGAAACACGACTTTGAAATAATATGAAAGCCGGGAAATAGTGTTGCGAATGCAGTGAGTACCGCGGCTCTTTCGCAACCAAATCACTGCAATATATACGCAAGTTTTATAACATATATTTCCACTATATCTCTCTCTCTTCTTTCAATCTCTCTCACGCACATTACTAGGCCACATATTTCTACACACATATATATTCACATTTCACACTCAGCCACTTCTAACATCCGCACTGACTCTCCTCACTCATCACACACATCCATAACGATAATCCATAATAAAATGTTCACACAATTCCCAACAATAGGAAGGTACTGCAATGTATATTGCATAATGGTGATGGAGATTTTGGTAAGATTAACACTTCTGGTCTATATATTCATTTGGATCATGGAAATAGTATTCTAAGCGCAATTTGCATGCCACAGTCAACTAGTGAACGAAAAACGTTAACGACTTTTAAATAATACGAAAGCTTGGAAATAGTAAGGTATGTATAATGTTGATAATAGGCACAATCCGAAATTTTGATAAGATTAAGAATTCTGGTTTATTCAGATCATAGAAATTGTATCCTGAGAGCAAACACGCTATTAAAGGCTACAGTGAACTGTTGAAGAAAACGTGACTTTGAATTAACACAAAGCTTGGAAATATAGGAAGGTATGTTATATTATTTCCATTCAGATCATGGAAATAGTAGAATTCTGAGATCAAGGAAGCTTTATCATTATATGTACAGATTAAACATGCACCACATGATTTAGAATCGACACGAAAGTGCAGTGGGGGTAGGAAGGTATAAAAAGGCAGGGTAGGAAATTTTGATAAGATTAAGACTTCTAGTCCACTCAGATCATAGAAGTATTATAGTAGAATATTGGATCAAGCAAGATATATACGTACATGCAGATTAAACGCCACAGTGCATGAACTGGCGAAGGAAACTTCATTTTGATTTAATATAAAAGCTAATATGAGAGATATAGGCCATTTTCAAAATCACATGCATGATATGGTTCATACATATATTATTCTGGAAGGACAACATTTTATAATGCCATCGATATAGGGGGGGAAATGCTTCAGGATTTGAGTAAACAACAGCTGTATGGGCAAAGCATGATAAACTGATCCTACATCACTTTCTCAATGAGATTGATGCCATATTAAACATTTTGTCCTTCCAGCATAATATATGTATGAACCATATCATGTGATTTTGAAAATGGCCTTTTGGTAATACATGTCATGCCACGATATATAAGATAAGGAATTTTGATAAGATTAAGACTTTGGTCCCGATTCAGATCACGGAAATAGCATTCTTATAGAACAAGCAAGCTATATGTACACATTAAACGTCACAGTGAACTGGTGAAAGAAACATGAATTTGAAATAATACGAAAGCTTGGAAATAGGAAGGTACTATGTATATTGGTGATAATAAGCGGGATAGAAAATTTAGATACTGAATATTATTTTTGAGTGTGTGGTGGTGGGGGGTTGACGAGTAAGTGTTGAGTATGGGCGAGTGGGGTTTAAGATTAAGACTTCTGCCCTCTAACCCATTCAGATTATAGAAACAGTATTCCGACTTCTCAGCGCAAACAAGCTATATTAAAGGGTATATTATAAGTGATATTGGGCATTTCACTCGACAACATATCATGTTCTAAGGATTTTGGGTGAAGGAAAATTCGAGTGTAGAATATATACATTTAAAGACCAAACCGGGACCAGTTGCGAAAAATGCAACTACACAGACCTTCCGGCAGGAATTGAACCCACGACCTTGCGATTCTAGTGCAATGCTCTGACCACTGAGCCACGGAAGGCGTTGCCGAGAGCTTGATCGCGAGTTCTGTATATATAATAAGGTGATAATGCCAGGAGAAAATTGGGTATATTATAAGTGATATTGGGCATTTCACTCGATTACATATCATGTTCTAAGGATTTTGGGTGAAGGAAAATTCGAGTGTAGAATATATACATTTTAAGGTGGCATTACCACCTTATTATATATACAGAACTCGCGATCAAGCTCTCGGCAACGCCCTCCGTGGCTCAGTGGTCAGAGCATTGCACTAGAATCGCAAGGTCGTGGGTTCAATTCCTGCCGGAAGGCCTGTGTAGTTGCATTTTTCGCAACTGGTCCCGGTTTGGTCTTAAAATGTATATATTCTATATTAAAGGGGATTGGCATTAAAAATTAAGTTTGTCCAATTTGAAAGAACTCATAAAATTGCAACAGAAGATCCTTTACAACTTTTTCGTATCTTTCTGCGTTTTCAAGATATTTCAATTTGTTTGATATGTAAAATGAGATTTCTCTGACGTCAGGAGTGGGGTAAAATATTTTCATTCAGAGCAAAATCACTTACATATCTAACATGAAATGTTCAGCGTCGCAAGGAGTTTTTATGTGCACAGTTTCAAATGATTTCGCTGAACAAACTTAGAGATATAATTGGTTTTGCTACATGTGAAAATATTTTACCCCACACCTGACGTCAGAGACCATCTCATTTACATATCAAACAAATTTAAATATCTTGAAAACGAAGAGAGATACGAAAAAGTTGTAAAGGATGTTCTATTACAATTTTATGAGTTCTTTCAAATTAGACAAACTTAATTTGTAGTGCTATTGCCCTTTAAACGCCACACTAAACTTAGAAAACATGACTTTTTAATAATACGAAAGCTTGTAAATAGGCGGAAAGTATGTATAATGGTGATGATAATAGACTTCTGCCGTCTAGCTCATTCAGATTATCTGATGGAAACAGTATTCTGACTTCTAAGAGCAAACAAGCTAGAATAAACACCACGCTAAACTTAGAAAACATGAGTATTTAATAATATGAAAGCTGGGAAATAGGAAGATATGCATTATGGTGATGACATAAGCAGGGTCGGCAATTTTGATTAGATTACAAAAACTTGCTATATATAACCTAAGACTATATATATATATATTTAAGAAATAGAAAACATTTTCCGTGTTTCTATATAGAGTTATAGAAACACGAGGGGAAGGTTGGGAGAACGAGAAATTACAGTGCACACTATTTCGAGTTCTTCCAAACTTCCACAAGTGTTTCTATAACTCTATATAGGAACACGGGAAAAATGTTTTCTATTTCCTTTATAAAATAACCCGTCAAAACAGATTAAAATTAATCCAAATAAAAAGCATAAATTCTCATTACCCTCCACGGATGGCGTAGTAGATTGCGTATAATGGTGTTTCTGTACAAATTTTAATTAGAATGATGGTGTATTGGATGGCGTAATCCATCCATGTTTTCCATAGAGTTTTATACAATAATTTGAATAGTACGTGCGTTTTTATTGGTCGATAGCCATGATCTATAAAAGGACAGATGCACAGATTACGTCACTGACGTGGTGTGATTTCTCTAAACCAATCACGGATCTCACTGCAACATCACGAGCCAATGACGTTGCTTGATTTGTATAGATCATGGATCACGTCAGACTGAAGTGATTTATCATTTTCAATGCCCCGGAAATTCGCCGGGAAAATTTAATAAGTCCGTTAAAACAGAATTTTTTCTATTTCTGTATTGTATAAAACAAATAGATTCCATTTTTTTGTTGTCTGTTCAGTTATAGATGCAGAGGACGTCACAACGTGGTAAGAACATCAGTGACCCACTCGACTGCGTCTCGTGGGTCACTTTTTTGTTCTTACCACGTTGTGACGTTATCTGTGCATCTATAACTGAACAGACAACGGCAAAATGGAATATATTTGTTAAATAGAAACACGGCTTTTAACCAATCACTGCTTGCGTTTTCAAAATGTTATTTTATAAATATATATACGTACTTCATGCCCGCGCCACTGCATGGTTTAGCTTCAATCACTGCAAGCCAAATATATCACTCCATGCATGCAGTTATATATAGAGCTCACGGTTGGTGTTGAATAAATTTTCTGTAACATGCATCATGTATATGTATAACATGTATATGTATAAACCAGCAGTAGCCAAATTCACACGGTGCTAATTTATACCACATCGCTTGTTCACTGAACAATTTCTACAAATATAAGTACCGGCTCCATGTTATTAGTATTCTTGTTTATGATATTAGGGACCTAATATCAAAATAAAAGAGTTATTTTTGAAAAACAACCAGAATGAATAATTTTTAGTCCCAACGCAGCGACGACGTCCTCGTTCTTTATACAACGCCACTTCGAGCATTTTCACGTCTTCAGGGCGACGTCAACTCGCCAAAAGATGCGAACTGTTGCTTAAGATAGACTTCAATATTGACACCACAATCATTTTAGCAGTATATATAGTGAGGCGTTTTGGAAGTCGTTAAACTAGTTTCAAATATAAATATAGAGTAGTCAGTTAGCCGTGACTTATTTTAATTATAGAAATTATTTGCTTAATTGCTTTTTAACCGTCGTCGTCATCCTAGCATCGTGAGGTCCCTAATGTTGGATAACTTGGATTACGACAAATGGTATTTAAGTCAAACAGTAACAAAGTCTTTTCTTAATCAGTAACAAGTATCCCCAATTCCGTTTTATACATTTCTTAAGAAAAGTTACCATGGGGGTACTTCTGGTCCACTCACGATATTGCAGTTTTGTAAAACACAACGATATTGGAACTCTATATAAAACGCGCATGTATACACTATACATCACGCGACCGTTATGACAAATATCTTAGGGGCTGTTCAAATGAGGCGGGCTATAGTCCGGTTACCGGGCTGATTTTATGTCATGAAAATCTTATTACGACTATTTGAGAAAGGCAGAATGATATAACAAAGCAAAATTGCCTTCGTTTTCCTGCAAGCATAACACACAGGGCATTCTAATTCCTTTTTGCGGTCATAGAAAGATTTTCGTGACACAAAATCAGCCAGCCCGGTATAACTGGGCTAGCCCGGCTCATGTATGAACGGCCCCTTTAACTAAATTCTCCGTCTAGCTGAAAGAATTTCTCGTAGGGGCCATAAACAAAGAGTACATTAAACGGAAACTGCCCAGCGGGACAAGACCTTGTAGCTGGTCCGTTCTCTTGTAAAGACATTGAGTTTCGATGGCGTACCTGAATACGTTGACCGTTTCATACCACTACGTTACACTATGGTGTCTAGTCGTGGGTATTCCGTCAGCGGAGACCATAACGTTTACGGATACAATTATGTCCGTGAATATAACTCGAGGCAATGGACGAGGTAGTAACTTCACGGATAGAATAAACCTAGCGGCTTCGGGTACATCGATGTGTGATGACAGCGTTCAACTGAAAACAGAGCTCGGCGCGGATTGTAAGTTGCTTGGAAAACAAGGCGGTTTGTGTTATTTGGATTGCTCTTGTTTGGATGGCACGGCTAGTTTTGTACTAAGCGAGAAGCGGTGTGCGGACGACAGGAAATTCAGGGAAGGTAGGTGAAATTTGAATGGGGTTATTCGTTATTCGTTATTGTAAATTAATTTTAGGGTTGAAGTTAAATTTCGAAGTTAAATTTCGAAGTCGAGGTTAGTAAAGTGTTCTCAGTTTGAAGTTGTTAAAGGTTCAGTTGTTTTTGCTGTACAAGCTGTCGTAAGTAGTTCAACTCAGGGAAAAATCCGAGTTCCAGACGGATCTCGAACCCCAGGCCAGGACTGCTTGGCGGGTTGTTTTTTGTTTAATAACTATATCAAGATATTTTGAGGTTTTATCCTCTAAAATGCGACGTTTTGCGAATGATCAACATACACTTCTCGGTAAATTCAGCATGAAGTACTAAAGCGCATTTATAAAGCATGTAAGCGCATTTAGTTGTGAAATATTTCTAAAATGTTGCATTTCAGTGAGTTAACAATGGTATCACACCAGGCTTACCTCATTAAATCAATACGTTGACGTTGATATATCCAAAGAAATTTTAGAGTAAAATAGTTAAATATGTCAAAATACGATTCAGAATAGCTGTCTAATAGCTACCTACGCTATTAACCAGACGCTCTATAAACCGTTGCATGCTGTTACGGCGCTTCCTCTCACCGCTGAAGTTAAGCCCGGTGAAATGGGGTTAGTACTCGGATGGGTGACCACATTAGCTCATCGTGTGAGCAGAGTTGTTGGTTCAGTGGCTCAGTTGTTAAAGCGTCCGGCTTAAGTATTCGGAAGGTTGTGGCTTCGAGTCCCGTCCGGAGCTCTGAGTTTTTCTCTGAGTTTAACTTACGAGTCACAGCTTGTACAGCACGACAGCTTGTATAGCACGACAGCTTGTATAGCAAAAACAACTGAAGCTTTTTATTAAATACCCGTTGTTAGTTTTGTCATTAAATATGGCTACTGCGTTGGCGGTGACACAGTGGGGAAGTACGGATAGGTATACAAAAATTATATGTGTGCAAAGAAAAGGAATAATATTCTTTAAACGTTAAAAGAGTGAGTCATTAGTGCGTTTTCTTACGGACTATTTAGTCCAAGTTTTGACGTGTGTGATATTCACGATAATTTTAATCATGTGAATTTGAATTTGTCCGCGACGTTTTTCAAGTTTGCGTCATGACATTGTGCCTTAATTTAACCGTAGTATAGCGAAAAGTCTAAAGCCCTAATGAAACGAGAACGCAAGTCATCGCAAGTTGGCAGTCAGAATTTCTGTGGCGGTCGTTCGAACACCCAAATTAACAAAATAAAGGTTTCATGAGTGTTTTAACTCATTCCTGTCCGAGGGCTGCTCCAGAGGTGAATAAAATCGTAGAAATAAAATACTAAATACCAGAATAAAATACTAAAGACCAATTCGGACAGGAAAGAGTTAAACAAGTTTTAACTTTGTCACGGTACATGATATTTTCGGGAAACTATTCAGAGCGGCTGGCTGAGATAGCGTGACTGCCAACTTGCGTTCTCGTTTGATTAGGACCTAAAAGTAGTAAATTAAATACATTTTAAGCAACGAAACACTGATCTAACCCTTCACAAAAGCGGACGAGGTAATCTTTGCCTGGCTTTGCCTGGTATAGTTCTCACGTTAGTTTTCCATTGTTTTGAAACGCAATAAAGGCCGACGATGTAGCAAATGTCATGTTTATTAAAAAAATGGATTCAATAACAGCTTGTAATAGCTTCAAAAATGAAATTCTATCATTCGATAACAACTTTTACAACTTTAATTAACCACTGAATTAACTTATAACAGCTCAACCGTCTTACCACGCCACCCCACTGCACTTAAGGCCTGCGCTAAATTAAGGCCTGCGCTTAATTCAGACGAATTTAAGTCAGACGAATTTAATTAGAATTAACTTCGTCGGTAATGCGACGTCGAATTAAACGTCGAATTTCAGTCGAATTTAAGGTGGTTTGCAAGGTCATTTCTGTAAAGCGCTCTCAATTCGTCAGAATTTATGCCACAAAAATAAAATAGATATCGTTAGAAAGCTATTAATTTGTAGAATACAATGTTGTCTTTGATGTTGCGATAAACACAAACCAATAATAGTTGTGAATTTTTAAATTAAAACCAGAGGAC